>LPNX010185641.1:15964-54426 GCA_001517045.1 Pseudotsuga menziesii
ATGGCAGCAGATCAAAAGTTGATGGACTTGGCTGGAAGTCTCCTTCAAATGATTGCCAAGACCCAATAAAATCTTAGGGAGATGCTCAAGATACAGAGAAGGCAGAGTGAAATGAACCACCAGATTTTGCAAGACTCTATTGGTTTTCAAAGGGAGGTGAAAATCCTTCTGGGAGAAATCGGCAAGGGCAAGGAAGGTGGATCAACAATGGGATAATTGTCCAAGTGACCCAATAAGAACTGGTCCAGGCACGAAGACTCAAAGGAAATTCAGCAGGTAAAGATGAAGCAGCCAATGAGATGCTGGAGATGCAGAGGACATCATTTACGTCGGGACTACACAATGAGGGAACATGATGCAGGAAATAGCCGCAAAGTTCCTAGACTTCGGGATCAGCTGGAAGCTGAGAACCAGCAGGAGGCATCCATGGAAGCCGAGGGGCTTGGTCTTGAATGTTCAAAGTAGATGATTGAATGTGGGACATATCTGCAAAATTTTGAAATTTTGATGTGCAATTGTATATATATTGTATATGTATTCCTATGTATTGGAACACCGAGGCCGGTGTTATTCCAAGGGGGAGGGGAATGTAACATCCCAGTTTTTACCCCGTTCGCATGATGTCTATAATGTAATTAATCATGGTGAGGAGCTAAAGGCAAAAGCCCCACCATCAATTTGGTTCTGTATGTTTCGGCAATAAGGATAGTTGCCATTGGTATATCGTGCTATTTAGCACATTATAATTCGGCATCATGCAAACACACACATCAAATAAAACTAAAACCACAACTAGCTATGGTAGTGCAACATTGAATGAAAAGGGCATGGTTCCAAAGGATAAGGGGTGGGGGGATGTCAAACCTTGGTCTATGGGGGAAAAACCCATGTGTTGCCACCTTGTCTTGTTTTGCCATCTTCCTTGTCTCATCCAACCTCTTCAACCTCTTTATTATTTTATCCAACCACCTTCCTTGAGAATGGCTGCTGGTGGTTGGGGCAGTTATTGTTTTTGGGAGTGGGGTGTCAAGACTGTTAGTCCCCTTGCTCACGCGCCCACTCCACCCACAACCGCATTCACTCTTCTCTCCCATGTTTTCAAACCTTCACGAGGGTGGTCTGTTCATTCACTCCAGGGTCGGTTCTTCCTCACACAGAGCCGAAGTCTATTCATCTGCACGCATAAGGGACGCGTAGGCAGAGGTTAGTTCGTCTTCCTTATGCACCAGTCGCGGCTCTTCTTGGTTGTGCCTGCAACAAGTAGGTGAAACAGCCTCAAGGGGCCTGATTTCTGCTAGTATGTGAATGACCGTGGCTTTAATCCACGATTTCTACCTTGCTGTTGGTTTAACCCATGATTCGGGCTTGCTGTTTGTGTAACACGTGAATTGGGTTGTTGTTGTTCTTCCATGACTACTGGATGTTGTTGAGAGCCTGATTTCTGTTTCCATTTCAGACTGTGCATGTGTGTTTCTTCCACGTTTTGCTTGGGCTGTGTCTTCTTCCTTTGTGCATAGGCTGTGAGTTTTTCCTCTTTCCTTCTCCATTCCTGTCTATGTAGTTTCTTCACCGACTGCATGGAGTAATTGGGTGCTATGGGCGGTTGGATGTTGGTTGGATGTAGATTGCCACATCCATTGGCTGAGTTTCCCATGGCTATGCTGGGAGTGTTGTTTATTATCCATTGTGGACTATGGATAGTTGCCATCACTCATTGGTAGTTTGGGCTGTTGAAGTACCCTAGTTTGGGTTGTTGTTGAGTTGTTTTGGCCATGCTAGGACCAAGAACAACTCTGAGTTGTCTTGTGGCTTGAGCTATGCACCTCGTTTGTTTGGGATTATCCCCGGTTGTCTTGACTTCATCACAGAGCGGTGAACCTCTTGTTTGTTGCGGTATGCGGTGGTTGGTCTTCGGAATGTGATGGCTTAACTGGTTTGTTGATGGCCTGATAAACCTAGCTGTGTTGGCTTGCTGATTATGTAAGCCTGCTTGTTCCCTTAGTCCTTGAGGAATCATGCCCAGCTCGGGGGTGGCAGTGTTGCTGAGAGATTGGTGAGCACGCTGGCCTATGGTTGGGTGGAATGTTGCAGCGACGTAGCTGGTTGTGGGGTGAATTCTTCATCAAAAGATAAGTGTTGTTGGTTACATTATCTCTGCAATTTATATCTATTGTTTTACGAATTCTGATGAACATGTGAATGATGGAATGTATGTGTGTTGCTTCCACTGATTATTGAGTAACTCTGTATGAATGAAGAATTATGCATCTGTGCATCTTGTTATGGATCATGTTAAGTTTCTCATTTACAGCATTGATGATTTGTACATGTTCATGGGGATGTTTGCCCATTTGGATTGAGGTGTTGGTCACGTCCTCTTCGCCGGTCTGAGGTTCAGGGATGTGACAATGCCAGTGGATGTAAGTGCCGGGGCCTTTCCATGGATGGTAGTAGGTGTGTCCTACCATGCTAGTGGATGTAAGTGTTTGGGCCTTTCCTTTGATGATAGTAGGTGTGTCCTACCATGCCAGTGGATGTAAGTGCTGGGTCCTTTCTCTAGATGGTAGTAGGTGTGTCCTACCATGCCACTGGATGTAAGTGTTGGGGCCTTTTCCTGGATGGTAGAAGGTGTGTCCTACCATGCTAGTGGATGTAAGTGTCGTGACCTTTCCTAGGATGGTTGTAGGTGTGTCCTACCATGCTGGTGGAGGTAAGTGCTGGAGCCTTTCTCGGATGGTAGTAGGTGTGTCCTACCATCTCGGTGGATGTAACTATTGTAGCCTTTCTCGGATATTAGTAGGTGTGTCCTCCCATGCCGATGATATAAGAACTAAAGAAGAAGACCTACATGGAGACTAGGGCTACAACCAACATGAAAAAGGGATGGATCTGTAGAAATTCCTATGACGAGTAGAATTGAGAGATAGCACCATTTGCTCGAGATAGCAAGAGAAATGATGATGATCCAACTTTGATGATGATCCTGTGATAAAGAATTGTACCAATGAACTATGTCAACATAATACCTTCTTGGTTAATGTTGATGTATTTGTAACTTCAGAATGTATTCATCTATGTATCTTATGTATTGTAACCCGATGTTTATTCTAGGATGTATCTATAATGTAATTGAGTCATATTTTCATGCCCCGATGTTCCGATTGGGAGGATCAATAATGTAAACAAATCAAATTAAGTCGTAGTGAGTAACCCTACGATTGTCTAAGGGTTAAATTCCCCGTAGTTTTGGGACACTAGGGTTATTAGACTCTCCTAGTAGAGGTCGGCCCTAGTAGGGTTTTAGTCATGTCGGGATTAGTATAAATAGAGAACTGGAGTCTCTATTTAACACACAACTCATCCACACTCAAGTGTAGCGCATAGTTGAGGAAGGAGAAGACACTGGGGATAGATAAGAAGAAGATTACTGTTGTTGGGAGATCACTTACTATTTTGGGGCTTTTACTGTTTTGGTGCTGATTCTATCTCTGAGGAAGTTGCGGGGTTTTCTCCTTTATGGTTTCCCTAAGGAAAAACACTGTGTTCATTGTCTATTGTGTTTGATTGCTGTACTTGTTATTCTCTTAGTTAAAGATCCTAATAATGCTAGCTTAATTTTGAAAAAACAGACATGGTATCAGAGCTAACCTGAGAAGAAGACACTGTGTGGCGGTGGAAAATAGGGATTCCTAGTTTGTGGATCTTCCTCCACATATTTTTAGCAAAAGTAAGGTGGAATAACTCTGTTGCTTAGGGCACATCTTTTTGAGGTTTTTTAGTTTTAGGGATTTTCACAGAAGAGGAATTTTTAGTGAGCCCAGGCCTGGATTGATCTCCTCCCCAAAATCGAAGTTAGGGAAAAATTTCAAGGCATTTGGGTGGACAGATCTCTGGAAAAGCAAAACTCTAATTTGCTCCTGAATTTGCTCATGCTGCAGGATTTCAGCTCAAGTTTTAGATCCGACATCTTGACCTGGTAAGATCTAAGATCTCTTGTATTTCCATTTGAGATTCTCATTTTAAGATGTCTCATCATACCAAGATTGATGAAAAGCTTGAGGGAGCTGATAACTTCCGAGCTTGGAAGTATAGGATCTCCTTGGTCCTGGAAGAGAATGAATTAGAATCCTACATTCATAAGGAGTTTCCAGTTCCAGAGGAATATGAGGTAGAGGCCTTACATAAGAAGAAGATGGTTATGGAAAAGAGGATCGTTGCTGATTTTATCAAGGATCACCTTATCCCACAGGTGTCCTCTCTCAAGACACCTAAAGCTATGCTTGATGCCCTAACCAAATTGTTTCAAGGGAAGAACATAAACTGGAAGATGACTTTGAGGAATCAACTGAAGAATGTGAAGATTCAAAATGCAGAGACCATCCAGTCTTCCTTCACAAGGTTTTCTCAGATCAAGGAACAATTACAAGCTATAGATGAAGAAGTGGAGAATGTAGAGATTATGATGACAACACTGAATGGCCTTCCTAGGTCATGGGATTCTTTCATCCAAGGAATCTGTGCTAGAAAGAAGTTAGTCAAATTCAACAAACTATGGAAGATTTTTCTCAAGAAGAAGCATGAATAGAAGCTCAAGAAGAGAATATGGGAAGTGAAGACCAAGCTCTCACAGTCCACTCCAAGAAAATTAGAAGAAGACCTCATTACTCCAAAGGTAAGGATCCTCATCAAAGAGATAAAAGTAGAAGAGACCTATCAAAATTGAGATGTTATACATGTGATGAAAGAGGACACTTTGCAAAAGACTACCCTAAGAACAAGGGTCACTCTCATAATAAGAAGGTGAACAAAAGAAGACATCATGCTCATGCTGCAGAGGATGATGAACCATCCAAGAAGGGATCCAGATATGAAAGTGAAGATTCTTCAAGCGAGGATGAATATGTTCTGATCTTCACTCTCATAGGTAACATTACTCATGGAAGTGATGATTGGCTTATAGATAGTGGGGCTTCCAAAAATATGATTAGATTCAAGGAATCCTTTGTGAACATTACTCATGGAAGTGATGATTGGCTTATAGACAGTGGGGCTTCCAAAAATATGACTAGATTCAAGGAATCCTTTGTGAGACTTTCAGAACATGAATCACCTCACAAGGTGAAGCTAGGAGATGACTACCAATATCCAATAAAAGGTAGTGGGGAATCTTCATATAAAATAGACTCAGGTAAGTCTCTAATAATGAAAGAAGTATTGTTTGTGCCAAGACTCAAGAAGAACCTTCTCTCCATATCATCATTGGATGCAAAAGTAATGAGAGTTGCATTCATAGATGGTCAAGTTGTTGGGCACCGTTTTTTACCCCTTTTTGCCCCTTAGATATCTTTCATTTCCTTCATAAAACATCCATATTGAGTAGAAATCTTTAAAGTTCATCTATAAACCTTGGTTAAATAGGTATAATGTCATTTCTTGTTAATAAATTGAGTTTTGTGATTTTTTAGGCATTTTAACTAGGATTTTTACTTAGACTATGGGATGTACTAACTTCCCGTATTATCTCCTAGATTGAGCAATTGCAGGACAGCTAGGAGGGAACAGGAAGATAAAGAATGGATCCTTAATGTACACAAATGGATGAACATACAACAATTAGGTGATGTGGATTGTACAGATGTCCAGTCAACTAGAGTCAAAGGTGGCCACCTGTTTTGCATTCAACACAAAAGAAGGAACAATGCTGATTTTGTGGAACTCTACGATTCTGAAGATGATCTCGTTATCTCTTAGCATTAAATTAGATGCATATTTATAGCATTACAGTCTGATTTTGAATTTGTATAAATGATTCACAAGACAATGAAGAAGGGGTCACGATTTTGAAGAGGAATGCACTCGTGCTTCCAAACTGCGTGATATACTGTGTAAACAATTTCTGGTGAATGAGAATAAAGCTTTAGTTCTGTGAAATCTTTCATTGCGTGTTGAACAAGGATTTGGAGGGCCCCCATCATTGAGTTCACACACTTTCATGTTGCCGGTAGATCGATTTGGTGGTTGCAGCGATTTACTTCTGGTGTTAGCTATCTAAATCATGTCATTGGTATGCATTTTCTTGTAGTTTCCAGTTTATAAATCGCAGAACAAATTCAGTAAAGTTTTAAATCGATTCTATCGATGCTCTGTTCCTTTCATTTACGGTTCAAGTTACAAATTCTATTGTGCTGTATATCACTGGCAATATTGGATAAACTCTGTTTTTTTTTTACTGGTTAAAGACTGAATGTGTTGAAGGTTTAAACCAAGATTCTAATTCATTATATACTGTTGTTTATCCAATTGTGAAATGGTAAAGGACATTTACAGATTATGAATACTGTCTTGTAAAAGATTTTAATTGGTGAATGTGTCTTCAGCGCTGGTAGAATTCTGTAGTTCGATCCTAGGGTTATAGATTTGTTGTTTAATTGCTTTTTACCTCAGTCCTTTATGCTTTTATTAATCAATTACTGTATGCTTAAGAAGAAACAAATGAAGTCACCCTTGTAAAAGGATTTTGTCTCTGTGAGTTGCAGTATTTTAGTTTCTGTTAGTAGATTCAGTTACAGTTAGCTAAATTCCAAATGAGTCCAGCCTCTCTATCCTAAACCTGGACGTGTCTCGAAGTCTACAGACCCGGATTGATTTTAAATTTAAGTTCTGATTAATACAGATAGATCAGAGCCCAACAGAAGTCTGCTACTTGATTTTCTCGTCCAGGTCGATCTAGAACAGTAATATTGAATTCCTGCATTAATAAAAACCATATAGTAATTCGACCATTTGTGATAGACTTGTTCATTAAATACCGTAAAGCTGAATGATCTGTATGGACAAATATTTCATAACCGGTTATGTAATGACGAAACTTATTGACAGCATGAACCACGGCCAACATTTCCTTTTCTGTGACTGTATAGTTTAACTCTGCAGGTGTCATATTTTTACTTATAAAATAGATTGCATAAGTCAAAGTATGTTCTTTTTGGCCTAATGAAGCCCCTATGGCAGTAGCAGAGGCATCAGTAGAAATATGAAAAGGTAATGCCCAATTTGGTCCCCTTAAAATGGGTGTAGTTGAGAGTTTCTCCTTTAGTGTCTGAAATGCAGATTGACAATCAGTACCCCAATTAAAATTCACATCTTTAGAAATCAATTTGAACAATGGCAGAGCTATCTTACTAAAATTTGCAATAAACCTACGATAATAGCCTGCATAACCTAGAAAGCTTCTTACATCTGTTTGAGTTGCTGGTTCAGATAAATTTTCAATTATTTGAATTTTAGCAGGATCAACTTTTATACCAGATGCAGAAATGTGATGTCCTAAGACTATTCCTTCAGTCATCATCATAAAACATTTTTCATTACTAAGGGAAAGGTTTGAGTCAACACATCTCTTTAGAATTTTGTCTAGGTTTGCCAAAGAATCTTCAAAATTACTTCCATAAACAGAAAAATCATCCATGTAAATCTCAACACACTCATGAATCAAATCTACAAAGATGGCTAGGACCGCCCTCTGAAAGGTAGCTGGGGCATTACATAAGCCAAAAGGTAAAACCTTATAGGCATAGGTGCCCCAAGGACATGTAAATGTGGTTTTTTCCTGGTCTTCTGTTGCAATACTGATTTGATTATAACCACTGAAACCATCTAAAAATGAAAAGTACTCTTTTCCAGCTAGGGTATCCAACACCTGATCAATGAAGGGCAATGGGAAGTAATCTTTTAATGTTGCTTTATTTAATTCCTTGTAATCCACACAGATATTCCATTTACCATTCTTTTTAGGGACAACAACCAAGGGGGAAACCCATTGGCTGTTGGAAATGGGATAGATAAACCCTACTTTTAACAACTTTTGCAGCTCTTCTTTGTCTATTTCTTTTAATATAGGGTTCATTCTGCGTTGTGGTTGTCTAAGAGGTTTGATCTTATCATCCGTGTAAATATGGTGAGTACATGTCTCATGAGGAATACCAGGCATATCAGTGTACTCCCAAGCAAATGCATGTGAATGTGTATTCAGTAAATTAATCAATTGTTCTTCTTATGATGGAGTAAGATGTGCACTTATATTTAAACTTTTGCCTGGACTGATTTCAATTGTCTTACTCTGAATATCTGTGATTGAATTAACATTGAGAATACCATGAAGTGCTAATGCTAGAGAGTGTATTGTGCAATTTTCCTGAAAATTATAACCCAAAACCTGATTTGCTGCAGCATATTGTATGTCTCATAATTCTTCAGAAATATCAGGTTCAACAATAAAATAATCTAATAAATCTTCATTATTTGCTTCCTGAAAGTCATAGAACTAGTTGATGCTCAGAATAGGCTGAATTACCTCTTCTTCTTGTTCTTTAGTTTCATTAATCCAAGACAATTGATCTAATGTAGAAGGTCTTTGGGCAGAAGGGTAGAGTGTAATTTGTTTTCTTTCTGTCCCATGTGAGATAAGCATGCTACCTGACCTACATCCTATGAAGGCATCTGCTGTTGCCAGCCATGGTCTGCCAAGAATCAAAGGGTGACCTCCTAGGTTAGACTTTGGCTGGAGGACTATGAAATCAACAGGGTACTCCCAGGAGTCTAAAGAAACAGTAATATCCTCTAATACTCCTTCAGGTGTGATCTTAGACCTATCAGCTAATTCCAAGACTGTTGTTGTTGGTCTAAGATTTGTCAGGTGGAGATATTCCATTGTTTCAAGTGTCATCACATTAATTGCAGCACCTAAATCAATCAATGTCTTTGGAATTGAAAAATTATTAATAGTGATGGTAACCATTGGAATCCCAGGATCCATATATTTCTCAATGAAAATGGTGTTAGACATTAGTCCTGCGAGATTGCCTACCACTTGTATTTTGGATGGATCCTTTTTCTTTTTATTAAGACATAATTCTTTTACTGCTTTAGTGAAAATTGGAATATCTTTTATAGCCCGCAGTAAAGGAATTTTGACATATGCATCTTTTAACTCATTCAAAACATCAAAGTTAGGTAAGGAAATTGAAGGTTTTTCTTTGACCAGCCTTTCTGGGAAAGGTGGTTCATATGATACTAAAGTTTTTCCTTTTTGACTCTGATTTTCTGATTGAGTTTTTTCTATATTTAATTTTTTTGTATTTGTCTCATTTTCTGTTTGTTCTTCTACAATAACAGGAGATTGTTTTTGCAAGGTTTTCCCAGATCTTAAAGTAATATTTTGCAATGGAAGAACTGAATAGGGAAGTGCCATTCCATCATCAACATTATACATAGGTCTTTCTATTTTATTGTTGGGATTTGGAATGGGCTGAGCTGGTAGTTGTGTAGGTCGAGGTGGAGGCTGATTGGATGGAAATTGAAGCTGTTGAGGTGGGGGACCCAATTGAGTAGCCATATTGGGTTGTTGAAAAGATGGAACTTGGTAAGATAGGGCTTGATAAGAAGGAGTTTGGACTTGATGCTGCTGGTATTGGGGATAGGCTGAAGGTTGTTGGTATGGCTGCAAATAGGCCTGCTGATATGTTTGATTACCATGGGCATAACCTCTCCAATTTGGAGCAGATTGGGCTAAGGGAGGAGACCAATTTTACCAAGGCATGGGTGCACTCCATGAGTTCTGAATAGGAGTTTGATAATTTGCATTAAATTGTTGCATAGGGTCTTGGCGCATACCTGAGAATCGTGGTTGCCAAGGTCTTCATTGTCCCATGAAGTAGAGAGACTCCATGCTTTGGTTCTCCTCCATTCAAGCTGCCTGCAACTCTTTTAATCTAGGGCAATCATCAGTCTTATGATTAAAAGTACATAAACCACAAATTTCAACAGCATTTAAAGGACATTCTTTAAGTGGGTGCTTCTTTCTACACTTAGGACAAAAGATGGACAAGGATTGATCTTGCTGGTCCTATTGTTCTTGTCTTTTCTTGGTTTTTGCTACTTCAACTTGTGTGCCCAATGTACTCAATAAATCAATCTTGAAATCTTCTAGCAGATTTCCAAGCTCAGCCCTAGAAATACCATTGTTTGCAGACTTGTTTAATTTGGTAATGATGTCTCTTTTTCCAGTCCTAGCCTTACCTCTCGAATATTTCTGACATAAGTCTTGTATTTCATCAAATGGAAGGTAAGAAATGTCACCTTTTCCCATAACATTTAAAATATCTAAATACTCTTCTCTTATTCCTTTCAAAAATATTGTTCTAATCATCTCTGATGTTAAGGAATTGTATTTAGATTTTTGTAAATTATATGAGAACCTTTCCAAATACTCCTCTAAACTCTCATCTTCCTGTTGAGTCATTCCAAAGATATCATCTTTGAGATCCTTTGATCTGCAATAGGCTTGATATTTCTGAAGAAAGATCTTCCTCATTTCATCCCAACTAGTAATAGAGTGTTCTCCTAGGCCCATAAACCACTTCAAGGCAGCTGCCTTAAGGGTAGCAGGGAAAAGACGGAGCTTATGGGTATCATCAGTATACCCATAAGTTTGACACAAGATGTCGAATTCGAATAGGAAAGAGTCAGGATCTTCGGAGGTTAAGCCATAAAAGTTTGGTAAAACAGAGGGTGGAATGTTCTTCATCTTTACACCTTCCCCTAGGATAATACTAGTGTCCAAAATAGGAAATTTAAAGGTAGCTTCCTGATCTTCTTCTACCTTTTCCTCTCTCTCATGTCCTCTTTCCTCTTCTCTTTCATGTCTCCTCTCTTGGTCTCTTCTTTCTTGTCTTCGTTTATTTTCTATCTCTAGCATCCCTTCATACTCCCTTCTCTGCTCAGCAGTTGGGCCTTTTGACGTTTCTTCCTCAGACATTTTGGAACTACCAACTGTTGAAATAAAACCTTTTGGAAGAGAAGCTCCTGTTAGTGCTGTTTTTGGGGGGTTTTTAAGAAATCTTCCTTTTTCGTCTCTAAGTCTTGACATAAAATTAAAACCTACTCTGTGTTTTTGTTTAAAATTTTTGTTTTTATCAGAAAACTAAGGTTCCTAAGTCTGCTTCTACAGTGCCTCCCCGGCAACGGTGCCAAAATGTTGGGCTCTGATCTATCAGTATTAATCAGAACTTAAATTTAAAATCAATCCGGGTCTGTAGACTTTGAGACACATCCAGGTTTAGGATAGAGAGGCTGGACTCATTTGGAATTTAGCTAACTGTAACTGAATCTACTAACAGAAACTAAAATACTGCAACTCACAGAGACAAAATCCTTTTACAAGGGTGACTTCGTTTGTTTCTTCTTAAGCATACAATAATTGATTTATAAAAGCATAAAGGACTGAGGTAAAAAGCAATTAAACAACAAATCTATAACCCTAGGATCGAAGTACAGAGTTCTACCAGCGCTGAAGACACATTCACAAATTAAAATATTTTACGAGACATTATTCATAATCTGTAAATGTCCTTTACCATTTCACCATTGGATAAACAATAGTATATAATGAATTAGAATCTTGGTTTAAACCTTCAACACATTTAGTCTTTAACCAGTAAAAAAAAAACAGAGTTTATCCAATATTGCCAGTGATATACAGCACAATAGAATTTGTAACTTGAACCGTAAATGAAAGGAACAGAGCATCGATAGAATCGATTTATAAACTGGAAATTACAAGAAAATGCATACCAATGACAGGATTTAGATAGCTAACACCAGAAGTAAATCACTGCAACCACCAAATCGATCTACCGGCAACATGAAAGTGTGTGAACTCAACGATGGGGGCCCTCCAAAGCCTTGCTCAACACACAATGAAATATTTCACAGAACTAAAGCTTTATTCTCATTCACCAGAAATTGTTTACACAGTATATCACACAGTTTGGAAGCATGAGTGCATTCCTCTTCAAAATCGTGACCCCTTCTTCATTGTCTTGTGAATCATTTATACAAATTCAAAATCAAACTGTAATGCTATAAATCTGCATCTAATTTAATGCTAAGAGCTAACGAGATCATCTTCAGAATCGTGGAGTTCCACAAAATCAGCATTGTTCCTTCTTTTGTGTTGAATGCAGAACAGGTGGCCTCCTTTGACTCTAGTTGACTGGACATCTGTACAATCCACATCACCTAACTATTGTATGTTCATCCATCTATGGACATTAAGGATCCATTCTTTATCTTCCTGTTCCCTCCTAGTTGTCCTGCAATTTCTCAATCTAGGAGATAATACGGGAAGTTAGTACATCCCGTAGTCTAAGTAAAAATCCTAGTTAAAATGCCTAAAAAATCACAA
Organism: Pseudotsuga menziesii; assembly: GCA_001517045.1. Taxonomy (NCBI): domain Eukaryota; kingdom Viridiplantae; phylum Streptophyta; class Pinopsida; order Pinales; family Pinaceae; genus Pseudotsuga; species Pseudotsuga menziesii. The sequence goes on from LPNX010185641.1 coordinate 28,209, forward strand.
AACTCAATTTATTAACAAGCAATGACATTATACCTCTTTAACCAAGGTTTATAAATGAACTTTAAAGCTTTCTACTCAATATGGATGTTTTATGAAGGAAATGAAAGATATCTAAGGGGCAAAAAGGGGTCAAAAACGGTGCCCAACACAAGTCACCATGTGGCCAAAAGGAAAGACTATCGATGATGCAGTAGTGATTGGAGAAAAAGAAAGAGGTTTGTACAAATTGAAGGGCCATCCAGAACAAGACTTGATCCATGAAACAGTAGAGCCAAGTGAACTTTGGCATAGAAGGATTGATCATGTGCATTACAGAGCACTACCTATTGCAAGCAAAGCTATTGAAGGTCTTCCTAAATTTCAAGCAAAACATGATGGGGTATGCAAAGGATGTGCGAAAGGGAAGAATAAAAAGAAGAAATTTCCTAGCAGCAAAATCAAAGCCAAAGGAATACTATAAATCATCCACTCTGATGTATGCAGTCCTATGTCATCAAACTCACTAAGCAGGTATGCATACTATGTTTCTTTTATTGATGATTTTTCTAGAAAGACATGGGTTTACTTCATGAAGAACAAAGATGAAGTATTCAGTAAGTTCAAGGAATTAAAAGCCTTGATCAAGAACCATACTAAAAAGAAGATCAAGACCATTCGATCAGATAATGGTGGAGAATTCACTTCGAATGAATTCAAAGAGCTATGCAAAGAATCGGGGATTAAGAGGGAGTTGTCCACTCCTTATAATCCACAAAAGAATGGGATTGTGGAATAGAAGAATAGAACCATCATGGAAGCTACAAGAGCAGTGCTTCATGATCAATATATTCCTATGCATATTTGGGCTAAAGCTGAAAGAACAGTGGTGTATGTAAAGAACCATACTCCACATAGAGTACTTGAGAACAAGACTCCAAAAGAAGTCTTCTCCGGCAAGAAATCAAAAGTCAACCATCTCAGAATATTTGGCTGTCCTGTGTACATACACATTCCAAAATAGAAGAGGACTAAATTAGATCCTTTAGGAAAGAAGGGCATATTTGTAGGATACTTTGAAAGCTCGAAGGCTTACATAATCTATTTCCCAGGATACAAGAAGATTAACATCAGTAGGGATGTGACATTTGATGAAGACACAGCTTACAACAAATCCAGAAAGAGATGTGCTGAAGAACCTAAAGAAGTAGAAGTAGAAGCACCCAGAATTCATGATACAACCATGAATGAAGAAGCTCAAGAAGAAGATCGAGATTTTGAAGAACTACAAATACCAGAAGATCCACCTCTAGAGAAGAATCCTCATAAGAGGAAACCTACTTCGGTACACAAACTTATCCAAGGTGTGGAAAGATATGGGGCTGTAGAAGAGAATTACAGAGAAAGAAAGAGGACCAGATCATGCTCTGGGTATGTAGCTTTACTATGTTATTTCATTGATAAATAACCTTCCAGTTATGAAGAAGCAGCAGAACGGAAAGAATGTAAGGATGCTATGATCGAATAATATCAATCGATCATGAAGAATGATGTTTGGGATGTTGTCCCAAGCCCAGAAGGGAAGTCAGTCGTAACTTCCAAATGGATCTACAAGATCAAGCATGCTGCATACGGTAGTATTGAAAATTATAAAGAAAGATTTGTGGCTTGAGGTTTCTCTCAGAAAGAAGGAATAGACTATGAAGAAACCTTTGCACCTGTAGCCAGATACACTTCCATCAGATCAGTACTTGCTCTAGCTGCAGTGATGAAATGGAAGATACACCAAATGGATGTCAAGACTACATTCTTGAATGGTGTAGTGGAAGAGGAACTGCATGTAGAACAACCACTCGGTTTTGAGACACATGACATAGAGTCTCATGTATGCAGATTGAAGAAAGCCCTGTATGGTTTGAAACAGGCACCCAGGACCTGGTACGACATAATTGACAGCTTTCTATCCATTTTGGGCTTTACCAAGAGTAAAGCAGATTCCAACCTTTACTACAAGGTTGAGGATGGAAACCCAATGATGCTTCTACTATATGTAGATGATCTATTTGTGACAGGTACGGATGGGTTGATTGCTGATATGAAGAGAAAGCTTGCTACCAAGTTCGAGATGAAGGACTTGGGTATGATGCATTACTTTTTAGGTATGGAGGTGTGGCAGAGTTCAAATGGAATCTTCCTTGGATAAGGGAAGTATGCAGTAGAGATCCTGAAGAGGTTTGGGATGATGGACTGCAAGGCTATGGCCACACCTATGGAATTGAACCTGAAGCTATTGAGTGATGCTTCATCAGAATCAGTTGATGCTACAATGTATCATTATATGATTGGGTCATTGATGTATCTGATGAACACGAGACCAGACACTTGCTTTGCTGTGAACACCTTGAGCTAGTTCTTGATAGATCTAAGAAATGTTCACTTGATTGTTGCAAAGCATATTCTGAGGTTCTTGAAGGGTACACTTGATTATGGGCTCAAGTACGATGCAAATCAAAATATTAATCTGGAGGGTTATGTTGATTCATATTGGGCAAGTAGTGCCATTGATAGGAAGAGCACTTTAGGGTGTTGCTTCAGTATGGGATCAGGTGCGATCTCTTGGTTTAGCAGGAAGCAATCCTGTGTGGCACTGAGTACAGCTGAAGCAGAGTATGTCGCAGATTTTTTAGCTAGTTGTGAAGTTGTATGGCTATGGAAGCTACTATCTGATATATTTGATCTCCAGTTGGATGCTACTTGTATACATTGTGACAACTAGAGTTGCGTGAAGTTGTCAGAGAATCTAGTGTTCCATGACAAGTCAAAGCATATCAAGATCAAGTATCACTATATCAGGGATATGGTGCAGAGGGGAGCAGTGAAGCTCCAGTATGTTGTGACAGAGGAACATATAGCTGATGTATTGACGAAGCCATTGGCTAGGCTGAAGTTTGAGTACTTCAGGGAGAAGCTTGGAGTTCTATAGATTGAGGTTTCCTCCAAGAGAAAATGATGAGACCCATAGCCATTCTGACATGGTGAGAGGATTGGTTGCTTCCATGGTTAGATGTAAGGGCTGAGCCATTCTGTCATGGTGAGAGGATTGGTTCCTTCCATGTCAGATATGAGTGATGGACCTTATATTGAGTAGGATAGATATAATGGAAATTACCATTCTATGAATGGTGGAACCTGGTCAGTTACTAGGAACACTCAATCTAGGATTGAGTAGCCATTTTGATGTGATAGAGGGATGTGTTCCCACTTGATCAGATGTAATGGCTGAACCATTCTGTCATGGCTAAAGTATTAAGTTCCTTCCATGTCATATGTGAGTGTTGGCCATTCTGACAAGTAGGTCAGATGTAAGGGAAACTGCCATTCTCTAGGAGAATGGAGTCACCTGGTTAGTTACCAGGTAGCTCAGTCAAGGAGGACTGGGGGCCATTCTGATATCATTGCTAGGATGTGTTCCCTCATGATAAAATATGAGTGCAATCCCTTCCATCATTGTGAGCAGGATGTGTTCTCTCCTAGGTGGATGTAAGTGCAAATCCTTTCTTCGCATCATGTGTTGATCAGATATAAGTGCTGGGCCTTTCTTCGCATCATTTGTTGATTACATATAAGTGTTGTGCCTTTCTTTGCATCATGTGTTGATCAGATGTAAGTACAGTTCCTTTCTTCGCATCATGTGTTGATCAGATGTAAGTGCAGTATCTATCTTCGATCATGTGTTGATCATATAGAGATGTTGAATCCTTTCTTCGATCATGTGTTGATCAGATGTAAGTGCTGGGTATTTCTGATATGATTATAGGATTAGTTCCTTCATGATCAGATGTGAGTGATGGGCATGCCTTTCTAACGAGTAGGTCAGATGTAAGTGTTGGGCATTCCTTTCTTTGATCATGTGTTGATCAGATGTAGGTATAGTATCTATCTTCCATCATGTGTTGATCAGATAGAAATGACGATCCTTTATTTGATCATGTGTTGATCAAATGTAAGTGTAGTATCTATCTTCGATCATGTGTTGATCAAATAGAAATGATGATCCTTTCTTTGATCATGTGTTGATTAGATATAAGTGCTGAAGAAGACCTACATGGAGGCTAGGCCTACAACCAGCATGAAAAAGGGCTGGCTCTGTAGAACTTCTTATGACAAGAAGAATCATGAGATAGCACCCATGATGATCCAGATCTAGTGATGATAGCAAGTGATGATCTAGATCGAGTAATGATCCAGATCCAGTGATGATGATCTAGCAGTGATGATCCAAATCAAGTGATGATCCGGATCCAGTGATGATGACTAGTGATGATCCAGATCGAGTGATGATCCAGATCCAGTGATGATGTCCCATGATGATCCAGATCCGAAGATGAAGATGACTTGAAGACTTAGAATACTTGAGATGCAATTAGGAGATGATCCAAACTGATATAGAGAAGAAGACCAATGCTGAAAATTGAGTCAAAAGAATACCTTCCTAGTTAAGAGGGAGTGTTGATGTATTTGTAACTTCGGAATGTATTCATCTATGTATCTTATGTATTGTAACCCAATGTTTATTCCAGGATGTATCTATAATGTAATTGAGTCATACTGTCATGCCCCAATGTTCCGATTGGGAGGATCAATAATGTAAACAAGTCATGTCAAGTCATAGTGAGTAACCCTCTGATTGTCTAAGGGTTAAAGTCCCCGCAGTTCCGAGGCACTAGGGTTATTAGACTCTCCTAGTAGAGGTCATCCCTAGTAGGGTTTTAGTCATGTTGGGATTAGTATAAATAGAGAACTGGAGTCTCTATTTAACACACAACTCATCCACACTCAATTGTAGTGCATAGTTGAGGAAGGAGAAGACACTGGGGCTAGATAAGAAGAAGATTATTGTTGTTGGGAGATCACTTATTGTTTTGGGGCTTTTACTGTTTTGGTGTTGATTCTATCTCTAAGGAAGTTGCAGGGTTTTCTCCTTTATGGTTTCCTTGAGGAAAAACATGGTGTTCATTGTCTCTTGTGTTTGATTGCTGTACTTGTTATTCTCTTAGTTAAAGATCCTAATAATGCTAGCTTAATGTTGAAAAAACTAACAGTTAAGAGGGAGTGTTGATGTATTTGTAACTTTGGAATGTATTCACTTGTATATATTATGTTGTATTTCATTGTACCCCAATGTTCCTATCAGGAGAATCATTAATATAATAAATTCATGTAAATTCATAGAGGTTAACCCTCCATTGTAAGCTGAGGCAATAGTCCCTATAGTTGACGGGTACCGGGGTTATTAGACTCTCCTAGTGAGGTCAGCCCTGGTAAGTAATTGTCAAGTGGAAACTAGTATAAAGAGAGAGTGAGACTCTCTATTTGAAACACACACTCACTCAACTATAGTGCATGAGTGAGATAAGAGGAGCTCGCATAAGTGAGAGAGAGAACATATGTCAAAGATCATATTTTTGTTTTTGGGTTTTACTTTTTCTATTGGTGCTCATTCTATCTCTGAGGAAGTTGCAGGGTTTTCTCCTTTATGGTTTCCCCGAGGAAAATTATTTGTGTCTCTTGTCTCTTGTGATTATTTTTGTGCATGTTATTCTCTCAGATAAGATCCTAGATCATATTGATTAAATAATAAAAATATAGCACTTATCTCATCTTGTTTTCAAAAAAAATATTCAATATTGTCCCATACTTCCTTCAGAGTTTTGATTCCCTTAAGGTGGAACAATAGTTCCCTAGAGATATATATGCACATGAATATGAAGGCTTCATATAGCCTATTCAAAAACTTGGATTTCTCAACATATTGTTTGGGATCGACTTCTCTTACCATTTTCATCCTAAACATGTCTTTGTTGCACAAGGATATATGCATATCTTTTGTCCAATCAATGTAATTAAAGGGTATAAGGATTCTAGGTGATAGTGAAGTTGAATTCTCCATTTCACTGTATGCTAGTCAACAAATATTCAAGAGCTATGTAGGTACCTACAAAAATCACTGCAAAAGAAAATTCAATTCACAAAAAATTTCATTTCAAAACTCTCCACCTTGACATGATTACATTTTATGAGTCCATCACACCTGGATAGACTTCTCTAGATAGAATCCAGAGGGATCAATGCAATGATTCTAGTATTATGTGGAAACTCAACTGCTTCTGATGGAGGTTTGTGAGGTTTGTTTCTAGCCTCAACATAAGCTCTGATACCATGTTAAATATCATGAGCCATAGATCTACAAGACAAAATGAGATCTATCTAAAAATAAGTGTGTAATGGAATTATCAAAATCAATGTAAAGTGAACAATGGATTCATGACAGAAATTTCACATAAATCATTCAAGTATTGCTTAGATTATCATTACATAAATATTCATCAATTAATCAGTAATAAAATGATCATACAATAAATAAAATTCAAATATTGTGGATAAGATTCAAATTCACCAACTCAAACTGACTGGTTAGCTAACTCAGTGTGGAAATAATCACAACTAGAGCTCACTAGTTTAACTCTGGACAACTAATTCAATTCATAATCAATTAATTGATGAGGTAGATGGAAAAAAGGAACCACACTCCCTTAAACCATGGAAAATTTTGATAGGATGAATGGAAGTGAACTAACTGGTGGTTATCAAAGCATAAATGATCATGATTGACTACCTACCACATACAACTGAAGGTGACTACTAGTGGCACTTAAAGTGGGTTCCTATAATGTAGGGATTGATCCCTACATATCTTAAACTTATGCAATCAGGTGCAGGAAGTGGAAGATGAACCTTAATTGGGTCCCCCATGCACTAGTGGGTGATGATGACCTCCTAAGATATGAAAAATGAATCAAATAGATTATGCGGGTAAAGGGATGATTAATTAATCCTAACACTATTTCCAAGACTTACAATGGAGGTTGTACCTCAAGGTCTATACACAATAATGATATCCAAAAAGGATTCAAACACATCTATGATGGGGGTACAACAACATACAATGATAATATAAATCAAAATATCTTCCAAAGTTACAAATACATCAACACTCCCTCTTATCTAGGAAGGTATTCTCTCTCTCTCCATAATCTTCAACACATATGGTCCAGTCATCATCACAAAGTCATCATCATAGCTACTTCAATAGTAATATTCTATTTGATCATTGAATGGTACTATCTATCATCAAATTTTTTACAGAGACAATCCTTTTTCATGTTGGGTGTAGGACTAGTTCTCATCCAAATATTCATCACATCCACGAGCAAGCCATTGTGTAGGTACAGGACCATTCTTTACATTTACACTGTAATAACCTAGGTCTCCTACCATCATATCGTTGTATCCAAATCATCTTTGTCCTGCAAAAAACAAAATAAAACACACAGAGCACAACCCAGATGCAGACCACCTTCATTCTATCAACATAGGAACATGCCACGATCTAACCTACATCTAACACTATGCGAGAATCACCTAGGAGAAAAGGAAGTGTATTACATCTCTCTACAGTCAACCTGTGCTCTCCAATATAGGATAACTTCCCAAGTGCACACCAAGTGCCATGTGACCTCATCATCTATAACACAAGAACATACACATACAAGGACTGATTACGATCGAACAACCTACATACGATGCAATGCTATTTTATGTTCATGTCAATCTCAAGGACTTATTACATCTGTACAACCCACATCCAAGATGTTTTCCATTCGGACAACCTTTCAGGACTGATTATGTCCGAGCAATCTGTGTACCATGCTAGGGCCCGTTTTACACTCTGAAAAACCTACATAAATTATTACTTTTGAGAAACCTGTGTACTACACCAACACTCTCTATTTACACTGGGATAACCTGTTCCAATGATGATTACGTCCAAGGATAACTTGAGAGATTATCCAAGACTAATTACATTCGAGGACAAGATACATGACTAATTATGTCTGAGAAACCTACATACTACGCTAGGAATATCTATTTACGCTCAAACAACCTATCTCAACTCCCATGTGAGATCTCATGCATCTTTGTCTTTTGGTCTCTTGTCATATTCTAGCATACAAAACACATCAATACTAGTTATGTCCAAGGATAACCTGTGAGCTTATCCAGGAATGATTACATCTGAGGACAACCTATAGGACTAATTACGTCATTAAGACAACATGTATCTTTGACTATGTTAAAACTCAACACTCCCTCTTTCGAGGGGTCTCATTCTGGATCACACTAAGTATTTCTATGAAGTACTCAAACTTCACTCTGGTTAGAGTCTTGATTAATACATCGGCTATCTACTTATTCATTTCCACGTACTGTAGGTTTACTACTCCTCTCTACACCATATCCTTGATATATTGGAACTTGATCTCAAATTTCTTCGACTTGTCATGGAACACTGGGTTCTCTGATAGCTTCATGCAACTCTAATTTTTGTAGAAGATACAAGTCACTTCAAACTACAGATTAAACAAATTAGATAGTATCTTCCACAACCACACTGCCTCACAACTATCCAAGCAAGTGAAAACATACTCTGCCTCGGTTGTACTCAGTGCCACGCATGATTGCTTCCTTCTAAACCAAGAGATCATTCTAGATCCCAAACTGAAGCAACAACATGAGGTGCTATTCCTATCATTGGTGCTACCTGCAAAATATGAATCAACATAACCATGCATGATAATCTTCATATTCACATCATACTTGAGCCCACGATCCATTGTACCCTTTAGGAACCTCAATACATGCTCCGTAGCAACCAGGTGAACATGTCTCACATATGTAAGGAACTATCTCAGGGTGTTCACAACAAAGCATATTGTTAAGTACATCAATGATCCAATCACCTGACAATACATCGCAGAATCAACTGACTCTCATGAAGCATCACACAAAAGCTTCAAGTTTGATTCCATAGGTGTGGCTATCACCTTGCAGTCCAACATTCCAAATGTCTTCAAAATATCCATTGTATACTTTCATTAATCGAGGAAAATCCCATCTGCACTCGGCCACACCTCCATGCCTAATAAGTAGTGCATCATCCCTAGGTAATTTATTTCAAACTCAGTAGCAAGTCTCATCTTTGCATCTTCAATGATTTCATCCTCTCCTGCCTAGAACATGTCATCGACATATAGTATGAGCATCACCAGTCTTTTGCCTTCAACCTTGAAGTAAAGGTTGGAATCCGCTTTACTTTTAGTAAATCCTAGGCTTATTAGAAAGCTATACCATGTCCTTGGTTCTTATTTCAATCCATACAAGGCCTTATTCAATTTGTACACATGCGTTTTCCTGTCATGTGTCTCGAATACCAATGGTTGTTCTACGTAATTTTCCTCCTCGACTACACCATTCAAGAATGTTTCCTTTCCATCCATCTTGTGTACCTTCCATCTCATAACTATAGCCAATGCAAGTATATATATAATGGAAGTGTACCTCGCTACTAGTGTAAATGTCTCTTCATAGTCTATGCTTTAGTTTATGTGAGAATCCTTGTGCTATGAATATTTCCTTGTATTTCTTGATTCTCCCATGTGCGACATGCTTGATATTGTAGATCCACTTAGAAGTCATGAAAAACCTCATTTTCAGTCTCGAAACTAGCTCCCAGACATCATTATTGATAATCGACTAATACTCCTCAATCATGGAATCATTCCATTCTTTCTTTTTTACAGCCTCTTCATAGGTGGAAGGTTCATTGTCAATGATGTCACACAACATGGCCACATAGCTGTTGTAAGGATTTGGTATTTTCCTTTCTCTATGCATCCCTTCAAGAGCGCCATACCTTTCTGCTTCTTGTATGAGATCTTGTGCTCATGATGGTTTCCTCTTGCAAGAGACCTTCTCATGAAGTGTCTTTATAGTATCTTGTGGTTCTTCCATGTCATGATCTTCATGGTTTTCTAGAATTAATTCTACAATTTCCGTTCCTCATAATCTCATTCCTTTAGGTTCCTCAACCTATTCAATAGGCATCCTCCTGGATCTAGAGTATTTCATGTCCTCATCAAAGGTTACATCTCTATTTATTTCAATATTCTTTAATCATGAGGAGTATATTTGGTAGGACTTTGATGTATCACTGTATCATACGAATATACCCTTCCTCCTAGAAGGATCAAGCTTCATCCTCTTCTACTTTGGGATATGTATTTACACTGGGAAACCAAATATTTTGAGATGGATGACTTTTGGTTTCTCTCCTGAGAAATCCTCTTCAGGAGTCTTGTTTTCAAGTACTCGATGAATGAGTGCAGTTCTGTACATATGCAAATTTTCTTGCTTCTTCCACCCAAAGGTGCATTGGAAGATCATGGTCATGTAGCATTGTTTTGTCTCCTTCTATTATGGTTTGGTTCTTTCATTCCACAACACCATTCTACTGAGGATTGTATGGATTCCTTAAGTCCCTCTTAATCCCAGAATCTCTGCAGAGTTCCTTGAATTATTCTGAGGTGATCTCTCCACCATTATCTGACTGCAGAGTCTTGATTTTCATTTTAGTATGGTTCTCGAACAAGGATTTGTATTCCTTGAAATTACTGAATACTTCATTTTTCCCTTTCAAAAAATATATCCAAGTCTTACATGATAAATCATCTATAAAGAAAATATAATACACATACCCTCTTAGTGATATGGAAGAAATGGGCATGCATACATCTGTGTGTACTATATCCAGTATTCCTTTATATTTACTTTCATTGCTGGGAAATGTCTTCTTTCAATTCTTTCCTTGTGCACATCCTTTGTGAAGTCTGTCATGATTTTCCTAGATTTCTAGAATTCTTGAGACTGCTTTGCTTGCAATTGATAATGATTCATAATGCACATATGCAAGCCTTCAGTGCCATAGTTCACTTGGTTCAATTGACACATGAACCAATGCTTGTTCAGGATGTCCCTTTTGTTTGTACTGGCCTCCGTCTTGTTCTCCAATCATTGTTGCATCATCTATTGTCTTTCCTTTAGGCCACATTAGAACTTGGCCATCAACAAATGCAACTCTCATTCCCTTTGCATCTAGTGCATATATGGATATAATATTCTTCTTCAATCCTGGAACATATAACCCATTCTCACAACAAAATTTGAACCCAAAATCCGACGAAATACGATGGAATTGACTGTGTCATCGGATTTCACCTTTAAAATTACGAATTTTGATCAATTTTTTTTAATTGGTACATGGTATTGTGGAATATCCAACGAACGTCAGATATTCGACAAGTCCCGTCGGTTATCCGACGAAATCCGTCAGATATCTAACATATCCATGAATAGTGATGATGACAATTATGATGGGTATGGTGATGACGACGATGATAATGATGATGATGATGATAATGACAATAATGATCAAGATGAAGATGAAGATGAGGATGATGATGATGTTTATGGTGACGATGATGATATACATCCCTTAAATTTCCTTGCAAGTTTTTCCTTGAAAAAAAGGTTCCTTCATTATTTATGCTAACCATACCAAAGTAATATTTTATTAAGAAAGTTAAAAGATGCAAATATTAACATGAAACGTATTCATAAACATAAGGTAAAGTTATTTATATCATTACTACATTAATACTAATTTAAATTCACAACATTATAAAAAATGGATTTTTAATGAATGTAAAAGAAAGGTTACTCCAATTCATGCTATAAATGGTAGCAGATGGTAGTGGTTATAAGACATGGAGATTATATGACAAGGTTCATAGAATTAAGATTTGAAGTATTAGACATTTTAGGGGTTAATGGTTAAATGGATTAATAGATTTAGGTTCTATAGGGACTAAATCACTTAGAGGTTAGAAATTAAAGGTGTTATGGTGTATATAGATTTGAGCTTATAAGTGTTAAGGACTATAGTGTTAAATGTTATAGGGATTAACAATTATATGGTCCATATGGATTAAGGGATTAACATTATAGTGGTTAAAGTTATAGAAATAGATGTAAGGGAATATAAATGTTAAGGGTTGATATGTGAAAGGGGTAAAGGTTATATGTTATGATGATAAATGTTATATGTCTAAAGGTTATCCGATGAAATCTATCAGATATCTGACATATCCATAATATTCATTATCTACAACAAATTTTAGGTGATTTCTTTTCTTTATTTTCTTTTGTTTCCAACATTAGGGTTTCTAGCTCATTGAAGGAATTATTAGTAAATTAAGTCTAGTTATTTGTCCTGATTTCCAAATGTAAATATGACCATAATTTTACAAACATAGGCCAAAGATACCATTTGCAAGGTTTGCATTGTCATTAAAAGACCCATGCATTGTCCATGAGTCTTAGGAGTAAATGCTACGACTCAATGCCTTTGATTTCAACCTCTACCTATGGAATGATGACAATTTTTTTTCTTCTGAAGATGATGACAATGATAATTTAATGATGATCATTCTCTATGATGACGATGATGGCCACGATGACAAAAACGATGGTGGTGGTGCAAAATACGATGATGCGGATGATTGTCTTATTGACATCATCATCATTGTCACTGAAGACGACGATGATGATTATTGATGACGACGATGATTCTCTTGATGAAGATGGTGATGGTGATAATGATGAAAATCATGATGATGATGATGATGACGATGATGATAATGATGACAATGGTTGAGATGGTGATGATGATAATAATCATTAGCACCAATGTTGTTAGTGTCATCATTAATACATTTTGTTTTTTCATCAAAATTTATTTAGAACAAAACATTTAAAATAAATAAATAAACAATAAATACAAATTAAATAATAAATAAATAACATAAACATAAAATAAATAGATAAACAATACATTTAAAAATTAAATAATAAAAAAATTTCATAAAAAGAATAACACATTTAAAACCAAAATAGTTCACTTACCTCCCCTCCTACATGGGAAGAGAAATATTCCAGTTCTTACCTCACCCATGAACCAATACCAGAGGTCACGGATCAGGAGGTTGAAAAGGAGGTCACAAAGGTTGCAGAGGAGGTCACAGAGGTTGCAAAGGAGGTTGAGGTTAGAAGTGGAGGTCAAGGTTGCATAGGTTGTAGAGGAGGTCAAGGTTATAGAGGAAGAAAAGGTCACCAAGCATAGCCACAGAGGACCTAATTCCTCCCAAATTGGTAAGTCTAGGCTTCCATTTACCCCTGTATTGCTTAGTAAATTTCAAAGGGTTTGTTGAAATTGTCCATTAATTACCCTCAAATTCCTCGGTTTATAAAACAAATTTTATGCCATAACCTAAATTGTATGCCATAAAATGAATTTTATCTAGGTTGAATCCATTGATGGGAGAGGCAATGAAACATTTGTAGGGCCTAATTCACCCCATTAATCATGAGCACACTCTACGTTGGCATTATATAGGAATTTATTCCACACCTAGGATTGTTATGTATTCTAGTAGTCAAGATTTTCAAACAGAAATACACAATTACTAAGTTTGGTGTGCTACATTCATACTTAGACTGTGTTCATCCTGGATAAGACCATGAAATAAACATGGAACCCTCAAGAAAATTCTTCAAGGGTAAAGAATAAAATTTATGTTTTCCAGTAAACATTTGACATTCCATGTAGACTTGTACTTGTACTTTAGTATTTATTTAAATTTTCAGGTTAAATTCCATTTTGATAGGTGAAGTAGACATGGAATTGCTTGATTATCGGAGATGAAGAAGACATGGAAATTTTGTTGGAACTGTATTGTGTTGGTGCGTATTTCACTTTTGTCAAATGAATGGTGAAATTCTTATTAATATGCACCTTATTTCATGTGTATTTGTTGCTTTAGCAGACTGACTTATTATCCCTTAGACCTATGTGCATTGGAGAGTTTGGAGAATCATAAGAATATGATTGGTTCTTCTCCAAGACATAACAATGATCAGTATGATTTTGATCGGTGATATCTATTCATTTCAATGAGGTTGGTACTTGAAAGAAGCCAAGACTATATCATAAAAAGGAAGGTGCTAAGGACTAAGGGGAATACATATAGGTAAAATGGTGGGGTGGGAGTAAATTGATTCGGAGTCTATTCTAGGGTTAGAAATATTCTTGATTCTAGGGGAATAGAAAAGTCTCTATTCAAAGCTTAAAAAAAAATAAAACAATTGTTGATTCATTCATATGTACAAAGGTGGAGTGTCCACATTCTACTACATTTCCAGTTCTTTGTCATATGGCTTAAGTTTATTTTTTTCCTATTGGTGGGGCCATTTGGAAAATAGGAAAGTGCTACAAAGATCTCAAGTTAAGTGATAGTGAGGGTTGAATTTCTCCTTGGTGGATTATAATAACACACAATCATAGTACCATATGCTCATGTTACTCATTGCTTTTGATTCCTTAACTTTGCAATCTAAAATAGGATTTATTGTTGCATCACTTGAATCAAATCAATTATAAACCCATGATACATTCCATTTGGATGGTATCATTACCCCTAAAATATGATACATGGGAAATTCTAATGTTTGGTGCACCGAGATAGGGTTTTCTCACCCTAGAGAGGGTTTGGGACCATGATTTGATGGTTTGGGTCCTAAATTAAACACTTATATGACACACAAGCCATGAACTAGGCTCTAAACCACAGGATAGACCCTCCAAGTGAAATGTGTGTCTTGATAGTGGGATCTAGACCCATTCTAATATTTGGCACACCAAAGAAGGGATTCCTCACCCAAGACATGTCTAAGGCCAAATTTCAATTACTCAGGCCCTAAAATAACTACTTCTTATGCACATGACAAATGAGGATACTATTCCTACCATCGTTGATATATGGTATACTATGTTGAGCACAAGAACCTATACATTCAGATACAAACTCAATTTTCAAATAAAAACTAGAACCGATCAATCATCCTTGAATTTAGATTTAAACAACCATTTGGAACATGTTGGGCCTAGGGACAGTAAGCTAGAATTCATGCATAATTCTTCCTAAGTATGGAGAAGAAGAAGGAGCTGTTATACCCAAATTCTGTCACCACCATGTGATAAGATCTTTCAATTACATATTTTCCCGTAATCCCAGCACTTGGAGTGGAAACCCATGTTGCTTGTCAATATTACATGAAAATACTCAGCACCACGCTTTCCCTATTATCCATGAGTGGTACCTTGCTTGCACCACCTGCATCTTGTTTTCCATAAGCGGTGCCACTGCCTATGGCCTTTGTTGCATACACGTTTCTAACCTAAACCGCTCTGTCATAAGAGGATAAAAGAGGTACCCTGGGTAAAATGGGAAAAAGAGAAGTTTCTCAAGGCTTCTAGATCATGAGCTTCGTGTCCTCCCTTATCCCTATCATTGTGGGTCAGTTGAGCTCGAGATCCCCCATCATAGGATCTTAGAGGCCACCTCATCCACAAATATCTCAACCATTCCTATCAATTGAACCTTATAAATACAAGTTCACGTCCATGGTTGAGGGGGATAACTATAGAGGTATTGTTATGATATTGGATTGACCACTTGGCCCAAGCCATTTGAGAGCAAAGTTGGAGCTTATGGGGATGAAAGTGTTGGTTTCATGGAGATTCATGTCAACACTAAGGCTTAATTGGTTGTAAACTTCTCCATACATCTTAATGTAAAGCTGATTTCCATTTCACATTACTGTTGTTTTGATTTCGCATGTAAATGTTGTTAGATTCCTTAGTCACTAACATGGATAAGTAGATGATGTTCTGGTAGCTTTGATGTGTTTGTATGTTTGATCTGATTGCAAGTACACAAGTTCACTATCGAAACAACATTCCAGGTGTCTACGATATCCAGGGAGGGTCTTCATCCTTTGTCATTCACTCATTTGTTCTAAATCTGAACCATTCAGACCAAAGGAACAACTTCTATCTGGAGAAGGTTAAATATCCCTGCTTGCAAATCTGGTGACTCCACTGGGGAATAGATATATGGATCAGTTGATCGGATCTTTCTTAGTTCTTCAACTCTTGTCCAAATCCAGGATCCATTTCCAACTCTCTCTAGTCAGATCTCCTATCTGACTCAGTGAATTTTGGTTTGAAACTTCCAGATCTGTCTAGATCTGAATTATTTCAACCTTTTATGCTCTTTTTTATTCTCAATCTATCAGCTTTTGCCTTGATTTGATCAATTTATAACTTGTTCTTTCGTTCTCCTTTGTCTTTTGGATCTATTCATGGAACCACACATGTTTTGTTGGCAAGAAAAAGTGCCACCGCCTGAGTCAAGTTAGTCATACGCGGTGCCACCACCTGAATCCAATGAGCAAGAAGCAGTTCTTCCTCAAAACCGCCTGTCAATAGCTTCATCTGCAAGGTTCTAGGTAGGCCCTGTTCCAGACTTTGTATTTTGATTTTTGTGTGTTTTTGGCTTACTTTTTGATGAAAAGGAAGTGTATTCTGCAGTTGCTTTGATTGTTGTATTCTTTCTGCATTCAAAGAGAGTTTCTATTTCTTGCATTAGGTTCTACATTCTTTTGTTTTCTTGAAACCTCTTGCTCTTTTCTATAGATATTATTCATTGGGATTGGAAATATACATTTCATTTTCATGAGTAGGTTTCGGTTTGTTTTGTACTTGGAATGTGTGAGTGATCCATGTTGTTTTGAGTCTTTCTTTTCTTGGGGTGATTCTTATTTCCTTTTGCATGTTGATTTTTTCAGTGCTTGGTAGGAAAGATTGGTTCTTCGTTTCCTTGTTTGTTTCAAAGATAAGTTTTAGTTTTCTCTCTCCTTTTCTTTATTCGCAAGCATGTTAATTGATTTTCTTCTTGTTTTGTGCATGATTGTTTGAAATTCTAGATCTTACTTTCATTAAGAAGAAATATTTGTTTTCAGCTTTGCATGCATTAGAGTTAGTTTTGTTTGGAAATGTTAGTGAAATCATCTTCCATTAAATTTTTATGCATCTTTTTCAAGCATGAAAAGATAGGAAACATTTTTGGTTTATTTATGTTTGATGTTCTCTAGATCTCTTTCTTATTTGCTTTGAAGATTGTTGGGGTGCATTGATATTTCCCTTTTTGTTTGAAAAGATAGAATTGCATTGTGCATTTGGGTGTGCATTTTTGGGAAGAAAATTCAATCTCTCTCCCTCTCTTAGGTAGAATTTCATTGAAGAGGAAAACTTGCATTATCATATAGATCAGTGTGCATCTTCTTTAAATTCAAGGTTTCACTCCATGGTTCCACCTAAATGCACAAGATAAAATTAACAGTAGTACTAGGTTAAAAATTTTAGCAATTTGAGCGATAAGTTAGAGACGTGTTCGGGTGTCGTTAAGCATAGGAGTTGTCGTTACTCATCTGCATTACATCCCAGGACTCATGCGGTTATTCCACGTATCGTCAGTATATCAAATGTCCTTTCACATACCCTTGAGGTATATATAAAGGTACTTCACGTACTTGATTGTATATAGGAAGGCCCCTTGTGAAAAATTATGCATTAGACAAAAATACTACCAATTTGAGCTCCCAAGTACCTTGCGTATATCGGGAGACCCTTTTTAGGAATCCTCAAACCATCTGAGTTATCCTTTTCTCCTGTCCTATGAGGGTCCTGACTCTTATCCACTCCTTTCACATGTTTGCTTGTTGCTTTTAGTTTGAGTAGTACTTGCTTGTGTGTGGTAGTTAGGGGGTTATTATAGAGTTTAGAGATGGCATCCTTATTTAGGACTACTACTCAAGAGGTCCCTTTCCAAGGTGTACCTTTTGTATTCCCTCCAAGTGAAGGTATTGCTACTCCCTTTATTGCCACTCTAAATCTTCCTGGATTAACTATACGATTACTGGTCTGGATTTTTAATCCGGTAATTCTTGTTACACCTAATGTCTCAAATGTCACCTCTCCTCTGAGAGAGGATCGACCTCAACCTAATCCCTCTCCTTCTTTGTCAGTTGTTGTTTCACCCGTTTCTTCTTCTTCTCTTGACCCAAGCTCTATGGTTAGTAGTCATGTGGATAAGAAGAAGAAGAAAGGGAAGGGTAAGAAGAATAACGATAATAAAGAGAAAAAGAAGAAGCTATCTACTCTTTATGGTGCTCATTCTAAGAGAACGCCCAGAAAACCCAAGTTCCCTTGTAAGATTTGCAAGGGGGGCCACCTTCTTAAGGAGTGTCCCGGTCTCTCCCGTGTACAAGAAGAGTGGTCTAAAAGGTCCAAACCATCTGTGTCATCAACCTTTGATGATCATGTTTACGATACTCCCTCAACCAGTGACCCATTGGTAAAAGGTCATAAGGTTAAAGTCTTGTATCCTTATTTGATATGCAAGGCTATGCATCATACTTTTCTTTGTCCAAGCATGGATGAAGCTTCGTGTTGGTTGGAAAATATTATTGATCATCAACAGGTGATTCCAATAAGTGATAGTAAGTTATCCCTTGATCCCCCACCGGTTGATTAAGTGGTCAATTCGGATTTATCTGTGGTTTATCCCACTCTTCCTTTGGAGAGTGAATTTAAAGTGGTTGAGTTGGTGTCATTTCCACCCGATCTCACTCTTTAATCAGAGAGTGTTAATACTAAAGTAGTCTCTTTGACCAAATCTTCGTCTTGTCCTTCTCTTCTAGTAGAGAATGGACTGAAACCTACCGAAGTTTTTATGCTTCGTTCTGATTGTTCTCGACAAGAATAAATTTTGTCTGTTTTGACAGAACCCTCTCTGAGTAGTGAGGTTATTTCCTTTGATTGGAGTAACCTAATAGAGTCTCGTCTTCATTCAAGTGTTCGTTTCCAGATAGTTGTGAATGTTACTACTAGGAGGATACTTCGCACTATTGTTGATGAAGGGGCTTATGTTAGTATTCTATCCTCAACTACTTGGAAAGCTTTAGGTTCTCCTCAGCTTGTGCTAGCCACTAATCAAATACTGGCTTTTAATCGCAGACCTACTGCACCTTTAGGGACCCTTCCTTATTTACCTATTACATTAGGAGGGAAAACTATCTGTATTGATGTTATGGTGGTCCAAGGTCCTTTAGATTTTAATCTACTCCTTGGACGTAATTATGTTATGCCATGAAGGTTGTTGTGTCCACACTCTTTAGAGTTATGCATTTTCCCCATGATGGGAAGATTGTGACCATTGATCTACTTTCCTTTGTTACAGTTGACCATCACATGACTCCTAGTAATAAGACTTCCCTGAATGTGCCGCATGTTCTTGTGATTCGTTCCCCTTCTTCTATTTAGCTTCTTCCGATCATAGGTAAAATGGGGGGCATGGCTCTAGCCTATGGAAATCATAATGGAGCTAAGCCGCTAGCTTTTATGTAATGGGGGAAACCTACCAACCTCTGGATATCATGTTGGATAGGAGCAGGTTTTAGAGCATAGTTTACTTTTGTTTTCAAGATTTTTAAAAAATAAAACCACTCCTTAAGCATAGTTTACCTTTTGGTTTCAAGCTCGTAAAAAAATAAAACCACTCCTTAAGCATAGTTTACCTTTTGGTTTCAAGCTTGCATAAAAATGAAACCATGTGTATGAGAAAAGTTCCCATTCTATGTCAAGCTCGTTAAAAAATGAAATGAATCTCCTCAAGCATAGTTTTCCTTTTGGTTTCAAGCTTGGATAAAAATGAAATCATTCCTGAGCATAGTTCATTTTCTATGTCAAGCTCATTAAAAACTGAAATAGATCTCCTTAAGCATAGTTTACCTTTTGGTTTCAAGATTGCATAAAAATGAAATCATTCTTGAGCATGGTTCATTTTCTATTTCAAGCTCATTAAAAATGAAGTAGGTTTCCTTAAGCATAGTTTACTTTTTGGTTTTAAGCTTGCATAAAAATGAAACCATGTTCCAAGCATAGTTACCTTCTATTTCAAGCTTGCGTAAAAATGAAACAGATCCCCTTCCCTTAAGTCGAGTCTTCACTTTAGTGTAAGAACTTGAACCTTCTTTTCACCTTCCCAATTCTTGTTCTTCTTACCCCCCTGGTGAACATTTTCACATTAGTAACCGGGTTTTTAGGTTGGGTATAGAAGAAAAATTGTCAGACGAAACGAAGCTTGGGGGGGCACGTCGAGCCCCTAGCAACCATGCTATGGGTAAGCTTCGCTAGAAATCATGATGGGGGAAATATTCCAACCTCTGTATATCATGTTAATGGGATTTTTCAAGCATATTTTACCCATTGGTTTCAAGCTTGCATAAAAATGAAACCAATCCTCGAGCATTCTTTCAAGTGATCTCCGAGCTCATTAAAAACAGTAAGATGGTGTTGAGCTTACTTTTCATTTTTTGTTCTCTGGTTAAAACATGAAAAGTGGTTTTCATTTTTTGTGCTTTGGTTAAAACATGAAAAGTGGTTTGAGATTAGTTTATTACTTTTTTGTGCTCTAGATTCAAACATGAAAAAGGTTAATGGAGTCTTCTTTAAACTCTTTTTGGGCTCCTTAAATACGAAAATATTGTCGAGCGATCTTGTCTTCTTCACGCTCATTAAAGCATTTGAAGAATCATCTCTTCGATGGTAGGTTATCTCTTTTTCAGTTCGGATAGAATATTTACGAAAAAGGAACACTCTATCCAACCATGACTGGAAGAGTTCTCTAAGGTATGATTTTACACTTTTTTGGGCCTAGGGACTAAATCATACGAAAAAGGACCCTTTTGGAGTCTTCTTCCATGGTCGTTCAGACTCTCTAAACATGAATGATACCGAGTTTTCTTTCATTGGACTCGTTAAATTAAACATTGAGAGACCCATTTTTGGGAATGAACCCCTCCTCTCTCAGGCTCATAAAACATATGAGTTTGGACTTGTCTTTGCACAAGCTACACCGAGTGTTTGTTACCCTCTTTGAACTCGTAAAATCAAAAAGAGGCACTCATCGATCATGATGCGGGAAATGGGAAGGGAATCATTTTGCAAATAAATGGCATTAGTTTGTCGTTACCTTTGAACATGGCACTTGTCTGCATATCATGTTAGTCAATTAGGTATTCAGGTGATCTCCGTGACGATCCACTTTCATGATTCATGCCACTCCTTTGAGTCTTTAAACAGAATGCATTTTCCACCATCGCATTGTGTATTTGTCCCATTCAGTCATGATGCCAAGTATTTTTTCGTGCCTCCTGATGTTCAAAGGGAAATTGAAGAATTTTTTCCTCTATATTCAGAACAGTCTCTGTGTCAGTACTTTAGAGTCAGTCCTATGGCTACTACATTCACATCATTCCAAAACTATGTTTCAAGTTTCATGTCGTCGATGTGGGACTCATCATGGCCCTCCTTTGACGAGACTATTCCCATTGACATCAGCTCATCATCCGAGAAATATTCTTAGAAACAAAAAAATAGTACCTTGAGATCTGTATACCTTAATGATAGATTCTCTCGCTCTCAACATAGGTTCTCATCATTGTCCTTTGATCAATAGAATCGAATGGGTGTTCGACATCAAGACATCCATTCACACTCAGTAGATTTTATTAGGGTACCTTGGGAATCATTGACATCAATGGTGATCTTCGTTGCACTTGTTAACAGTTCACATCATTGGCCGGTAATCAAGTGGTTTCTACCATGGTCGACTTCATATCATTGTAATCACATGGATATAATCGTACTTTGTGGAAAATGAGACGAAGACCCTGGGTATTTGTTTAAAGTGCTCATTGATTTTCCCTATGTTGCGATGGAGTTTTGTATATCTAGCATGGATCCACATTTGTATGGTCGTGGCTATGCTCAAATTTGCATCTGTATGACATAGATCTACGTTGTGTGTCTGGTAGCTATGCCCAAGTTTGAGTCCTCTATCACATGGATCTATGATGTATTCTAGTAGCCATGATTGTTTATTCCTCCCATGGATCTGCCTTGTATTGGTCCGCATCCATGAGTTGGTTACTTGTGTCTATGAGTCAAAAATATTGATGTACTACAGATGCCTACTAGATGACATGCACTGATCGAGCTGACATTTTCACCTCGAGGTGACAACTTGTTCTCTCAAATCTCTCGTTTATCATATCCCTCTAAGACTCACGTTTTGGGGGGCATTCTGTTATACCCAAATTCTGTCACCACCATGTGATAAAACCTTTGACTTACATATTTTCCCTTAATCCCAGCACTTGGAGTGGAAAGCCATGTTTTTTGTCAATCTTACATGAAAATAATTAGCACCGCGCTTTCCCTGTTAACCATGAGTGGTACCTTGCTTGCACCGCCTGCATCTTTTTTTCCATAAGCGGTGCCACCACTTATGGCCTTTGGTTCATAATCATTTCTAACCTAAACCGCTCTGTCATAAGAGGAGAAAAGTGGTACCCTAGGTAAAATGGGAAAAAGAGAAGTTTCTCGAGGCTTCTAGATCATGAGCCTCGTGTCCTCCCTTATCCTTGTCATTGTGGGTCAGTTGAGCTTGAGATCCCCCATCATAGGATCTTAGAGGCCACCTCATCCACAAATATCTCAACCATTCCTATCCATTGAGCCTTATAAATACAAGTTCATGTCCATGGTTGAGGGGGAGAACTATAGAGGTATTGTTATGCTGTTGGATTGACCACTTGGCCCAAGCCATTCGAGAGCATAGAGAGAAAAGTTGGAGCTTATGGGGATGAAAGTGTTGGTTTCATGGAGATGCATGTTGACATTAAGGCTTAATTGGTTGTAAACTTCTCCATACATCTTAATGCAAAGTTTATTTCCGTCTCACATTACTGTTGTTTTGATTTCACATGTAAATGCTGTTAGATTCCTTAGTCACTAACATGGATAAGTAGATGATGTTCTGGTAGCTTTGATGTGTTTGTATGTTTGATCTAATTGTAGGTACACAGGTTCACTATCAAAGCAGCATTCCAGGTGTCTATGAAATCTAGGGAGGGTCTTCATCCTTTGTCATTCACTCATTTGTTCTGGATCTGAACCATTCAGTCTAGAGGAACAACTTATGTCTGTAGAAGGTGAAATATTCCTGCTTACAGGAGCTACGACTGAGGAATGAATAGAAAATAAAGAAGAGGAAGGACAATTCCATAGAGGAAGTGAAAGAGAGGAAAAAGAAGAGGAGAAGGTGCTGGAAGAAGAAGCTACACTAGGTAAGTAAGACGCAACAAAAGGATGGAGTGCGACATAGGACGATATGAGAGAATATCAGCAGTAGAAGGAATGCAAGCATCATAATGGATAGAAAAAAATAGTAAGGCATAATGTTGAGAAAGTGATAGGAATTAATGATCGTGGGTACAAGTTTGGCTAGAGATGACAGAAACTGCACACGTGACGACATCTTTGTAAGTCAGGCCGTTAGTGCCTCTCGTTAGGTGTTTTTAGAATAGGAAAGATAGCCTAGTGGCTGGACACAATAATTCGACTGAGATAGAGACAATAATGAGTATGTAATGAGTCTGAATAGAGTCAATATTGAGTCAGTATTGAGTTTGTATCAAGTATGTAGGGAATCAGTATTGAGTCTATAAAGGGGTTATAAAAAAAGGAAACCAAGTTGTATGCGGGTTAGACATTTTAGATAGTCAGTTTGTGTTAGACGTGTTCTCGATAATAAGTCTATGTTAGACATTATCTCTACATTCAATTGTTATAGACTTTCATTGGATGAAAAGTGCGGTGGCTTTATAATTGTTGAGTGCATCATAGTAAAAGATGTGCAACTGAGTGTGCAAAAGAGTAGGAAATGTTGAGTCGATCCAGGATGTGTACAGATCATTAGTAGAGATAGAGTAGTAAGAGAAAAGAGAAAATATCATAGAGCATGAGAGGGAGGAATAGTCTGTAAAGTTAGAGAAGAAGATCTTGAGCAGAGTCTGTAGCTTAGTATGAAGACAAAAGGTGCATCTATTTCCTCATGCCAGATGAAGAGCACCTTGTGATTTTTTCGTGGATGGGTTTCCATGTTATATTCTATGTATATGTGTGAATGGGGAAGTAGCTTATATATATGTGTAAATGATGCATTAAATGAATTAATGTAGGTTTTCTTACAAATGAATAGATGTATGATGGTTGCATTGTATTATTGGATATGATCATGCTGCATTTATGTTGTTTAGTTAAGTGAGTTGCATAATAAAGGATGGGACACAACCTAGTCATGGAATCATAGTGAACACATATAATCCAACCCTAGACTTCATTGAGGGCCTTGGCACAGATGCAAGGTACCAAAAAACCTCCCAACCAA
Source organism: Pseudotsuga menziesii (assembly GCA_001517045.1). Lineage (NCBI taxonomy): Eukaryota > Viridiplantae > Streptophyta > Pinopsida > Pinales > Pinaceae > Pseudotsuga > Pseudotsuga menziesii. Next base: position 52,397 of record LPNX010185641.1, read on the forward strand.
CTACAGAAACGTGGTTCTAGAAGTTACACATCAAGAGAGATATCTTAGGTGAGACGACATCTGCATCACGGGTGCTGCTGGCTAAGCTCTTCTCTATCGGGATGATATCTTAGGATTTGTGTGCTGAGCAAAAGGGAATGAACCTGGGTTGGGATCCTTGGTAAGAGGGATAGAGAGACATAAAACCAAACAAATGGTTACATTGTCAGGACCCTAAATCTTTGTGGTGAGGGATATGTTGTGACAACCAATGAAACCAGAGATCCAAGATTGGGTGGAATCCAAATAGTTAGAGTTCACTCAAAAAGAAAGTGAAGGATCTCAGTGGAACCCAACAGAGTGGTTGGGACGATACATCTACACAGACATCCATGAGATTTTCTTTTTTGAGTTTCCCATTGTGTTCCATGAATGGTTATCTAATTTAGCGACCCAACAAAAAAAATTTCAATGAGAACCAAGGGAGTGGACTCCCCAGTTAATTGAGAAACTGGAAGAACTAAGCAACCCTGTGTCGATGGATGTAGATTTTTGGATAGATAGTATCCTAGAGGGATATATTACTAATTTTTTTGTTGACATAATAACCTCATACGATGAGGTAGATAAAAAAATGTTTCAAGGTCCATGCAATAGATATCTGTCATCGTTAAAGACGTGGATAAAAATGCTTGTATGTGAAAAAAAAAATTGCGAATGTAACAAGACTATATAGAAATATAGTGGCTATGTCTCAACAAAACCCTAAAGTGATATGTTTCTAGGAGATAGTGGAACTAAACTAGATTAAGGATTTTTAAGAAGCGGAAGAAGATTTAGGTCTAGTAAATGAAGAAAAACTATGTTAGGAAGAGGGAGTTCCACCACAAATAGAGAAGAAGAAGGCTACGAGTTCACGTCATACTTGGACAAAGGGTCTTGTGATGAAGAAGATGAATATCACCGAATATTTGAAGGAGACAAATATTCAGAAGAATCAATTGAAGCTCTAGAATGAGAAAATGATTACAACTTGCCTACAACACCGCATACTTCGCCAGAGGTAAGATCGACATAATTATCTCCAAGTAATTTTGTAAATACGAGCAATAATAATGCTATAAATAGCGGACAAGGAAGTATGACTAGCCAAAATGTTGTTTCGACTGTACCGGCAGCAAATACAATGGCTGGAGCTGATATTACGTTACCAATATTCAATGGAAACGGTTTGGAAGACATAAAACAACATTGGTTCCTTTGCAAAGCTGTCTAGACTGTACGACAGATCCAGGATGAGAATATTAATAAATCATAGATGACCATGACTCTACGAGGTCATGAATTGGACTGGTATATGAAATTTTCCATTGTACTAGTAGGATTTGTCCCTAAAACACTCAATGACATTCAAGTGGTTTTGATAGATGATTTCATAAATCCAAAGTTTGAATCATAGTGCATCACCAAAATCAAAGAGATTAAGTAGTTACCAATGGAATATGTTTGGGACTTTGACCAAAGATTTAAGACATTGATGGCCAAAGTGAGCTTCCAAATGTTGGATGTACAACACAAGTAATGGTTTATTGTCACCTTGTTACCACATATATGAACCCCATTGATGCAACAAAAAATTGTGTTGCAGATAGAGGCTATGGAAATATCAGTGAAATTAGAAGCCTCGCTGGTCATAGATATTGCCTTGGGAATGATGAAAATTCAGTCACAGCTGGCCAAACTTACGGTTCAGCTCAGGATATTAAGAGAGGAAAGGAAGTTCAAGAATAATTATGGTGTACAGTATGTAGAGCATACATACACCATAAATACAATTTTCCAGTGCTCATGAACTATGTCGCAACAGATGTGCCAAACCCATCAAACACTCAAGGAATTCCTTGGTGTAGAATATTCTAGACTAGGGGACATAAGTCCAAAGAATCTCTGTACTTACAAAATATTGTAAGCAAACCCACTAGTATGTATTGTAAATTTTGTAGATCAATGGTTCATGATGAAAAAGACTCCAAAGCATTTCAGCTACTGGA
>LPNX010185658.1:9361-74199 GCA_001517045.1 Pseudotsuga menziesii
TCCACCCTGTTGAATATTATGCGGTAGAATACCTAGTTGTATTACTCCATTCATTTCGTTTTGGTGATTTCTATTTGAATTTGTTATACCAGCTAGAAAGTTATTCTTTTTGTTCGTCATGTTGTAAATTATCTAATTTTATATTTAAAGCATATTATGATTCTTCCTTTCAGATATTTTATAGAAACATACTATAAAATGAGCATAAGCAACTTATTCTATATGCTATACTTACATATTTTGTTCAAAATCCTAATTGATTAAATCAACACATATGGCTTGAAGTATCGATTCTGGTATGGATTCCCAAACATAGATTCGTTAGAAATCCTACAATTACTAAATAAGATTATTTTACAGATATGATCATAAATAGGAAAGAAAATATAGATTCAAAAACATAATAGGAAATATATTTAAACAAATGCATACTCAATCCATATTCGAATTAGATTCATAATAGATAAGTACTCCATTAAGATGTATAACAAATCAATATTCTATACAAATGTATAATAAGATTTCTTCTAAAAGAAATAGTTGTGATTTGTAATTAAAATGGAAATCCTATTGTAACTAGTTTTAAATAGATAACAAATAAGACAAGGAACTTGGCACCATTGTTGGGAAAACACAAATTAAATAGTCATTCCTCCCACGGAACTCCTAGAGCATCCAAGTCTCACTTTCTCCAGAACCCTTGAGCCTGTTTGTTGAACTACAAGTACAAAATACACTTAATGTTCCATCTCTTGCATTATCAGATTCAATTCTCCATATAATGCTAGCCTCCTGGTTCCTAATGGCAATACTATTACATATTATTTTTCCTAGCACTTGGTCGTTTATGAGCGTCTTTCTCTTTAGCACTCAACAAGGAGTTGCAAGATGATTTTGATGAATATGCCTCCTACACCTTGATTTCTCACTCAGCAACTTCAACCACTTTTATTTTCCTCTTGTGGCTCAGAAAACACTCTTTCAACAACTATTTAATTCCCCCCCTCGAGCATATTTTATTAATAAAATAATAATCCATTACATTTTTTTATTTTTGACTTCTTGTCAAAAAAATTTAAAATAAAATAAAATAAAGTATTCGAAAAGAATTTAATAACAATTTATTAAATCCTGGTGTATTACATACACTTCCCCTTACAAGATAACACCATCCTCAGTGTTATTAATTTTTTTACTCTATTATTCCATCTCTTCATCTTGAAATAGGATCGGATATGCCTCCCGCATAACACTTTCCATTTCCCAAGTGGACTCTTCTAAACTAAGGTGCTTCTATTTCACCTTGACTTGTCTGATCGTACAGTTCTAGAGTAAAAGTTCTCTCCTATTAAGAATGCGTTGTGATCCCACCTGGAACTCTCCTTTTGGTTCCACATGTATAAAATTCCAATGAATCACATGTGTAGCATCATGAACATATTTATTCAAAATGGAAATGTGAAAAAAAATTATGTACTTTAATAGTAGGTGGTAGGGCTAACTAGTATGCTACCGACCCTAATTTATCCAAAATGTTAAATGGCCCACAATACCTCGGTGTCAATTTTGAATATGTACCTAGTATTAGATATATTTTCTTTGGTTTTAATCTTATATACACATGCTCACCTACTTGTAACTCTCAAGGACTTCTTTCAAGTTAGCATAACTTTTATGCATGTCTTGGGAAGCTTTCAAATTTTGTTGTACATGTTTCACCTTTAGTTCCATATCAGTTAACAATTTAGGTCCTAACATTAACCTATAAACTGGACTGCTTGAAGAATTGATATTATTACATTTGCGTGCATACATAATTTCAAAAGGACTCATACCAGCTCATTCTTGAAAATGATTATTGTAAGAAAATTATAGTAAGTGAAAATACTCTTCCCACTTACCTGGTTTTCACATTACATACATTCTAAGAATTCCTTCTAGGACTTGGTTCACCCTTTCAGTATGTCCATCTGTTTGTGGATGATACGTACTGATGAAATTCAATTATGTGCCTAGTCCTTTAAACAAAATTTTCCAAAAATTCTATCTAAATTTTACATCACTATGTGAGATTATTACCTTTGGTATGCCATGTAACCTAAGAATCTCTTTCATAAATATATTTGCGATGTTAAAAACCTTATAAGTAGATTTTACTAGAATAAAATGAGCTTCTTTACTTAAATTGTCTACTATAACCATGATTGATTCATGTTGCCTAAATTTTTTAGGTAGACCTGTTATAAAATCCATTCTAATTATTTCCCACTTCCATTTCGAATTTGGGTAGCGGTTGTAGTAACCGAGCTGGATGTTGGTGTTCTGCTTTTACTTGTTGGATTTGATGCAACAAGCTAAATATTCTACTACATATTTTTTCATGTTGGGCGAGAATAAGTCCTTTATGATCATGGTGGTCATCTTTGGGTATCTAGGGTGTCTTGAATAGGGTCGTCTGTGTAACTCATTCATAACAGTTAATTTGATTTATGTTGTATTTTGTATGTACAATATATTTTTATACAACAGTAATCCTCTTCTATTCAAAGTAAAATCTGTTTTTATTTGGTTGTTTTCATTTTCAATAGTCTTTTGCTTTACGTTTTGGTACTCTTTATTACAATTCTCTGCATTTAATATCTGATTTTCCAAATTTGATTTGTAACTACTGCTTCCAAACAATAAAATTGTGTGATGACTTTGAAAGCGTCCGCAACTTTGTTCTATTTCCCCTTTATATGTTTTATTTCGAGGTCATATTCAGTTAGGAATGAAAACCACCTAGCTTGTCTAGCAATTAAATTTTATTGATCAAACAAATATTTTAAAGTTAAGTTATCTAACATTAGAAAAACGTTTCTTCTGATGTAGTGTCACCACATCTTTAATGCATGTATAATTGTAGCAAGTTCGAAGTTGTGTGTAGTGCAATTCCTTTCGTGTCCCTTTTTTTACTAGATTCGTAGGCCACACTGTAAATCTCTTGAATTAACACCCATCCTAATCCTTCCTTATTAAATTTTCATCGATGCATACAACGAATCCTTAAAAGGATCAACAATTTTTAAGATACGAGAGGTGGTTAACAAGTGTTTTAATTTATTAAAACTTTCCATAAATGTTTTGTTCCAATAAAACCTCTTACCTTTGTTCTACAGTGAAGTTATGGGGTAGGCCATCTTAGAAAAATACTTCAATAAATTTTCGATAATAATCCGCAATGCCCATGAGTGATAGTACGTCAGTTAAATTTTTAGGAACTAGCAATTTAGTTATAGCCTTAATCTTGTTGGGGTTGACAAATATTCCATTCTTGGACACTATGTTTCCTATATATTGAATTATGTCTTTAAAGAAGTCACATTTGCTAAATTTAACAAACAGTTGTTGTTCTCTTGACACTTGTAAAATTAATCTTAGGTTCTCTTCATGTTCCTGTTCATTCTTTGAGTAAATAAATATGTTGTCAATGAAGATGACTAAAAATTTATCTAAATAGTTACTCATAATACTATTCATGAAACACATAAATATGCAAGTGCATTTGCTAATCCAAAGGACATTGCGACAAACTCGTAATGACCATAACGGGTTTTAAAAGAAGTTTTAAAGATGTATTCATCTTTGATCCGTACGTGATGGTATCGAGACCTTAGATCTATTTTATAAAATATTGTCTCCCCTTCGAATCGATTGAATAGATCTTCTATCTGGGGTAAAGGATATCGATTTTTAATATTCATTCTATTTAATTGTCAATATTCTATCCATAATCTTAAAGTTCCATGTTTATTCTTTACGAATACGACTGGTGCTCCCCAACGGGAAACACTAGTTCAAATGTACTTCTTGTCAATTAGTTCTTGTAATTGTGATTTAAGTTTTGTAAGTTATATTATATTCATCCAGTAAGGAGCGTTTGATGTTGGTACCACTTCCAGTATCATATCGATTGTAAAGTCTATGTCTCTTTTCGGATGTAGTTCAGGGATTTCTTTCAAAAATATGTCTTTAAAATATTTTAAGATATGTATATCCTCTAATTTTAATCTTGTTATCATTATCTTTTTCATCCATTACGTAATGATCTCTTCACTATTAAGGCAGAGATTTCTCTGATTGTAACATTTCTGGGAATTCCTTTTACTTCAATTGTATTTCCAGTATCATCCATGCATGCAAATTTTTTATTATAGCAATTCAACATGAATCTTTGTTTTTCTAACCTATCCATTCCTATCAGCATATCATAGGAACCTAATGGTAAAATATTCATATCAGCATGTGTATTAAATTCATTCATAAATGTTTCACAATTTTTCACATAACTAGTGTCCTTATGTTTAGTACCGATGTCTAACTATACCATCCAAGTTTTTTCAATTTTTTTTTGCACTAATTTACATAATTCAACAATCCTAGGTGATACACAACTGAAAATTGTACCTCCATCAATTAGTATGTAAATGGGTTGACTTTTTATCGTACCTTCAATTTTGACCATTGAAGTTTGATTATCTGCTTGTCAATTCTCCAATGCAACACTGATTCTGGGTATGCTTCTTTCCATATCTCCAACTGTAACAACTTATTTAATGGAGTGAACATTATTAAATTTTTTTCTTTCTTATAGGACAATCTTTAAAATAATGTGGCTTGTCACATTCCCAACATCTTAAGGGTTCCACCCAACATTTTAAGGGTTCCATCTGTGCAGTGTTTTTATTAAAAGTAGTGGGAGACTCTCTTTCTTTTTCTATAGGGTTTTTTGGTTTAAAACCTTTATAATTAATGCCTTAATACCCTCTATAATTACTCCTAGTATTTTTGTAAAATTTATTATTCTTCTATCTTGTATCAAAGTTATCCCATCTTTTAGTTTTCCAATTAGGTACATTTTCTCTTTTACTCTTATTTTGATCAAACCTAAATTCACTTTTCTCATTAATTCTTCGAGCATCTTTGAATTGGCATACTCAATAATTTCCTTAAATGTGATAAGAATGCAGCTAAGAAAGTGTTGTATTTTTTGTTTTTCATATATTATATATGTTACATAACGAAGCAGACTTAGGAATTTACTACAAGGTTCTTTCCACGGGGACTTCACTTAGTGAACCTCTCACATAGCACATGCGATCGTGGGATATTAAAGAATACCCTTAATTTCGAGAGATATTGACCCAAAATCTTTTTGTTGAAACCCCCTCCTAATACTTAAAAATTACTCCCCACCCCTTTTTATACCTCAATCCTTATAAACCACCCTACCCACCCCCACCTAAAACCCCTCATCCCCCCAATACCTGCAATATATTGGTTTGATTTTTTATAATTTTAAAAACCACAATATGAACTAACGTGATAGGATATTGGTAAAAAAGTGAAGCCCCCGTGGTTCTTTCATGGTCATATTACCTAAAATTAACTCGTAGAAATCCTTAGCCTCTTCTTCATAGTACTGATATGAAAGACACTTTCATTTAAATTACTTTTTAAAGGTTTTCCATGTTACGTATCATTCTTTTACACCTTTTACCATTTTTGTATCTTTCAACCAAATATCGACTTTTCCAGTTAAGTTATAAATCACCATTTTTTCCTTTAGTGAACATAATAATAGTTATATATTTGGAAGTAATTCATCATTCCAGATAACTAGGATTCCACCTCTTCTCCTTTCTTGATCTCACCGTTAAAAATAAGAGGTTTAATTTTATTAAATTCCAACTTCTTATACTATTTGTACTTCTTTTTATTTTTATTACTCTCACTACTTTCAGTATAATCCTAATGTTTTCTTGTGTAGTATTTAGCTGATTCCTCACTCGATGTTTCATCCCCATGACTAGAAAATTCAATATTTCTTCCTTACATTTGTAAGGTGTCTAGGTTTTGGTATATTATGTTCAGGTTATTTTTTTTTTATCTTCTTCATTACTGTCTATTTTAGCAGGCAAAATGTTATGTAGTTCTTCTTATGCTTTCAGAATTCATTCATCATCTTTCCTAACCCTTTTTAATTCTTATATTAGTTATTTAATAGTTCGTTGTAACTCTGATAGGTTATCATTTTGACTCTCATTAAGTTTTACCAAAATTTCTCCCTCTCCATTATTCATAGGGTTTCTAGGGTGAGATTCTTATTTCGTAGAGATTTCAATGTCTTCCATAGTTTCCTAAAAAAAATAAAGTTATCATTTTCTTCCTGTTTCATAAGATAATAAAACCCAAAATAAAATAAAATTAGTTTTCTGGTTTAAGAGCTTCAGTGTTAAGTCAGTTCAGGCCAAGTGTTGTAACCATGCTCTGATACCATTATTTCATGAACCTCTAAATTCCATAAATGAATAAGAAATCGATACACATATAACAATATAAAAACATATTTATATTCCTAGAATGGAATAGTTACTCTAACATGAGTAATTTGTCATTGTTGTATAGTCAATTACATAATTACTAAAACTTGTGTTCGATAAGTTGTGAAAACTGTGGATGTTTACAAAGATAATGGCATGTTGCCTCCATACCTGAAGGTGATGTTTTTGGTTCCTTTTTATGTTTATATTCTTATGAGTTTACTAAGTATTTATTATCCCTAATGCTAAATATTGGTATTTGTTTCTCGCCTTAACTATTAATCACTGAGGCTTTATTTGCATATGTCAATATTTGGAAGACTATGGCTATAGGTATTGATCCCATTATTTAAATGTTTTAAGGATTAAAGGACCCAAGGTATAACGTTGGTTCTAAAGAGCAAGGTTATAACATATATAACATTGATTATTGTTTTGATTTACATGTTTAATATAATATGGGCTATGGGAGTTTATACCATAGTTGAACCTTGGTTGAACACAATGATTGACATGCTATGATGGCATTAGGCCGTGTGTTATGATGGTTATAAAGTTTTGTACCTTGGTTTGAATTTAAAATTAAAGTGTTTCCCTTATTACGAGTTGAAAACGCAGCTAGGCCTTTAAGACTTGCTCAAGAATGAATCTCGAATGTCCATCTTTAAATGATTATTGCAAGTTTTTTTGTTTAGGGTTTAATGTTTCATTGATTTTGTACAAACCCTTAATTTTTTTTATTGTTCGGTCTATAAGCTCTTGGAGCAGAGGCTCTACCCTATCATGGCGATTTTATAAAGTTATTGGTGTAACCACTTGAGATTCGTTGATGGAACTCTTTCTCGTTGATTCCCAAGGTGTAAAAAACGTCTTCTTGGCAGGAATGGATGGAGAATCCAAAGCTTGCTAGTTGCTGCGACTCGAACCCGACCACGTTCTTCAGTCTCAACTGCTTTTTACCACGTAGGGAAAAAAATTCATTATAACTCTGCAATTATTTTCTTAAACAACATTTTTGTGAACTCTCTCATCACAAGTAAGATGGTTAAATTGTTTTGTGCAGGAAGAGGAGGGATAACAACGTCCAGGAGGAGTCGACTGCTCGTCATCTCTGCAACTCAAACAATATAATGGAGAACTATAATTGCTTTACATTGATCTAATATGTTCATAATTATTATGAGGTTTATGACTGTGGATGTTGGTTGCATGTTTCAAAATGCTAGCGATGAAGGAAACAAGGTCACCTCCTCCCAGGTCAACGTCATAGAACGCCAAGGTAAAATAGGGAACCGTACTCTCTCAATTTTCTAGTTTTTATTTAATTTATACTAGGTCACTGAATGAGCCGGATTTTCTTATTTCAAGTGGATCTTGGCTGGTTTAGATCCGTGAAGAAAGTTTAGGATTTCACCATTTTGCAAGATAATTTTTTTGGGCCTTTGGTTAAACCCTTAGGGGTTTAAAATATGACGCCCAAAGGGCTTTGCAACCTCTTTGTTCTAGAATTTGTTGTAAACTTGTGTCATGTGTATGATTCTTTGTTCTATGGATTAAAATATTATCGTGGGTGCCATCGTGGATGGTCTTACCACCACATCGGTAAACCTATAAACTTATTTAAATTTTTGTGGTTTTAATAGATGGTGGTTTCCATTGTTGATGGTCTTACAACAACTGGGATTTCGAATCCATTTTTATTTTAAGTTGATATTAACAGAGTAATACGACCCTTAGGGCCTCTTCCCAAGTCTTATTTATGTGTTTTGGTAGTTGTGCATCTCTGAAGGTTGAAGATTATACCTATCAGGGTTTTAATTCTATGAGAATATCTAGAATAACTCCTCTTGTTCTCTACTAGAAAATCGTATAATTTTTTTTATTATTTCTTCATTGATATTTTATGTTACGAGATTTAATTTTACACCAAGGCTTCCATCTACGATGGGATTACTACCATGTATTCGATTTGATTGATTCGTTGTTTTTAAAGAAGATTGGTATTTTGTAGATTAGATTTGGTTTTTAAAAGGTAAATATTCGGGCACAAGTTTAGCAGTGTGATAATGATAGATGATAACATCAATCATGGAAGTAGTTCCAAGCGTTTATGTTAATACCCTCACCTCGGTTAGGTACTTCTAGTTAATTAATAGATGATATATTTTGATTCCTTTAGATATTTACGACTTCAATATTTTGTATATTTAGATATTTATAGTTTCAAATATGGCCTCTTTATTTATTCCACTTAGATCACGATCAGTCCAAATATGACATTTTCGATCTGTAAAAGGGGTTTATGAAATGGGATGCATTGAAAATGTTTTTCATTCTAAGGAGGCATCTCGACTCTTAACCAATTTCTAGTACTTTCAATATTTAGTTTATGGAGCAGAACACTTGGTTGTATTATTTGATTCATTTTGTTTTTGTTATTTATTTGTGAATTTGTTATAACAACTAGAAATTTATTCTTTTTGTACGTCGTGTTGTAAATTATCTAACTTTATATTTAAAGTATATTATGATTCTTCCTTTTATATAATTTATAGAAAGATACTATACCATCAACATAAGAAACTAATTATATACCCTATACTCAGGATCGTTCGTTCAAAATCCTAATTCATTAAATCAACACATATGGCTGAAAGTCTCGATTCGGGTATGATTCCCAAATAGATATTCATTAGAAATCCTAGAATTACTAAATCGGATTATTTTATAGATATCAATATAAATACGAAGGAAAAATTAGATTTGAAAAAATAATAGGAAATCTATTTGAAGAGATGCTTAATCAATCAATTATCTAATTAGATGCACAATGGGCACTCTATTTATATGCATAATAGATCAATACTCTATTGAGATGCATAATAAATCAATATTCTATTACAAATGCATAATAATATTTTTGCTAAAAGAAATAGTTGTAACTCCTCATTAAAATGGAAATCCTACTGGAACTAGTTTTACATAAATAAGAAATAGGACAAGGAGCCTAGCACAACTGACGGGAAAACATAAATGAAATAGTCGTTCCTCTCAACCAACTCCTAGAGCAACCAAGTCTCACTTGCTCGAAAACCCTCGAGCATGTTTGTTGAAGCACAAGAGCAAAATCCACTTAATGCACCATCTCTTGCATTATCAGATTCAATTCCCCACCCAATCCTAGCCTCTTTATTGCTAATGTACATACTATTATATAGTATTTTTCCTAGGACTTGGTCATTTATGAGCCTCCTTCTCTTTAGCACTCAACAAGGAGTTGTGACCTAATTTTGGGGAAGATGCCTCCGGCACCTTGAGTTTTCACTTAGCAGCTTCAACCACTTGTCTTTTCCTTTTGTGGGTAAGCAAGCACTCTTTCAACATCTATTTAATTTATCTCCTCTCCAATATATTTTATTAATAAAAGAATAATCCATTACATCTGTTTTATATTTGACTTCTTGTAAAAAATATTTTAAAATAAAATAAAATAAATTATTCAAAAATAATTTAATAACAATTTATTAAATCTCAGTTTATTACATTTGCATATTGCAACACACATACTTCTCAGAATAATCCAAGGCCCTATGTTCTTAGGACTTAGATACATAGGCTAATGGAGGCCTCTACAAAGTCATGCATACATCTTCGAAGCATTGTTCATGGCTATAGATTGATCAATGTTTTCTTTAGGGCCAAATGCATCGTCACTATAAAGAAAACACCTTCTAATGGAGGGTTTTGTGAAACCCCTCCAAAAAAATTATCCCTTCCCCGTATATAGTGTAGGTTGCTAGTAGGAAGAGGTTTTAGAGGATTTTTTTGTTGCTCGATCTAAACTATTATGGACGATCACTGCATTTTAGTATCAATTACACTAGTGCTCCATGGCTACAATCCCATCGAAGAAATAATATGTAAAAAATACATCGTTTCTCCACTTTTTGTAAGACTCATTAGTCCTAAACATTGGTCTAAGTGCATTGGTGCTTCAATACCATTGTCAACCGAAGAGCCAATATCCCCAAACAATATTGATGGTCCTATTTCATAATGAGGCACTAGTTCTCCTCTTTTGGTATGGGCACACTTGTGCTCATATTTTTGTATGGGTGCACCGATATTCATCCTTTTGTAAGGGTACATTTTTGCTCCTTTTCTAAATAGATGTGCACACACTCTCCTTCATAAGATATATGTGCATTGGTGCTCTTTTGTATATATATGTGCACCAATTCTCTTTTTGAGGTTTTGGCACACCAGTAGACCTGTTTGAGGTTTTGACACACCAGTGAGCTTTTTTTAGGTTTTGGAGTATCGAGGCACATAATATCCCAAAACACCAAACAATAAATTACTTTTCTTTAATTGTTAAAATAACCAAGAAAAACATAAAGGTGAATCTTTAACACAGTAAAAAGTGTGGGTTTGTTTTATTTCCTCATATCACATGAGAGAAAATGAAGAGGATGGGTCTCTGCATGAGAATGAAATCCAAATAGTCACAAATACAAGTATAAAAAAAGAGTATTGAAATGATGTAACCATTTTTTTAAGACATTGATAAGCAAAAGATAACAATGAGACATTAATCAAGTTGAGAAAATGCAATAAATAAAAGTGTCATCTCTTAGTAATCAAACATATCCTTCGCATGTAATGACAACTACATGAATATCATGGGATATCTACTCAAGCAAATTAAAATTCCCTTAAAAATATCACCACCATAGATTTTCCATCTCTTACGGTCTCAAGAATGCATACTTCACTTCTCTATAAACATTATAAATAATTTTCTTAAATAATATTTCTAATGTAGATTATTTTATGTAGGGGTTTCTATATACTTCATCATATGGATTGCATGCCTTACATACACACTACTCTACCATACTTGGCTCACTTAAAATATATATCGTTAATTTTTTCATTTATTAAAAATATGTATAGATCTATATAGCTTCTATACTTTGGTTATTTGTTTCATCTTCATCTCTTTTAACAAATTTTAATTGTATCATGTATCATTTGTGGATATAAATATTATTTTATATCTTATAAATAAGGACTAAATAAGTATTAAGATTCATATTTTAAAATGATATAATATCAATATATTTTATCATATAAATGACTTAACATTAATAAGTTTTCAATGAAACATGCATTAATTTCATTGTGCACTCTTTCCCATTAGAAATAATTTTCATTATACTCTAATATCTATTATTGTTGTATATTGTCAAGATATATAAATAAATATATACGTAGATAGATAATAAATGATGTTTTATAACTATAAAAATATACCCTAATCAAATGAAAATAAGATTCTTCAATGTTTATATTTTATTACTTTTTAAAATATGTTCTATAAATTAGAATATATTAATGAAGTATTTCATGTATTTAATATAAATATATTCATAAAAAATAATTACTCTTATTTATTATAAATTTATTTCATATAGATATTATTTACAATAACATTTCTAATATATTTATAATCAACATTTTTTACTATTATTATTTTATTAATTTTCATGTGATATATATAAATATTTACAACTTTGTTATATTGATAAATCTAGTTCTCCATTTATAAGTTTTTTAAAAAATAAATAAAGGCTCATCCATTAGTGATGTGTGTTCTTTAATGTCAAGAATGTGAAAAATATAATATCATTTCTATATATAATTGTAAATATTGAATAATAAATTATTCTATAAAATTTGGTTCTTTTCATATTTTTCTTACTATAACCTTATCTTATTTTTATTTTTTTAAAATATTTTAATATATAATGATGACCATCCATCCAAATATAACCCTAGGATTTCTCCCCAATTAGTGATATATATATAATGGTTCGAGGTGTTTTTACCGTCCTTGGATTGAAAATCTTTTAATAGGGGTTCCCTCTCTCAAGGATGTAAAGGGCATTGAAACCTATATATAGTGTTTAAAACATCTTAGTGACACCAATACCCCTAAGATTAGGTTCAAGATACTCTTAAGAGGTGTTTTGTGGTGGTTTCCACTTATAACTTTTTATGTTATATGCCTATAGGTTTCTCTAAAGATCTAAGGCATGTGTTTCTTCTTATAATCGTGTTGATGGGGAGAAGGCTTACATCTACCTTCATTTCTTCCAATTCACTGTTTTGGTTAGCTCATTTCATCATGAGCTCATTTCATTTTTCTAAGGTCTATGTTTCATTATCTCAAGGGCCAATAGACTTATTGCTAATTATGAAAACCATATAATGGCTTTAATAGTGCCGTATAATGGCTTTAATAGTGCCGATCCATAGTGTTTAATAATACTACGAGGAAAATAAGTATCCTCACAATTTTTGTTTGTCTAAGATTCCTAAAAGTTTCTTTTAGGGCTTAAACTAGAGGTTCTTTCCATCAAACATGTCCAAGGATTTAAGATGAGTGCATTCTCAAACCTAATAATAAATAATTATAATAATATCCTTAAAATGTTTTTATTAAGATGAATACAAAAAAGTATTAGTTTAATCAAATATCAATTCTAAGATGAATAAAAAAAAAGTATTAGTTTAATCAAATATCAATTCAAAGTATTTTTAATATTATTTTATAATTTAATTATAATTTAGTAATCAATTAAAAATGACATTTTTTAATTATTTTTCAATATTAAGAATCTTAGGTATTTATTTGCTTAAATATATTAAAACTAAATATTTAAATTTAATTAATGATGGTGAGAATTTATTTGAATATAAAAAGAATGGATTAAGTTATTTACAAAATAATTAATTGTGAACTTGTGTTTGGGATATTACATGAAGAAGTATATGTGCAACATCGACCAAGTTATAAGATATTGGGTCATGAACATAAAATTTATAGATTGAAAAAAAGATTTGTATGGTCTCAAACTAACAGCAGCATTGATTCATATCCAAAGACATGGTTTTAGCAAATGTAGTAAGCCAACTCTTTACATCAAGGTAAAGAATCAAGGCAAGGTCTTAATTGTATGCCTATATGGTGATGCTTTGTTATTGACAAAAAACTTTTCTATTGAGTTGATTAAATCAACAATGAAAACAGAATTTGAGATGACAAATTTGGGCTTAATGAAATATTTATTTGGAATAGAAGTAAGTCAAAGAGATGATGAAATTTTTATTTGTCAAACAAAATATGCAAATGATGTTTTGGAAAGGTTCAAGATGTTGAATTGCAAGCCAACATCTACACTTGTGGCAACATGATTGAAATTCAGTAAAGAAGACAAGGGTAAAAAGGTATATCCAAGTTTGTTCAAAATATTGGTAGGCAGTTTTATGTATTTGACAACAACAAGGTGTGACATTATGTATGAAGTTAGTTTGATTTCAAGGTTCATGGAAACACCAATAGATTCACATTGGCAGACAGGAAAATCATTTTAATATATATTAGTGGAACAAGAGATTATGGCATCTTATATTCAAAATCAAATGATTACATCTTAGGGTATATTTTCCCTCTTCAATCTCACCAGCTTCTAAAAAACAACCTATTGTTACTCTTTCAACTACACAAGGAAAATATGTAGCTGCAAAATCAGCAACATGTCAAGTAGCATGGATAAGAAGAATTATGTCAAATTTGATGCAAGATAAGTAAGGAGCTACAAAAATTTACTCTGACAATAATTCAACAATAGAACTATAAAAAAATCATGTTTTTCACAAAAGGATCAAGCACATTGATACTAGATATCATTTCATCCCAGAACTTATCAACAATGGTGAAATATATCTTGAATTTTGCAAGTCTGAATGTGCAGATATCTTCACTAAGCCATCGGAAAAAGAAAGATTTGAACATCTAAGTAAAGGTTTGGGCATCATCCAAAAATCAAGCTTAAGAGGAGTGTTGAAAAATGTAAACTTGACTGAGCAGAGCAAGAACCCAACTTAACAGAGGAAGAGCTGACCAGGGGTTACCTTCAGCAATAGTCGCAGCCCTACCACAGAGCCCTACCTAGCCCTCTAATTAATAAACCTCACTGTCCAGCAAGAAAAGGAATACTAAAATTATGCTTCTAAAAACTGCTTCTCTTTTGCTCGCTCGATAAAATTCTGAGCAGCAGCTCATACTTTTTATCTAATTACATGAGGTGTTTTTAGTTTTCTTCTTACATTCTTTACCTTCAAAATTTTGATGGTGTTCAGAATTGACAAACTCTGTCAAAGTGAACTGACAGTTGCTGATAGCAGGCTTCAAATTAGCTTGTTCAATTGTTCTGGATTTTTAATTAGAAGGTGATATCCATAAACGTCCTAGATCACGATCAGTAGTGAAAACAGTTCTAATATATTTATACAATTTAAAACAATTTACAATTTCACATTAAACTTTAAATAACTATTCCTTGCGACAATTTAATACAAATCTTATGTGGAAGGGCAGTGATATACTCGCCGCTGAAACCCCAGGCGGAATCTCTCCTTGACTGATTCCATAAAATATTGCAGATTGAGTTCTAATTTATCTTTCTTATATATGTTAAAAGACGGAAAACCCACCCCCAAAAAAACTAATTTACAGCATTATCAACAATATAACAAAGGAAAAAAGAGCAATCATTCATATACATAATGAGACTCAGATTTTACGTGGTAAAATTCTTTACGGTAAAACCTCCAAGAGGCAATGTCAATCATATTTTTATTCTTCAATTAGGTGATTATGATAGACACAGCAGATATGCATCAGGCTTACATATAGCGTTTCACTCACACTTTAAAAGAAACAGATTTTATTAATTACATAAACAACCCAGTTTTATTTATTTTGGATTAATCTGTTTCAACAGCAAACAGAACTGTAACATTTGCTAACAAAACCGCCTTAAGTTAGAGAGAATAAAGGAAGCCACCTTATCGTGAGGAACATGATAATTAGTTGTCACAGATTTTAACAATATATATATAGAAAAGAGTGTTGCACTTTTACTATATGTAAACGCTGATGAATGTCAAGCTATATCACAGCTCTATCTTGTAACTTATAATATTACTATATGTATCACAACAAAAGCTATATGCTGACCGGGTTACTATATGTAAACGCTGATGAATGTCAAGCTATATCACAGCTCTATCTTGTAACTTATAATATTACTATATGTATCTCAACAAAAGCTATATGCTTACCGGGTTTTAAACTTCTGAAACAGATATAGTGCTTGGTGTAGCAATAAATCACAACAACTCGCGTTTCGTATTTATCGTCTGAATGATTGGACAGATCGTCATTCCTCCCACCATGTCCATGTTCGAGGCTATAATGCCCAGGTGCTCTGTTCTTTTCTGGATGTACCGAATAGCCAGTGCTGCGCTCCTTGAAGTTGGACCATGCTACAAAATCCAAAGTAACGCCTATAACAAAGAGAATACAATCACTCAATGCTTCAAGTTGGACGCTGAGAGAATCATCGCCGGCGGGCTCCTTGAATCGCTCAAAAATCGGAGCAACAATGGATATGAGAATGAAGAGAGAACCGACTCCACCCAACAGACAGGGAACTGGAGACCTCCGTACTGATAACTGGTCGTTTCCTGCGGTTATATTTGACATTGTTCTTGCACTAGTTACACTTCACACCCAAAATCGTTTCATTAAAACACGACAGTGTGTCATATTTATGGTGAAACCTACGAAACTACATTACAACACGCAACACTTCCTGGTAAAGTATGATTTTGGGCTTTTTGCTAATACTGCGAATAAAACATTGCACCTGGGGGTTTCAGATTGAAATGAAGTTTAGGCCTACAGGACTATTTTTAAATGGAAACCATTAAGCCAATAAATCAGTAGAACACTACACTGCAAATAGATTTAGTTGACTGTGCAATTTATACTGATTTATAGGCTAAATGCTTTCCATAAAGCCAACAAATCAATTTCCAATAAAATTAAAATAGAACTAAGTCATAAATCCAGTTGACTATGCAATTTATACTGATTTATAGGCTAAATGGTTTCCATAAAGCCAATAAATCAAGTTCCAATAAAATTAAAATACAACTAAGTCATAAATCCATGTGCCACGACTCAGAGGATTTTGCTGGAGAGATGAGATCCCAAGAAGCGAAGGACGGAGAGGGAGAAAATCTAACGCCGCACTTTATGATGTCGGGCTCGCGTTTTTCAGGTTGGTTTGCTAAGAAGGCGACCTTTTCTCATGGTTGTGTCGAGGACATATCATCTAGGGAAAGTCACATAGTAGAATAATATGCGACATCACGTCTGGGACCCGGTATATGTTTACAATATTTTCTGAATGCCCCATTTTTTGTTTGGGGAGTAGTCTAAAGAGGCCTCCGGTGATCGGAGGATGGTCCCGTCGTATGACTGCCCCAGCCATCTCCGGTTTTAATGCAGCGGCCGCAGAGATAAAAAAAAATCTGTGAGATCTACGGGCACCGACAATTTACACTTGCAGAAGCATTGTCATGTTCATGGTTCAGAATCAACAATTCTGGTTAAGGTGTTTTGGGAAGTGTTGGAACTAACAGTTATCTTTTGCACTTGCTGTTAGGTAACGCTATTCATGGTTTGTGGCGGTGGAGATGGGAGAAAGGATGCTACCCTGTTCATGGTTAATTTCGTGATGGAGTTGCCTGACATCCAGGCAACTCGTTCGTTAATAACAACTTGCGAAATAATAATAGAGGTGATAATTTAACAGCCTGTCTTTAAAGTTTCCATATCCACAATTTATTGGGAACTTATTGGTTGATACAAACATTTGTGCACTGTTCATGTGGGATTGAGTACAAACCAGTCTAGATCCACTCCTAGGCTCTTGTAAGGGTGTGCAAACTTTTTTCAGTTATTGCATTTAAATGCAGTGAATAAATTGTTAAACTGAAAATATATTTATTACTTTTTATTTTTAAGCCCCACAAGGTTAAGCCCCAAGAGTTAGCTCAATTGGTTGAGCACCTGTAGCTATGGTTGAGCACTCGTCGCTAGGCCTCTCGGTATAGAGGTCATGGATTCAATTCTCATTGATGCTATTGGGGTTAGGCATGAAGTGTGCCTAAGGTGTGAGGCCCCTTCGGGTGGGCCCCCGAGATAAGCAAACTCTACAACATCTCTATCATAATTGGCAATATTATTTATACCCAACATTTATAAGAGGAACTTGAATACTTATGATGTTCCCCTTTATTCATTTGTTATTATTATTTTACTACTAAGTGAATGAGGTAAGCCAAAAAGGTAACCATTAATATCTAATTCTAAGGATAACACCATGACATCATGTATATTATCTTAAAAAGGAACCTTATTTGATAATTTAGGTATAAAAAGTCATAATTATAGAGTCCAAATTGGTAAAGTGAAAGGAACCTTATTTTATAATTTAGGTATAAAAAGTCATAACTATAGAGTCCTCAAATTGGCAAAGTTTTTTTTAAGAAGAAATGGTGGAACACAAGTGGTTATATTGATTGTCTTCTCACTATTAGACTCAAGTAATTATAGGATTACATCACAACAATACTATGATCTAATCAATATAGGGTGACCAAATCAACTACTAAACTAATTAATGTTGCAAGTGAGATTACATTCTTTAACACAAATCTAAATCTAATAATGCAATGGTTGCCTTATTTCTGAGAAAAATGTTAACACTCTCTTCTAATAAATTCAATGACAAATTACATTTAAGTAAAACCTTAATATTTTTAAGCAAATATAAAATAGTGAAGTGTATTCAAAATGTGATGTAGTTTTGTTGGGTGTATAACTTTTTAAATAAAAAATGCAAACAGATTATATATATATAATGTTAAATAAATTCTGAAATAAAATATTTTTTAATAAATATTAAATATGGTATTGTATGGAAATATCAAAATATAATAAATATTTTATTTAGAAAAATAAAAACAACAAAAATAAGATTACATATTGTTTTTTCTATTGATATAAAACTTAAATGTAAGAATTATTACACTTAAGTTTAAGAAGTATTTTTTTGGATTTCAAAGTTACTTTAAGCATGTGCTATAACTTTATAAAAGTGGAACATCATCCATTTTATATTAAATGTGAAATAAATCTTACTTAAACCTTTATGTTAAAAGAAATTATAAAAAACTTTAGTTGTATTTTAAAACACTATTTAATTGTCACTCCAAATTTTATGCAAATCCTCTCTCAAACATGTACTCAAAATGTGACTTAAAACTCTACTAAAATTGCAACTCAAAACTTATAGATTTTGTATCTACACTACCAAATAAACCATATATGTCATGTTATGTATCATGTGAACCATAAACATAAATTTGTGTGTAAAACTTAGTGTTGTTTCTTATCTATCTATCTATCTATCTATCTATATGAAATTGCAATATTTTTTTATGCTACTAACATGGGATACAATTTTGCATTTTTCCAACATTATCTTCAGTTTATTTAATATGGATACTAATATAAGATACAAAACATTATCTTTGGTTTTTGTTGGAATATAAAAGTTACATTTAAACAACAAGTAAATTGTAGATTATTTTAACTATTATTGATAATGTTTGTGTGTTTTCCATTATATGAAATGATGGATGAGAGACTAGGGATGGGTGCCATAAGGAAGGTTATAGCCTACACTTCTTTCTGTTCAATTGTGAACCTTATATAAGAAAGTATATTTATCGTACAAATGTAAGTATTTTTTATGTTTATGTCGATATTTTTCATTTTGAATTTCTTATAAATCTGCATAGGATTTAAAGGTATGGTGAAATAAAAGTAGGTTAAGGTTTTAGTAGAATTTTTTCCTACTTTGTCTATAGGTTGAACACTAAGCTTCACTTTTATGTTTATGTCATTTTTAATATATAACTCATAAAAATGCTTCATAATGCTCCCATTATTATCCAAAATAAAACATGTTTGATCATAACTTTTTTTCTTTATACAATAGTTTATTCATTAAGGGGTTTAGTTAATAATTAACTCATACTTTGACATGAATACTTTTTTTTTAATCACTTCCATCTTGATTTGATTTTCTACATTATATTGAACATAGGTCCTAAAGCAATGTTTAGGTGCAAGATATGACAAATGGTAAATCAAGAGTCGTGTAACAATGATTTGTTACAACCATTGCTTGGTTCTTATTATTCTAAGAAACTATTGTTGAATGATATGTAGTAGCCTAGTTGCATTGTATGTTTTCAATATTTTTTCATAAGAATCAAGGACATCGATGAAATGTATGAGACATGGCTCTACAATGCCTTCTATATATATGTAATAACATGTAGTGAATCATGATGTTCTAGATGTGGATGATACTTAAACTGGTTAATGCTATTTTAATATCCCTGTGGTGAACCTAAAGCAATATCAACATAACATATTTTTCCACCAATGTCAACATACAGAAATATCAAATCTTCAATTCAAGACTGCTTTTAGGCTTCATCGTCCTCCATTAAAGGATCATGTTCACAAGGCTTTCAGAACTTATTATGCTTGTACATAGAAGCTATAGTTCTAAGCTTTCTACACTATTAAATATTTTAATTACGTAATCTTATTTTCACTTGAAATATTTTATCACATGTTGTTTCGACCATGTATATACAGTAATTATTAATTCAATAAAAACACTTACCTTCCTTTGGTGTGCCTTGCTAACTCTACTCATAACTTGGTTTGATTCACATGGCTCTTGAACTCAGAGGGGGGAGTCATGTGATGTATATGCCTCCCCCTCTCCCCTCCTTATGACATATATTTCCCTGAACTCCAAGACCTTGTGATGTCTATTGGAAAATCAACAAATCACTCATAGCCTTAAAGGTTTGTTAAAAAACTAGAGAAAAGTCTAGAAGTTCCCCACTCAATCTATCCCTATAGGAATGTGGACCTTTCCCTAGAATATTGAGGTATTAGAATCAATCAATTTATGAGATTTAACCATCCATGCTCTCCATGGATACTTGGGTTAGAAAGAACTAGCAAGTTTTGATCAAAGGAAAGTTATCACACTATTTCTGCAATTGAGGGTTTATGCATTCGTATTTTAATACAAACATCAAGTCCACTCCTTCTTAGATTGGAACTTCCTTAATCATCCCTGCTCTGATCCAAGTTTTTTTTTCCTAGATCGATTTCCAAACCAATCTCCCATGTCACTGTGACTAACATACTCACAGTAGAGGAAGTGGAGGCAATTCATTGCATCATGTGAATGATCCAATTCCAAGCTATGAACATAGAAAATGTGAATTCTTTATGGCTATACTTGTATTTACATGATATAAAATTAGTATATTGGTAGGATGTGGTGTGAAACATTTGTAATTCTCATATTTTCTAACCATTGTATTGACTATTGGACTAATAGTATTTTATATTCTTTGTTACATTGCTCTCTTTTCTAGGTTTTCTTTTATGCATTTTTCATTACCATTACTTTTTCATTAGGTCTTCCACTATCCAATGCTACAAATTGACCAATTTCCACTGAAATTAAGATGGGATAATTATTAGCATTATACTATTATTTTATTTAGCATCATGTTTGGTTATAATAAGATGCATTAGGGATCTTGTTTGTTACAACTTGATATAAAGGGGGTATTAAAAATGGGTAGATAAAAATGGATACCTGCAATATCTAGTGAAACTAGGAGTTTGCTTAATTGAAAAGGTATATTGGGAAGGGAGTTCAACAGTACAATTTTAGGAGGCATATACCAATATTTAGTGAAATTAGACATATTCTTTATTATCTTGTGAATGGTGATGCTATGTAATAAGTTCCCTGAGTGAACCCACCATTGCTTTCACTATCAATGAACCCTCTTTTGACTACCCTTTGAGGTTTTATTTACTTTTTAGGTACTTTAGTTTTGTCCCAAGATGATGAATTAGATCATCAAGAAAAGACATACTAGGTCATTGAAAAATCCCCCTTCACAATTGGAATTATCACCAAAATACAGCTCAAATTAACTCTAAAATAGAAGAAAGGGATAAAGAAACAGAAAAAGAAAGGCACACTTGAAAATAAGAACATACATTGGATAGATAAAGAAAAGAATAAATTGTTAGATTTTTATCATTTAAACAATATGATCTTAGCATATTATCTCAGAGACTAACATGAAAAACAATTAATCACAAGAGACAATAGACACAAATATTTATCCTCGAGGAAACCATAAAGGAAAAACCCCGCAACTTCCCAGAGATAGAATGAGCACCAATGGCAGTAATAAAACCCAAAAACATAAAGATGATCTCCGACAACTGATCTCTCTCACTTGTGCTAGTACTTCCTCTCTTGCTCATGCGCCCCGGTTGAGTGAGTGTATATGTGTGTATAAATGAGGAGAGCCTCACTTATATTTATATTCTTATGTTAACTTGATTTCCACTCCAACAAGTTTGCCTCACTAATTACTTACGAGGGCCGACTTCTCTAAGAGAGTCTAATAACCCTAGTGCCCCACAACTGTGGGACTTTACCCCCATGATCAACAAGGAGGCTTAACCTCAACTGAATTATGGGGACTATTTCCCCGACTTAAAGTAGAGGGTTAACCTTATTGACTTTACATGAATTTATTATATTAATGACTCTCTCGATAGGAACATCGGGGTATAATATAAGATATACAAGTGAATACATTCCAAATTTACAAATACATCAACACTCCATGTTAACTAGGATGGTATTCTCTTGACACAATTCATCAGCACAGGTCTTCTTCTCCAAATCATCATCAAATATGGATCATCACTAGATCATCATCAAAGCTGGATCATCACTGGATCATCATCAAAGATGGATCATTGCTAGATCATCATCAAAGCTAGATCATCACTGGATTATGATCAAAGATGGATCATCACTAGATCATCATCATCATCATCATTGCTTCCTCTATCTCTATCAAATGGTGCTATCTCTCAATTCTTCTTGTCATAGGAAGTTCTACAGAGCCAGCCCTTTTTCATGCTAGTTGTAGGCCTAGCCTCCATGTAGGTCTTCCTCTACAGAGCCAGTCCTTCTTCATACTAGATGTAGGCCTCTACAGAGCCAATCTTTTTTCATACTGGATGTAGGCCACTATCGAGCCATTCATTTTTCATACTGGATGTAGGCCACTATAGAGCCATTAATTTTTCATACTGGATGTACCTCCAAAGAGACATTTCTTTTTCATACTAGATGTGTGTCTCTACAAAGCTAGTCCTTTTTCATACTAGATGTAGGCCACTACAGAGCCAACCCTTTTTCATGATGGATGTACTTCAATAGAGCCAGCCCTTTTTCATGCTGGATGTGAGTATCTACAAAAAAAATCCTTTTTCATATTAGATGTAGGCCACTACAAAGCCAGCTCTTTTTCATGTTGGATGTACTTCCACAAAGCCAACCCTTTTTCATGCTAGATGTGGGTCTCTATAGATCTAGTCCTTTTTCATACTGGATGTAGGCCACTATAGAGACAACCATTTTTCATGTTGGATGTGAGTGTCTACAGAGCCAGTCCTTTTTCATACTGGATGTAGACCACTACGGAGCCAACCCTTTTTCATGCTAGATGTACTTCCACAGAGCCATCCCTTTTTCATGTTGTATGTGGGTCTATACAAAGCCAACCGTTTTTCATACTGGATTTAGGACATGCCTTATGCAGGGTCTTCTATTAGAGATCCAGTCCTTTTTCATACTGGATGTGCATCTCAGGACTTATATTTGACCATGGGAGGAACCAATCTTTCCACCATGTCAGAAGGGCTCAACACTTACATATGACCATGGGAGGCCCCGCCTACCACCATATCAGAAAGGAACAACACTTACATCTGACCATGGGAGGCCCTACCTACCACCATGTCAGAAGGGCTCACAGACTCATCACTTCCCCTTCGAAGGAACCACTATCTGGAGAACACCAAGCTTCTCCCTGAAGTACTCAAACTTCACTCTAGCCATTTCTAGCATAGAACCTGTTGAGGCCTTGAAATTCACAGGTGGAAACAGTAAGGGATTCTCCCCAATCAACATTCCCAACTAGCCCGTTGACTGTTTGGAATAGGGAATCCGTCCGGTTTATGGTCCGGCTACCATAGGTCAACAAACAAAACAAAGGCTTTACTAGTTGCGGCCCAGCCCACCGAGTTTTTGTGTTTTTTTCCTTTAAGAAATGAAATGCAAATGCCTAACTAAATGCAGGGTGATCAAGATGCAGGGAGAAGTCACAATGTGATGCGCAGGTTCTTACCTCTCGTCTTGTGCTCGCAAGCAACCAAATCAGATACAATAAGAAATAAACTAACTATCTAATCTATCCCTAGGGAGCAGAATTATCATGTTGGATGAATAATACAATCAGTACATGCATTGTGAAATGTTTCAGATAGCTGATACTTTCTTCCAAAACACATGAACACTGTACAAGATACTTCAACAACCATATAGCTGATTATTTATGAACAAGCCAATATTACTCACCATGGAAAACCACATCACAAAAAATAAACTTAAGAATATCCCAGCAAGAACATAGGTTCAGAAATCAGAACATTCTCATAGTTAAAGAGTCACAGCTGAAAACGAAATAGTTCCTCTTCACATAGCTCAATTAAATACAGGTGATGTATTCCATATTGCACCTCTTCCAGCAAGCAAAGTTTGTAGTCTCTCATGTAAAACGAAGTAGTTCCTCTTACAATAGATGGTTTACAAAATTTCCCAGGGAAAAATCCCTATGTCATTCCTACTTTCAAATATTTAAACTACCATTCGCGATCCTTCGGGCTCCCCTAAACGTGTGTCTTTCCAGTTGCCAAAACGTTCCTGATCCCCCCATCTTTCAACGCACATTCATGATTGGTTGGGTAACTACCGGACCTTTCAGAACTCTGCGTTTGCTGTTAAACGGTCCGTATTTCTCCACGCTGTGGAATTTTGATCGCTCCTCCATGCTCACCTGCAATCGATTGACAAGCATCATCTACTGGGTTTACGTTATAAAACAAAATAGTCATATCTACTCATGAAACAAACAGCCCGCAAGGAAATCACCAGGTGCCGATACCACTACCTCGACCATGGCGGGATACTTACTAGTGGCTCAAAAATACTTATGTCGGACGGGTAAACCACTCAACAGGTGGGAAACATCATTAATCGGACGTTGGAAGGATGGTGCATCGGAAGTTCAAAGGATCTCCCAGCTGAAACGGCGGACGAGACAAAGGTTGGAGACAAGCGATGAGGGTAGGAGGAGGATAAGTCAGACATCAGCAGACATTAGAATCGGAAGCTCAGAGTATCTCCCAGCCACAACGGCGGACGAGTCAGGGCTACGGGAAAGCGACTTAAGGTTAAATACGAATCGGACATCGGTGAGATCTAGAAAGTCAGACGCTAGAATGATCTGAGGGCCGCAACGGCAGCGAAAAAGAAGACAAACGGCTTTCGATATGAAATTAAAAAGAGGCTTGATCACAAGAAACAATCAAATATTCAAACATTTTTAAGGATCAGGCACAACTGGGTTCGTTCTTTCTTCGAAAAGGCAACTCTGAAAAACAAAAATTTCCTTTTCTTCGACCAGAAAACCAGACATCCACGCCTCAATCCGAAACTGTACAAGGCATAAATAAACCAGCTGACATCCAATTTCAAAGTAAAACTAAAAGAAAAAATGCCTGAGAGGCTCAAGAGTTTCACGACCCAACCAAGCAAAATGATGAGGAGGGGCCCAGAATTTAAATAAAGTAAATTTAGGGAGAACAGTTGCGGCAGCAACAACTGGTGATTTCCTGGTGAACCTAGATCTCTGGGTGACTTTTCTTTGAGTGGCAGGCTGTTTCACAACCAAATGCATCAAATAAATTCTTCCAGCTATCCAGATTTCTCAAATGACCGAAGTGTGTACCTTAATCATTGATATTAGTCCAATTTGGGAAAGTGGAAACCGAGATCTTCAAGTCCAGATAACTCTGTCGGGGCCGGAGTATGAGTTTCATTATTACTTCTGTCTTCAGGTAGCTAACATCATGGACACCACAGGATTGCAGCAGATAGTAAACAACAGTATTCGTTTGTTCCTCATTCCCATGCCATTTTAACACTTTTTGTGCTTTTGGACTTTTGTTCCTTTTATTTGAGTCTTTCCGTGCGCCTTTCTTACTGAATTTTAATTCAGACTCCTCTATCCCATAGTGTCCTTTTGTGTGAGTGGTGTGTTTCAAGCTTCAGCTCATGGACGGAGAGGATCTTTTGGCAATTTAGTACTTTTGATTCAGCACGGCTTTGATTTATGATGCTTTTATAGAAGTTTGGACTCTTTATTTTCCTTTTGGCATTTTCTTCTTGGCATGGGACCATTTATATTTAATACACTGTTCACCTTGCTTCTTTCCATGGGTCCTTTACTGTCGCTCCTTTGAACATTTTACATGTGACGTGGATGGAGCCCAAACATAGTACTCCAGACTCCTCGAATCCGATTCATCTTGCAGGGGTTAAGAAGGACTTCAATGCACACAGATACTTCGAGAAAAACTGCTAGACTGGAAGAACTCAAACAACAACACACAGCCTGACTACTCAAACATGTCCACCATTCCCAGAAATTTTGGTGTCTCTCAAATAACCACGAGTTAACTCCCCTTTATTGAAACCAATAGACTTAAAACCAAAAAAAATGAAAACATGACTAAAAAACAACCAACATCTTATTTATATACAAAACAGGATACTCAAAGACAACTTCAAGAAAAATAAGGCTTGAGAACCAAACCATTGACTAGTAGGTTCTCTTGCCATCCCTGTAAATCCTGCAGTTTATAAGTAGCAGGGCCAAGTTTTGCTTTGATCTGAAATGGGCCTACTCATAATTGTTAGAACTTAGTATGCTTTCCCTTCTCATCATGGGGATGATCCCACTTGAGAACAAGGTCTCCCACTTCCAAGTCCCTTTTCCCATCTTTATGTTTGTCAAACCATCTTTTTACTATCTCCTGCTGCTGTTTAAAATGTTCTCTAGCCTTGGATTTGGCCTCCTCTGCTTTCAGAAGATTATATGTCCTTATTTGGAGAACCTCATCATTGGACCCCCTAGACTCTTGGGCTAGTATGGAAGCTGGTAGCATGATATTGGGGGGCAGGATGGCTTCCTTACCGTACACAAGGGTATAGGGTGATATTCCTATTGCAGACTTGGGGGTGACTCTGTCAGCCCACAGGGCATTGGGTAAGGCTGAGTGCCAACTTCTCTGGTTTTCTACTACAGTCTTCTTCAAAATTCTAATGAGGTTTTTATTAGAGGACTTGGCCAGGCCATTCCCTTGTGGATAGTAGTTAGCAGAGTAATGTAATTTTATCCCTTTATCATGAGCAAATGCAGTTAATTTAATTGATGAAAAATATTTAGCATTGTCAAAAACTAATGAAATTGGAACTCCAAACCTGGTCATGATATGATCTTGTAGGAAGCCGATGACTTCGTCTTCATTTATTTTGCGCAGTGGGATAGCTTCGACCCAGCGAGTGAAATAATCGGTAGCAGTAAGAATGTACTTGTGCAGCAGGGAAGAATTCGGTTTTATTTCTCCAATAATGTCCATCCCCCATTGTTCAAATGGTTCCATGACCATAATAGGCTTTAGAGGTGCTGCTACTTTAGGCAGTCTTCCACCGCATCTTTGAAAAATATTGCATTTCCTGACATGTGCATGTGCATCCTTAAAGAGCGTAGGCCAATAGTAACCAGCTCTAAGGATTTTGTGGGCTGTAGTGTCGCCCGAAAAATGTCCCCCATCTAGACCATTGTGTAATTCAGACATTACTTTCTTAGCGTCCTCTTTCTCCAAGCATCTCAGGAGGACTCCATCGTAGTTCTTTCTGAATAATACACCTTCTACGATTTGGTAGGAAGCTGATTTCAAACGCAGAGCTCTCCTTTGTTTTGAACTCCAATGTTCTAGTAACAGCCCTGACTACAAGTAATGTACAAGGTCTCTGTACCAGGACTCAGGAGCCGTGAACAAAGAACATACATCCATTACATGCAGTTCAGCTTCATCTTCCCATGCTTGTTCTTCGTTGTTTCTACTTCCAATCATCAATTTGCATAGCCCTTGACCTTTCACTATAGTGGCTGGCTTGAATTCAAGGTCGTATTCTTGAAGGGATGTTACCCAGTTGCCCCTTCTTTCTCCCAACTCTTTCTGAATGAGAAGAGACCTTACAGCTGGGTAAGGAACTATTACCTTGGTCCGATTTTTTAATATATAAGGCCTGAATTGCTTCACTACCTTAACTACTACGTATGCTTGCTTGTCAATGGCTGGGTAGTTTAATTCAGCCCCTTGAAGCCCAGTGCTCATGAAAAAGATTGGGAATTCATCACCCCCATCCTCTTTTTGGGTAAGCACGGCTGCCAATGAATCATCGGATGCAAAGGTGTACATAATAAAGTCTTTACCAAAGTCTGGGATTTTCAGGGAGGGGGCATGTGCAACATCAGTATTGATTTTGCTGAAAGCATTCTTTTCAGTTTCAGTCCACTTAAACTGTGCATTTTACTTGACCATCTGCTGCAGTGGCTTAATAGTCTAGGAAAAATCAGGCACAAACCTTCGTACGAAATTTATTGTTCCCATGAAAGATTGCATTCCCTTTTTATTATGAGGCATAGGGATTT
Source organism: Pseudotsuga menziesii (assembly GCA_001517045.1). NCBI lineage: Eukaryota > Viridiplantae > Streptophyta > Pinopsida > Pinales > Pinaceae > Pseudotsuga > Pseudotsuga menziesii. Next base: position 37,471 of record LPNX010185658.1, read on the forward strand.
GTTCAATGGCCTTAATTCTTTCTGGGTCTATAGATATGCCTCTCTTTGAAACTGTATGCCCCAGTAACTTGCCCTCTGTGACCACAAAAACACACTTCTTAGGATTGAGGGAAATGCCATATTTCCGGCAGCGTTCAAAAATTTTCTTCAGGTGGAACACGTGCTCCCCTCTTTTCTTTGAAAATATTATGATGTCATCAAGGTATACCACAACGCTTCGTCCAATCATCCCGCGAAAAGCTATGTCCATAGCCCTCTGAAATGTTGCTCCAGCGTTAATCATCCCAAAGGGCATCGTTCTATAGGCAAAAGTTCCCCATTTAGTTCTGAACGTTGTCTTTAATCTATCTTCCTCGGCTACTAACACTTGGTTGTAACCAGAGAAACCATCCAACAATGAAAACAATTCAGAACCGGACACCATCTGTAGCAATTGCTCCATGGGAGGCACCGGATAGTTGTCTTTGTCTGAGGCACGGTTTAAGTTTCTGAAGTCCACACACAGTCTGATTTCTCCTGACTTTTTTCTAACCGGTACCAAATTGGACACCCATTCAGAGTTCCCGACTTTAAAAATAATTTTAGCATCTAACAATTTCTTTACTTCGCTCTGGATTAGTGGCTCCAACTTCGGGTGCATCTTCCTTAACGGCTGCTGATATGGCTTGATGCCCGCTTTAATAGGGACGATATGCTTGATGATGCTAGTGTCATAGGTTTTCAAATCTTGGTACATCCAGGAAAATAAATCTTTGTATTGTTTAAACAAACTGATGAACCTATCCCTCTCGACTCGTGAACAACATTTTCCAAGGTTCACAAACTTAGGATCAGTTTCAGTCCCTAAGTTTACCAGTTCGAACTGTAGAGTTGAGCTGTGCGTCTTCACATTAGCGGGTCTTCTGAACTTTTCATTCAAGTCAAACATATTTTCTAACGTTCTGACCCCTTTAGGAATGAAATTATCATATTTCATCTCAGCCTGATGTTCGTCATCGTCTATAATGGCTCCTTTAAAGATCTCATCATTTGTCAAACACTCGATTATTTGCTGGTCATTGTCAAATACTCGCAAGTTGGTGATCATGTCAGGTACTGAAGGCCTAAAAAGTAATTCAACAGAACATCTGTTATTAGTGGGTACCATCCTGGCGGCTGATGTGGCCAAAAGATCAGCGGCCGCATTTTTCATTCTTGGGATTGAAATGATATTGAATGCATGAAAACATTTAAGCAAATCCCATACCTCGTTTTGGTAATCTTTCAAGTGGGGAGAAACACAATGTATTTGATTCCTTATTTGCTTTACAACTATTTCTGAGTCCCCAAAAACTTTTAAATTACTTACCTTCAATTCAATCGCTTTCTTGAGTCCCTGCACCAGTGCTTCATATTCAGCTGTATTGTTAGTACATTGAAACTCTAATCTACATGACAGGAAATGTTTATTCTTTTGTGGATCAATAAGGACACATCCAGCCCCCAACCCTTCTAATGTCTTTGAGCCATCAAAAAATAAAGTCCAAAAATCATTAACTACTGAAAATGAATCTATTCCTACTGCTAAGTCTACTATGTTACATTCAATCTCATTAGCCTGAGAAAAATGAAGGAGATCAGGATGGGAGTTAGATGTGTCACTGGCCTCCTTCGCTTGATAGTTCCCTGGTTCCAGTTCGAGGAAATAGTTTCCCAACACAGGTTCGACCGGTATAATCTTCTCATCCAGTTGAGTAACATTGTACTTCATGTGAAGTTCTCTCAAAACCTTAATCTGATTGGGACTTCCTTTGTATGGAAACCATAGGTGTGACCAATCTGAGGCGAAATATCCATTCAATTTAGCTGACCAATCTCTGCTCAGGACGAGGCCGTTAACGTCTGGTATATCAGCCACCACGATGTTAATAACCTGGCATACTTTGTCATTTGATGCCAGATGGATTAGAACGTCCTCCATCTCACCAATTACCTTAATGTATGTCCTATCCAATTGCACCACCCTCCACATGGTTGGCTTAAACTGCCCATTGATTTTCTTACATACTGATACGGGCATGACATTAATTGACGCCCATGAGTCTACTAAACAATTGTGAACATTATGGTTAAAAATTTCAAACGTCAGGAGGAAGGGTGGATATTTAGTTTTAGACTTACCTCTAGTGCTAGCTTCTCCAATTTCTTCTTCGTCCAGAGGTTGATTGTCAGCAGGCCGCTCCTCTTCTGATGTTTCCAGTGATTTCAACAGTCTTTCTTTTTGTTGAGGTACTTTGCACATTTCAAACAGAGGGACGTTTGCCTTTATCTTTTTTAAATATTCAACAATGTCATATTCAAGTTATTGTTTAATCGACTGAGATTTATCAGTATTCACCTTTTCTTTGTTTAGTTCAGGCAGCGTTCTATTCTGCTTAGGATCTTGGCTGGTGATAGTGAATTCCGGAGTCTTATCAACCACGACTTTATCTTGAAATTTCTTCCTAATATTTCTTTGCAGCCTTCTAATCTTTGGGAGTAAAATATTGTCATTGCTAACCATCCCTTGACTTCTACTTGTCACGTTAGCCTCCCTGATATCTTTGTGTTTTTTAGTTATATCTTCTTCTGCATTGAGTAAGGAGACAGAACTCCATAATGCCATAGTCTCTTCTTCCTGTTCCTTTGTAGAAGTAGAAGTAGCATTTTCTTTCTTTTCATCATCATCTTCTTCCATTAGTCTCGAATCCAACATCTGATTCATAACTAACGTCATTGAATTTATCGATTGCAGACAGTTCCTTTTGGAGTGAGGCTGCTTGTGAAAGGTGCAGAAATTTTCCATCCCTATCTCTGTCAAATTCATAGACGCGGTATTGTGAGGAGGAGGTTGGGGCTGATTGTTTTCCTCCCTTTTCTTATAATAAGGCCTGTATAACTTCTGTGTTTCCTTCTCTTTTTCCAAGTCTATGATCTTATTAGACAGCTTTTGCATCATTTTGGCCATACTTTCATAGTCTGGTGCTTTCTCCTCTTTAGGCTTAGTGAACAATAAAGTTTTCCTTCTTTCTCCTGATTGTTCAGGGTAATCTTCAATACTCTCTCTCTCAGCCTCTACCACTTTTGATTCTTCATAGGTTTCTGTCAAAGTAGGATTGGCCCTACCTTTTGCAAACATGGCCAGATCAGGACCCAAAGCTGAAGTATAGTACTCAATTAATACTTTGTCTGAAGGCTTGTATGTTTCAGAAAAGTTCTTAAGATATGCTATGAACCTTTGTGTGAAACTGTGCACTTTTTCCTTTTTCTCTTTCTTCAGTGCACATAGTCCTTTCATAAGGGCTGTGTGAGTCTTTTGAACTGCATACTTACTTCTAAAAATTCTCTCGAAAGTATCCCAATCCGGGATAGAATTAGCAGGAAACCCAAAGTACCAAGATGCAGCAGCTCCTTTGAGGGTATGCGGGAAAAGTCTGCACACTACATCTTCATGTTCCCCAGCCCTCAGACCTTCTATTGCCAAGTAGAAACTTTGTAGGTGATCGTCCACTAGGATCTTCTCATTGGGGTAAAATTTAGGCAGTAACTTCTCAAAGGCTTGAGGTAGGTCATGCAAAGGGGGTGTCAAGTTTAGGGGTGACCTGGCTTTCCATGCAGGTAGTGGATTAGGTGGATGGGGAGGAGGTTGATTGGCATTAACACCGGCCATGAGTTGAGGTGGAGAGTGAGGAGGTGAACCAACACGGGTGTGAAAAAGAGAAATGTAAGGGGTTTCTGGGCCTTCTTGATTCAAAGGTAGCTCAACTTCTTGCAAAGTAGTCTCTACAAGTTCCTCCCAGTCTCCAACCAACAATGAATCTTCTGCTATAGGACAGTTTTTCTTCTTGTACTCTCTTCTAGGTAAGTCAGGGATAATTGGCAACCCTCCAAGCTTCTTTACGTATGCCCGGGTGTGTCTTCTTAGGTCGTTAACTACTTCATTACCAACAACATATAGATGTTCTCTTTTTTCTTCTTCCGGAATTGGATTGTGCGGTCCACTACTTTCAGAACTGTAACCAGTGGAATAATCTTGGGAAAACGGGTTTCCTCGGACAACCATGCACTGGTGGCCCTCCTTCTAGCGCCAAAACTGGTTGAGGCCTAGAAATTCGCAGGGGGCAACAGTAAGGGATTCTCCCCAATCAACGTTCCCAACTAGCCCATTGACTGTTTGGAATAGGGAATCAATCTGGTTTACGGTCCGACTACCGTAGGTCAAGAAACAAAACAAAGGCTTTACCGGTTGCGGTCCGGCCCACCTATTTTTTGTGTTTTTTTCCTTTAAGAAATGAAATGAAAGTGCCTAACTAAATGCAGGGTGATCAAGATGCAGGGAGCGGTCACAATGTGATGCGCAGGTTCTTACCTCTCATCTTGTGCTCGCAAGGAACTAGATCAGATACAATAAGAAATAAACTAACTATCTAATCTATCCCTAGGGAGCAGAATTATCATGTTGGATGAATAATACAATCAGTACATGCATTGTGAAATGTTTCAGATAGCTGAGACTTTCTTCCAAAACACATGAACACTCTACAAGATACTTCAACAACCAGATAGTTGATTATTTATGAACAAGCCAATATTACTCACCATGGAAAACCACATCACAAAAAATAAACTTAAGAATATCCCAGCAAGAACATAGGTTTAGAAATCAGAACATTCTCACAGTTAAAGAGTCACAACTGAAAACGAAATAGTTCCTCTTCACATAGCTCAATTAAATACAGGTGATGTATTCCATATTGCACCTCTTCCAGCAAGCAAAGTTTGCAGTCTCTCATGTAAAACGAAGTAGTTCCTCTTACAATAGATGGTTTACAAAATTTCCCAGGGAAAAATCCCTGTGTCATTCCTACTTTCAGATATTTAAACTACCATTAGCGACCCTTCGGGCTCCCCTAAACGTGTGTCTTTCTAGTTGCCAAAACATTCCTGATCCCCCCATCTTTCAACGCACATTCATGATTGGTTGGGTAACTACCGGACCTTTCAAAACTCTGCGTTTGCTGTTAAACAGTCTGTATTTCTCCATGCTGTGGCATTTTGATCGCTCCTCCGCGCTCACCTGCAATTGATCGACAAGCATCATCCACTGGGTTTACGTTATAAAACAAAATAGTCAGATCTACTCATGAAACAAATAGCCTGCAAGGAAATCACCAGGCGCCGATACCACTACCTCGACCATGGCGGGAGACTTACTGGTGGCTCAACAATACTTACGTCGGACGGGTAGACCACTCCACAGGTTGGAAACATCATTAATCGAACGTCGGAAGGATGGTGCATCGGAAGTTGAAAGGATCTCCCAGCCGAAATGGCGGACGAGACAAAGGTTGGAGACAAGCAACGAGGGTAGGAGGAGGATAATTCGGACATCGGTAGACACTAGAATCAGAAGCTCAGAGTATCTCCTAGCCGCAACGGCGGACGAGTCAGGGCTATGGGCAAGCGACTTAAGGTTAAATACGAATCAGATGTCGGTGAGATCTAGAAAGTCAGACGCTAGAATGATCTGAGGGCCACAACGACGGTGGAAAAGAAGACTAACGGCTTCCGATCTGAAATTAAAAAGAGGCCCGATCGCAAGAAACAATCAAATATTCAAACATTTTTAAGGATCAGGCACAGCTGGGTTCATTCTTTCTTCGAAAAGGCAACTCTGAAAAACAAAAAATTTCCTTTTCTTCAACTAGAAAACCAGACATCCACGCCTCAATCCTAAACGGAACAAGGCATAAATAAACCAGCTGACATCCAATTTCAAAGTAAATCTAAAATAAAAAACGCCTGAGAGGCTCAAGAGTTTCACGACCCAACCAAGCAAAACGATGAGGAGGGGCCCAAAATTTAGATAAAGTAAATTTAGGGAGAACAGTTGCGGCAGCAACAGAACCACATCAGGGATGATTACATCGAAGGATAACTTGCGAGCTTCACCAGGATCGATTACATCAAAGGACAACCTACAGGATTGTTTATGTTTGAGAAACCTACGAAGTTCGCCAAGATTTTATGCATAGATAACCTGTCTCACCAGCTATGCTAGAAATCCCTCTTTTGAAAGATCTTAATCTGGATTTCATACTGGAGCTTCACTACTCCTCTCTGCATCATATAAAATTTCAAGTCAAATCAATCAAATCAAACAGTATTTTTCAAAAGAAACATACTACCTCCCAAATAGTCGAGCAAGTGGAAACATATTTTTCCTCAGTTGTACTCATCGCCATGCAGGACTCCTTCCTAGTAAACCAAGAGATCAAACCTAATCTCATAGTGAAGTAGCACCTAGAAGTGATATTCCTATAAATGGCACTGTTTGCCCAATGCGAATCCACATAACCCTCCATGTTAATCTTCTTATTCGTATCATACTTGAGCCCATACTCAAATGTACCATTCAGGTACATCACTGCATGCTTTGCAACCATCAGGTGAACATGTCTCAATGTGTTCAGAGCAAAGAAAATATTTGGTCTTGTATTCTTTAGGTACATCAAGGAACAAATCATCTGATGATACATCATGGTATCAACTGACTGTGATGAAGAAAAACTCAATAGCTTCAAGTTCGATGCCATAGGTTTGGTAATTTCCTTGTAGTCCATCATCCCTAGCCTCTGCAAGATCTCTACTACATACTTTCCTTATCCTAGGGAAATTCCATCTACACCCTGCCACACCTCCATGCCTACAAAGTAATGCATCATATCCAAGTCCTTCATCTCGAACTCGGCAGCAAGTCTCCTTCATGCAACTTATTGAGTTCCTCTTTTCTGTCAGGAATAAGTCATCGACGTATAGCAGAACCATCACTAGTATTGCACCTTCAACCTTGAAGTAAAGGTTGGAATATTCTTTACTCTCAATAAATCCTAGAGTCATCAGTAATATGTCCATCATGTCGTACCATGTCAAACCTCAGGATCTTCTGCAGTCACTCCGCTTGAAGTGGAGCATCATTCTCCCTCTTCCTTTCGTACTCTATGCATTGAAAAATTATGTACTCAAGTGACAAGTAGCTTCCTTTGCTACTAGTATTCTATGTATCCATCTAGGGTCATTAGATACCAAGATCCTCTATCTTAAACCTTTTCAAAATTTCTTGTTGCACCCATCTGTGAGCTTGTCATCCTCTATAGGATTTCATATTCAACCTTGTAACAAAGTTTAAGATCTTCATTAGTCTAGGTGATATTAAATCTCCTCATGTATGTGTTATCCCATGGGTGCCTTCTGAGCTCGTACAACGCATTCTTTAGTTTGCATGCATAAGTCTGCCCATCAAGTGTCTTAACTTCCAGTGGCTGCAAATGTCTCTTCGTAGTGTATGCCTTCCTTTTGACAAAGGCCTCGTGCTACAAATGTTTCCTTGTGTCCCTCTATGTTTCCATTTACTGCATGCTGGATCTTTTATATCCTTATGGAAGATACTACAAACGTCCCTTTAGGTCTCAATACCGCATCCTAGGAATCATTCTTCTTGAACTAGTACTCTCCTTACCTTTCTTCTTAGATACTTCTTCATAGCTGGAAGGTTCTACATGAATGATGTTGCTCAACAGTATCACATAATTGCATTCATCATATTATTCTTCATTCTTAGATTATTTCTTGAAATTTCATCACTTGTTCTTCAGAACAAGTCTCATCCTTCGTTTCTTGTAGGAGATTGTACGCGATCTTTCCTACAAGTCAAATGCATTAATTGTATGGTTAGAAACATTTCATAAAGCATATTCATAATGGAAAATTCTTATGCATAAAGATATAATCATGCAACTATTTTAGCAAATACAACATTTATCCATTTCTCATAGAAACTTTCTAGATGCCTTCTATCTCTACCATGACATCATTGAGATCGTGCACTAATCCAATATATCAGCAAAGAGGTTTCATTCTAGATAAGTAGCAATGGATATTTGTATAGCACCATGAGCTACTTACCCATCACATGCATATTGGTAGTATACTATCATTAATGCAAACATTCTATCATTCATAACTCATCAACTTAATATAAACAAATGCATAACAACATAATATCATGAAATGACAATTGAATACTTATATTTTATTCGTTTCGTGGGTAGACTCCTTCTTGAGCCTTCTGCTTCATCATCTTCTTCATTCATGACAACATAATTTCTTATCCAGATTCTAATATGGATAAGAAGTTCTTCAAGAGTTGAGTCCTCTGTATTCCTCATCGCTTGAGGGATATTCTTTGTATCATGAGAGCTTGATCTTCAATTTCCCCCATATTCTCTTTCTCTTATTATGATCGAAGCTTCTTCTTGTTTGCACCCTTCCTAGAGTCTTCTGAAACTAATCACTTCCTCTTGGCACACATTCATTGAATGAATGAATCCCATGATCTTGGGAGGCCATTCAAGGTGGTTATCACAACTTCTGCATTCTCCACTTCTTCTTCTACTGTTTCAAGTTGTTCTTTGATTTGAGAGACCCTTCTAAAGTATGTATGTATGGTCTATGCATTTTGGATCTTCACATTCTTCAACTAGTTTCTCAAAGTCATCTTTCGATTTATGTTCTTCCCTTCAAATAGCTTGGTGAAGGAATCAAACATCTCGTTAGGTGTCTTTAGGGAAGACACTTGTGGTATAAGGTAATCCTTGATTGAATCATCAATGATCTTCTTGTCCTTGACCAATTTATTCTTTTGTAATGCTTTTAGCCTCATCTCCCTCTTGAACTAGAACCTCCCCACTTTATGTAGGTGTCCTATTCATATTCTTCAAGAACGAGTGAAAAATTATACTTTCATGCTTGGAAGTTTTCAGCTTCACCAAGATTTTCATCAAGCTAGTGTGATAGGTCATTCTGAAATGAGAACCTCAACTATAAACAGAAAAATATTAGATCTTACCGATTTGAGGTGTCTGTCTTGGTTCCGAAGGTGGTTAATCTAGTGTTTTTCAGAGAAATCCTAATTTTCAAAAATTGGTATCTTTCAGATCTAATTTTATAGAAATATGGGATTCTTCAAGGCAAGCTTTACAATGTACTCCTTGTCTAAAAACAATGGAGGGAAGCTACCGGAATAGGAATCCTTAGTTTTCCAATTTCCTCTACAGAAAGTGCTTCACCTCTCTATCTAAAATTTCTTATTGAGGTATCCCCGTCTGTCCTCTTTCCACCACCATAGGTGTGAGCAGAATTGGTTTCGCAAATTGGGACTTATGATAGTTTTACCACAGTGACATAATTTAGTACTGTTTAGCATAGCAAACATGTATGGACTTCCACGTGTCACCGTTTCACCTTCAAGGTCTGAATCTTTTTCCATAGAAATTAAGTTCGATTCCCTACGTGGAATATCTTGCAAAATTTGATTTGGAACTTCGTAGCCCAAGATATAGCAATTCTCCCTAGGTGTCTTGTTTAGGGATGAATACTGGAAGAGGTGGGAACCCTGATTTGGAGGAATCATATCTCCCATTATATAGAGAATCTGAGGTTGAAATGTTTACACAAGGTACATTAGGCTTTTATCTTGGACCTTTGAAAAGTTTATCCCTTGAGACTTTTTTAATCATGAGATATAGCGAATGTACTAAAAATAACAGTTTTAGTATTTTAGGGTTTTTCAGGCCCGAGGTAAAACTAGGGTTTGACTTTCCCGGAGTTTTACTCAACCAAAAAAATCAAACTTGGTCTCAAAAATTCAATTTTGATGAGGAGAGAAATCCTATGTTGGGCTCACTTAAAAGTTCCTCTTCTGTAAAAAGCCCTAATTTCCTGCAGCAGAAACTGAAAATGCCAAGAATCAAATTATGCTTCGACAAAAAGATACGCCCTTCAATGGAGAGTTATCCTAGCCTTTTTTTGCTGATGCATTATGGAGAGAGATCGAAAAAGTAAGAATTCCTAGCTTCCACAGGTGCATAGTGTCTTCTTCTCAGGTTAGCTCTGATACCATGTTAGATTTTTATCATTTAAACAATACGATCTTAGGATTGTATATGAGAGAGTAACGTGCACATCAATCAAACACAAGAGACAATATACACAAAGATCTATCCTTAGGGAAACCATAAAGGAAAAAACCTGCAACTTCCTCAGAGATAGAATGAGCACCAATGGTAGTATTAAAACCCCAAAACATAAAGATGATCTCCGACAGCTGATCTATCTCACTCATGCACCCTAGTTGAGTGAGTGTATATGTGTGTAGAAATGAGGAGATCCTCACTTCTATTTATATTATTTAGTTCACTTTATTTCCACTCCAATAATTCGGCCTCACTAATTACTTACCAAGGATGACTTCTCTAGCAGAGTCTAACAACCCTAGTGCCCCATAATTGTGGGGAATTTACCCCCCTGATCAACAAGGATGGTTAACCTCAACTCAATTGTGGGGACTATTTCCCTGACTTACAATGGAGGTTTAACCTCATTGACTTTACATGATTTTATTATATTAATGACTCTTCTGATAGGAACATTGGGGTATAATATAATATTTATAAGTGAATACATTCTGAAGTTAAAATAAATAAATAAATAAAATGGGTTGCAAACTACAAGGGATAGAACATTAAGATTAGAGTAGGCATTTCACATAAAAGCACTAGAACACAAGCCCCCATGCAAGCGAGTACAAAAAAAATCATGCACTAAATTATGAAGGTTTTCTCTTAGAATTGCAAATGACTAGGTAGAAAGGAAAAGGAAGCAACAATTCGAGAATCCATAAAAATCCAAGTATAGTCCTTATCCACGAGACTAAGCTAAAGAAAGAATATTTGCACAAAATAAAAAAGATTCTATAGAGAAATTCTTATGGAGTGGGTATCATCTACAAAGGTATCTCAGAGGATACCTATAAGCCTTGGGTGTGATACTATTTGTTCTATAGGACACACATCTTTCGACCCCATGAACTGCATTGACTTGATTTATATCTATTTAACTATTTCTGCTAATATTTTCAATATTTACATGTCTATTTAATATAAGGAAAATCAACCTTGCTAGAAATCCCTAATAGAGCTCAAAGGCACAAATGTTGTAATTAGAGTATTGTAGTAGGAGACTTCAACCTAGTCATTTCCAATAAGGAAATATATATATATATATATATATATANCGTTGTTTGTTGGTAGAAAACTTTGTCATCAGCTTCGGATCGTTGATCGACTATGATAAAATAAACTTGAACATACCTGTAGTTTTGTTCGCAGGGTAATTGGCATCGAGGTCTGAGTTCTTTTTACTAAAAATAAGATTAGGCCCCTAAGGATTGTCCTTAGTACTAAGTCTTGGGTCATTAAGTATATTAATTCTAAGATCATGCATAATATTTGGTTTATATTAAGGTTTAATACCATGTTCAACATTAAACCTTACATAAGGTTTTAAACCTACAAATAGAAACCTTTGGGTTTAACGTTTGTTAAAGGTTTATAGTTGGTATCCATCCATGTGATGGTATTGTTATGGTTTTGACTTAGGTTTAAAATTCATGTGTTGATATTAGTATGTAGTAGTGTTTATACAATGGTTTTTAGATGGTTTAATGTTACAAGGTAAGGTTTATATGTTTGATGAATGCTTGACATCTTGCAAGACTAAGGAGACGGTTAATGTTGCACTTTCAAATCTTCAATTTGCGAGTTGACAATGTATCTAAGGTGATTTTAATATTTTTTTGTAGTGATTTAATTGCAGTCTCATGCCTCATATTTGGAAACAAGCTATCAAATCTCCATCTATAACATGGCTTGGATCCACACTGTTGGAGGTGATTCGATGGGGTTTGATTATAAATTTGAATTTGTATCTCATTTACTCTGTCATAAAACTGGTTTTTGGTTGATGTGATTATTATTTCGCCAGTTAAAATTTCTGAGGAGATCCTAATTGATTGTCATTATCTTGTTGTGGTTTATTTAGCTCTCCCTGGTGTGAACACTAATTTACTTCTCTAGTTATGAATCTCACACTGCTCCATTGAGCTCTGCAATGAGAAGTTCATTGTTTTTGAAGTGTATAAGTGTGGATTAACCGAGATGACCTTTGTCTCTTTAGCTCTATGTATTACTGAGGGATTATTAGTTTCTTTGTGTGGAAGGGATGATGGTTTGTTTCCTAGACTCAACTGTTCGTGATGGATCCTCATTCTATGAAGACGAAGCCATTTCTTTTTCAAGGTAACTATAATATCCATTCTAGTATTTAATAACATGATTTGATATGGTTTTATCTAATGAGTATGTTTTTATACACAAGTGTAAAGCGATGGTGTTAAAATTTGAGGAAGAAACCTCCGGTACTCACGAACACTTAAAATGGTAAAGGATATTGGTTTGCACATATTTTAAAATTCAATTTGTATTGCATATAGCCTTCTTATCCAAATCTTATTTTCTATAGGTGAAGAGGAGGAAGAGGGAAGGTAATGTAACACCTCGGTTTTGAGCTCATTTGCATTAAATATAAATGATACATATATTGTAAATAATCATGGTGCAGATCCAAAGGCAAAGGCCCCACCATTGATTTGGTTATGTTATGTTTTAGATAGAAATCGTCAGTGATGGTATATCGAGACATACGACATATATTAAAGTTGTGGCATCATGTAGCTATGCATTTTAATTAAATAACCCCAACCGTCTATGTTCACTGCAACCAAATTGACAAGGGCCATGATTCCTAAGGATAAGGAGGGGGAATGCTGAATGTTGAGCCATGGGGGAAAGGCCATGTGTCACCACTCTTTTTGCTCACCCTCCCTTGTCTCATCAAACAGCCATCTTAATTGTTCTGCTGGTGGTTGGAGCCGTTAATGCTGGCAGTGGAGTGTGGTAGGACTGCCATGCCTTTCCCACATGCACACTCCACCAAGCTGACCCTTTACGCTGACAGAAATACCACTACGCCCACGATCCCACTCTCCCATGATGGCACTCCCTCCCTTGTGGACGATTTAGTTTCCTCACATGGGTTGAGCTAGAAGGATCCACGATCCATTGTGTGGGGGTTGGCCCTTTCCTCTCTCACACCGATTTGCCAACTGGTGGTTATGTTATTCTTTCTATTCACGTAGAGAATCGAATTTACCCTGGACATTATTGGACTATGTTTCCTCCACGCATGGTCAATTGTGTTTTTCCTTTACATTTTGGTATTTACTGTAGATTGTTTTGGTTTTCCCTATGGTTCGTTAGCTGTTGTTGCCCCACTCTTATTGGTTGAGTTGTCTTGTGATTTGGGGCTATTGTAGGTTGTTGTGGGATCGTTTTTGGCCATGATAGGGCCAATAACGATCTAGGGAGTTGCATATCCCCTCTCAAAGCTTTAATATTTGGTTTTTATATGCATACAGTGGTTTTGTCCTCAGACTGAATTGGAGTGGTGAATGAGGGCCTGATGTGCTTGATAAACCTGGTGGGTTAGGAACCACAAAAACAGATCTAGTGGGCTGGTTTTGTTCTCCACAATCCTTGAATAACACTTGAAGGGGGATCAGGGTCTGAGGGACTACATTGTAGAGAAAGTACTTATTTCCTTGTGTTGGGTGTTCTAGAAGCCAGGCTGGTTTTGGTGTCGGTGTCTGTATCTCTTCAATGAGCTCACCAGCTTAGCATATAGACTTTCCCAGCTCCTGGATGGCTTGATAAAACCAACTTGATTGGCTTGGCTGATTTGTTGTTCGCCTGATGAACCCAACTATGTTGGCTTGGCTGAACTGTGTACCCTTGGGGTATTGTTATCCTTGGCTATGTGTAAGCTTGTTAGTTCCTTATTCCTTGGGTAATCATGCCTGGCTTGGGGGTGGCAGCGTTGCTGAGATATTAAAGAGAATGCAGGCCTATGGTTGGGTGGAACATTGCAGCAACGTAGCTGGTTGCGGAACAAGTTCTGTATAAGATCAGTATTCTTGTCTATTTTAGTTCTACAGTATGGTTACGGTTGATGAACAATGATGAACATGTATATGAATGAATACTATTTTGCTTTCGCTGAATATATGTGTGATTATGCATCTTAGTATGTTTATGTTTTCATCATTTTGCTTCAAAATTATATGTATGTATATGTTCAAGGGGCTAGATTCCCAGATGTTTCGTGTATGGTAGTATCCTCTTCGTCGGTCGGAGGGTCAAGGATTTTACAATGGTATCAGAGCTCTAGTTGCAACATGGGCCTGAATGGGCCATGAAGATGTAGTGACAGTGCTTATGTTACAGCATTTGGGCCTCAGAGGGCCATGAGAAATAGTCAACAGAGGCAGGATTGCCTACTGCCAAAAGAAAGCAGGAGAAATGGGTGATGACAAGAAAATTCACAAAAATTTTCTAAGTGCTAGAATTGTCAGCTCATCGAAAAACTTAGTGACAAGTTGTTCTGATGCAAGGGAGCACTTAGTAGGAAGGACACCCGATAGACAATAATCGGAAGGAAATTGAGGAAAGGTTGCGTTTGTCCACCGTCATCTCATCGGAGGACTAAGGGAGAAGGTCCTCCAACACAATAGAACTTATAGTTTGAAGCTCAGCCGACACTGTGGACGTGTTATTCTAAAGATTACCCGCACTAGGAGAAATTTCAAAAATTTGACGAAGTAATAAAATCATTGGCAATCGGCACTAATTAGTTGATTGCGCGTCGCCATTGCAGAAGGCTAGAGGACTATCCTTCCGATGAATATATCCTCCGACCATCGATGCCACAGAGGAAATACGTTTCGACAGCCGATGCAGTGAAAGATTTTAAAAAATATTTCTAAGGAACAAAATCATCGGTGATTGGAAAAGAATAGTTGATGACATCACTGATGAATAGTGGAAGGAAGAGCCAATGGAAGAAGAAAAATTCAAAAATTTCTCTAAGGCACGAGATCATCGGCCATCAAAAGAAGCTAGTGGTTTGTGCACCCGCCGTTGTGGAAGCCTAGTGCACTAATCCTTCGATGGATACAAGTTCCATTTGTCGATGCCATGATGGTTGTGTTTCAGTCACCGATCGAAAGTTGATAGTTAATGGGCAACGTGTAGGGGAAACTTTCGCCGACATGAAAGGAAAAATAAAAAATTTTGAAATTTTGTTTATGTGTGGAAAACGATCAGTGATCGACGAAAGATAGATGATCAGAGCGCCGATCGGAAAAAATTAGTTGTTTGAGCATCTGCCATTGCAAATGGTTAGTGTACTATCTCGCCGGTGCATTAGTATTTCCACTCGTTGATGCTGCAAATATTAGTCGCCCTGAACAACGACAAAGCTATGATCCACGGAAGTTTTAAAGGGATCATTGGCCACCGTTGCAGAATCCCTGACAACTAGCCACCTGATACAATAGCTTCTAGTCACTCCAACCGCCGATCAAAAAGGATTAACGGATGGCGGGACACCGTTGTGGCTGCCCATGGAGTTAACCGCCCGACACCATAACAATTAGCATTCTGATTTCCAATATGCCACCATTGGGAAAATATTAAGGGTTGAAACTACCGACAAAGCGGATCCATAGTGGTTAAAGTGCTTGACACTGCAGACGCTAATTGCTTCGACCGTCGATAGGACTATGGCCGCGGAAGACTCAGAAAGTTTGTTTGGCGCCATTGTGGAAGCCTAGAGAACTAGCCAGCCGATGCACAATGCACCCAACTGCCAATGCAGTTCAGAAGTTTAGACGGTTGAAGGTTTGGAATAGCAGAAAATGTTAGCTATTTGATCACCGATGGACAACCCTTGGCACCACCGATAAAATCCTGAATCCTAGACCACTGTAGGTCTGATACACCGAAGAAATATTGATGAACAAATCACCGAAGTGCAGCAAAGAAAATTAATGGTCTTGGCCACCGAAATGTTGGAACATTAGCTGGGATGAGACCTGACCTTGTACAAAGAAAATTTTGGGGTTTTTCAAAGAGATTTTCTCGGCAAATTTAAACTGATTTTCAGGGAAATTTTCAGCAGACTGTGAGTGGATTACAAGGCCGAGGAGATAAAAAATTTTGTTTTGAGCAAAATTTTTATTTTATGAATTTCTAGAAGAGGAAGGTAAGTAGTTTTGATTTATTTGAATGACATGCATATAACAGTTTGCTACCAACACATTTGTAGAATTATAGACACCTGCAAGAGCAGTATTGCAGGTAGAATAGTGTGATAGAGCAAGATATGGTTCAGTCATGAGAACCCATGATGGGTACGAGGCTCGGGATTCCTACGAATGTGCGAGAGATGCCATGGGAGAAAATGTCCGTAATGGAAATGATGACATAGAGTCTAATGGAAGAAGACTCCAAGAGACACCGTCAGATGTTCCAGCCACCATGAGAAGCTTGATTAAAACCCAAGAAGAGCAGCATCAGTTGAATGCTACCATGTTGTATAGTTTGGTATATTTGCAGAGAAAGATAGATTTTGGACGAGGTACATCAAGGCCAGAAGGCAGTAAGAGCAGCACTAGGAGGAGGAGAAGGACATCCAGTGGATCATCCGACTCTGAAGAATCCAATGGAGATACAAGTTGATCTTCTCGAAAAAGGAAAAGAAGAAGACACCATAGGGATCTCTCTCGGGATAAATTTAATAAATCTAAACCTCCTACATTTGATGGTGAAATAAAGATTGGACAAGAGGTTGAATTTTGGCTTCTTGGGATAGAGAAGTACTTTCAAGTGTAGGATTATTCTGAAAACATGAAGGAAAGAGTTTCCATATTCAATCTGAATGTAAGAGCATCCATTTGGTGGGAACACTTCAAGCAAGTAAAGAGGATAAGTGAAAGGAGATTGAAGTGGAAACAGTTCAAGAAGTATTTCAAGCAGAAATACCTCTTTGACAGGTATTATGATGAAAAGATTAAAGATTTCCATGAGCTGAGATTGGGACAACAGACCATGGATGAATATGCAAACAAGTTCTTTGAATTGTTGAGGTATGTTCAGTACATCAGAGATGAAAAAGTGAAGGTCCATCGGTTTCTGAGTGGATTGCCTCAAGCCGATAAAGGTAGAATTGAGTATTATGAACTGAGATCTCTTCAAGAAGCAATAATTAAGGCTAAGTATTGCTCTGAGCAAAGCAAAGGTAAACCTGATTACCATAAGGCATGGAAGGACAAGAAGAATGAGAAGGTTGACCAAATAAGGAAAGGTTTCAAACCTTCTAGATTCAGGAATCAGTAGAAGCAGCCATCCCAAGCTGCGAGTAATCTAGTTGGAGTGACAGGTGGAAATCCTAAAGATCCACTACAGAATAAAGGTCCACTCAGATGTTGGAAATGTGAAGGACCCCACTTGCGCAGATATTGTCCACTTGAGAATGAATGTGCAAGGCCAGCTTATAACATTTAGGATGCAGAAATAGTGGGTCAAGTAGCAAGGGCAGTCCCTAGAATTTATGTATCACTAGAGGACTACCACACAGATCACCAGTCAGCTATGGTTGAAGGTGTAGGTAAGATTGTTGAACAATCTGTTTCTATTTTGATTGGGCTTGGTTCTACTCACGGTTACATTACTCCTAGACTAGTGGAGATTTGTGCTTTTAATAAGGTAAATCATAGAAAATCTTGGTTAGTTCAGCTAGCCACTGGGACTAAGAGAAAGGCCAGTGAAGTGGTAGAGAAATGTCCATTGATTATGAATGGATTGATCACTTGTGTGGATCTGAATGTTCTACCGCTTGGTTCCTATGATGTTCTCATTGGAATGGATTGGTTAGAAGCTCACAGAGTAAAGCTTGACTGTTACAACAAGACTTTTGAATGCACAGATGAAGAAGGAAACCCAGTAGTTGTGAAAGGTATTCTGAAGGTAATTTCAGTAAGATAGATTTCAGCAATGTAGTTGAAGAAGTTTTGTAGGAAACGTTGCTAGTTGTATGCAGCTCATATTCTGGAACCAACATGAGATGAAACTCCTAGGCTGGAAGACTATCATGTGTTACAGGAATTCAATGATGTATTTCCCGATGAGATTCCATGGCTTCCTCCAAAGAGGGACATTGATTTCACCATTGAACTAGTTCTAGGAGCGGCACCAATGTCTAAAACACCCTACAAGATGAGTGCACTGGAGATGCTAGAGTTGAAGATGCAACTACAAGAGTTGTTGGAAAATAAGTATATCCAGCCAAGCGTGTCTCCTTGGGGAGCAACGGTTCTGTTTGTAAAGAATAAAGATGGTACACTCAGGTTATGTATTGATTACAGATAGTCGAACAAGGTTACTGTGAAGAATAAATATCATTTTCCTAGGATTGATGACCTCTTTGATCAAATGAGAGGAGCAAAGGTATTTTCCAAGATTGACTTGAGGTCTAGTTACCATCAGGTGAGAATCAAGGATGAATACATTCATAAGATAGCATTCAGAACAAGGTATGGGAATTATGAGTTTGTAGTGGTACCATTTGGTCTCACAAATGCACCAACTACATTTATGTGCCTTATGAACAATGTCTTCAGTATGTATTTGGACAAGTTTGTTCTTGTTTTCCTTGATGACATTCTGGTTTATTCTAAGAATGAGGAAGAGCATGCAGAGAATTTGAGGTTGACATTGCAATTGCTTAGGGAGCATCAGCTGTATGCAAAACTGAGCAAGTGTGACTTCTACAGAGATAGAATTCAGTATTTGGATCAAATTATCTCAGAAGAGGGTATATCAGTGGACCCTGAAAAGATTGAAGCCATTACGAACTGGCCTACTCCAAGAAATGTGATGGACGTAAGATCTTGTTGCAGCTGCAACGTTTTCCCAAATTTAAAAAAAAAATTGGACCCTCCTTTTTGATTTTGTTGAAGACCGTTTTTGTTCCCACTTTGCTACACGTTTGGATTGTTTAAGGCCAGCTGTTTTCTTGCTTTCCGGCAAATTGTTTGTGTCTGAAAATGATTTGGACTATGGAACTTGGCAAGTTTCATGTTGTTTTATCACTATCGAGGTTTAGTCGAGGTTTGAAATGGAATTTTAGTCGTCTCTATTTTGGAGGACAAATAGAGATTGGACCGATGATTAGTTGTTTCTTTTACCGATCATGCGATTTTATTGTTTCAAATTTTTTGCTCTGTGATGTTTTCCAGAATGTTTTGACTCTGATCGGAAGCCGTGGGCCAATTGTGTTCTGCCATTGCATCTCTAGAGTAGACTAACTGTCTTCCACACTGCTTTTCATTTCATTGATGTTTTTTCTTTTTTTTCTTCGATGTTGATTAGTCTACGGAAATTTTGGATCGTATAACTTCCGTCGTTGCGGCTATGTAGTGTACTAACCATCCGATGCTGTGGTAGATCTGACCTCTGATGTTTAGACGCCCTCTTCTAATGTTTTATCTCTTCAACATTTGGCTTGTGTTTCGGAACCCCTAGACCATGGTTGACCTGCCGTTGCGGCGTTCCAGTGAACTAATTCACTGATGTCAAGTGTTCCAATTCACTGATGGGGATTTTTATATGCATGATTCCTGATCATTTTCCCACCATTGTTATGAGCTTGTAACTGGTTCCATGAATGACGAGATGTGCTTTGTTTTTATCAAGTTGAGATTTTCACGTTGAAATAGAAGTACAAGTATTAATTTTAACGCTGGTTTGATTAGTAGTTTGGTTTATGTTTGTTGAAGGTAGTCCAAATGAATGATGAGTTGTTCATCTAATTGCAGGGAAACCTAGGAGATTTTCTATATTCAGTTGATGACTACTACTATAAAAAGGGAAATTGGCTGAAGAAAGGAAAAGATGAAACATAAAGAAGAAAACAAAAGTCTGAGACTGATAGGATATCAAAAGGACCATTGGACTACAAAGCATAATCATTGAGAGCAAAGGCTCGGGCTTGGGTAGTTCATCAGTTACCAAGCCGGTCCCGTTTCCATAAAAGTGTTTATCTGAAACGTAATGTCTGAATCATGAGCATTCACAAAATGACAAAACTATGAGATTAAAATGGTTGGGGGGCAACTCAAAGGTTTTGGCTAATTTTTGTATAAATATACAAAAGTTAGATGGAAGAGGGGCTTTTTCCCAGTGAGACTTGAGAAAAACGTATTGTAGGAGGAAGTATTTCATTTTGCAATAATATAATTACAATTTTTCCTATTGGAGAAAGTGTTATGTGGAATGTTCAAATGTGATGAAACAAACAATGTTGAAGGGGAACTATTTCATTTTCAGCTATGTTTCATTAACTGTGAGATTGTTCAAACTTTCTAGACCTATGTTCCGGTACGAATGTTCTTTGGTTTATTTTATGATAATTTCCGCTATGAGTAATGAATGTTTTAACAAATGACGAGATATCTTGTTGTTCATATCTCTATTCATGTTTATGTTTTTAAATTCTAAGAACAGCTATCTGTGATTTATCTTAACATATGAGCAGTAATACATTACTCATTAATTGATAATATTGCTCCCTAGGGATAGCTTAGTTAGTCATGTTTTTTGTTGTGTGTGATTTAGATGAGAGGTAAGAACCTGCGCATCACATTGTGTCCACTCCTCATATTCTTTATCAATATGGATGTTAGATAGGTACTTGCATATCATACTTAAAGTTAAAAAATACAGAAATATACACGGTGGACAGGGCAACAATCGGTAAAACCCTTTATTTTTTTTACTTGACCTACGGTAGCCGGATCACAAACCGGATGGATTCCCCATGCCAAACAGTCATGGACTAGTTGGGAACATTGACTTGGGAGAATCCCTTGTTGTTTTTTCCTATGATTTTCCAAGACTCGGCAGTTTCTGGCACTAGAAGGAGTGCCACCAGTGTATGGATGGCCGGGGAAATCTATTTCCTCGAAGTTTCTCCACTAGTGATAGTTTTGAAAGAAGTTTATTTCCCGATCCAAATATTGAAGAGAATAGAGAACATTTGTTTTATGTGGAAAACCAAGTAGTTAATGATCTGAGAAGACATAGACGGTCCTATGTGAAGAGTATTGGAGGATTACCCACTATCCCCAATTTACCCCAAAGAAAATACAAGAAGAAAGACCGTCCTATTTTGGAAGATTCAGTGTTGGTCGAAGATTTGGAAGAATTAGTGGAAGTAGCATTACAGGAAGTTGTTTAGTATTTGAATCAAGTAGGCCCAAACACACCTTACTATTCTCCTGTGCATGCTCTTGTTCCATCACCCGAGTCACTCTCCACCTAGACTCACGGCAGGCGTAAATGTAAATTAGCCACCTAACCCACCAAATCCACCACATTCTTAGAAATCCATATCACCTCTAAACTTAGCACCTCCATTGCATGACTTAACTCAAGCTTTTGAGACGATGCTACCCAAGTTTGACCCAAATGAGAAAATTTTAGTAGATGACCATTTGAAAAGTTTATATTTGGCCATAGAAGGGTTAAAGGCTGGAGAACACGAAGATGTAGCTGGCAGACTTTTTCCACATACCCTTAAAGGAGTAGCAGCTTCATGGTATTTTGGTCTGCCTTCTAATTCAATCCTAGATTGGGATACCCTCGAAAGGATATTTAGAAGCAAATATGCAACCCAAAAAAATCATGTGGATCTCATGAAAGGACTGCGCACTTTAAATAATGAAAGAAAAGAAAAGGTGCATAGTTTTACCCAAATATTTGCAGCTTATCTTAAGAATTTTTCTGAAATTGATAATCCCTCGGATAAAGTTCTGATTGAGTATATACTTCATCTCTAGGGACCGATTTGGACATGTTTTCCAAAATGAAAGCCAAACCTATGCTAGTAGAGACTTATGAAAAAGTGGAGAGAGTAGAGGCTGAAAAGGAAAGCATCAAAGATTATCTTGAGCAGTCAGGAGGAAAAAATGTTGAAAAAAAATCTTTGCTATTTACTAAGCCTAAAGAGGAACAATCACATGATTTCAAAGGAATGGAAAAGATGATGCAGAAGCTCTCCAACAGAATAATAGAGTTGGAAAAGGAAAAGGAAGCCTAGAATTTCTATAAGCCTTATTACAAGAAAAAAGAGGATAACAATAAATCCCAACCCCCTCCACACAGTCCCGCATCGATGAACTTAACATAGGTAGGGATGGATAACTTTTGCACTTTCCACAACAACCCCATTCTAAAAAAAAATTGTCCTCAATGGATAAATTCAATGACATTGGTAATGAATCAGCTGCTAGATTCCAAATTAACCGGGGATAATGATCAAGAGGGAAAAGATAACAATAAATTAACAAAAAAACAATAGGATGATGCCATGGTTTTATGGGACTATGTATCTTTTGTTTGATATCGAAGAAGAAAAGGATTCGAGACATGAAGATATCTCGAAAATGAATGTGACAACGAGAAGTCAAGGGTTGATTAAAGAAAACAGTCTTATAATCCCAAAGATTAAGAGACTTCAAAAGAATGTAAAGAAATTTCAAAAAAACACCTCAACCAATAAAATTCCATAGTTTACCATTACCAGTCAAAATATGAAGCAGATCAACATGCCCACTAAGCCCATTGAAGAGAAGATAAATAATGTGAAAATGAATTTCACAGAACATAAGATGAATTGCGACATTGTGGAGGATATCGAAAAGGTAAAGGAAAATATTTCATTATTTGAGATGTGTAATGTGCCACAGCAGAAAGAAAAGTTATTGAAAGCACTTGAAATACCAGAGGAGAAGCTTCCCACCGACAATCATCCCCAAGAAGAAGAAATTGGTGAAGCAAGTGTGGGAGGTAAGCCTAAATGCAAGACTCCACCTTTTCTCCTTACTTTTGAAATTTTCCATTAGAGGAAATTTCAACTCAAAATGGGCCTCCTAAAATGAATTAATAAAATAATAGTTAAAATAATAAAATAATATTTATTAATTTTGGAGGAAGAAAAGAAAAATACTACTTTTTTGTTTGTATTTTTGACATATCTCCCCGTGTTTTTACTCAAATTTCGATTGGTAGAGCTCGTTGGACGTGGAATTTAATTCCGCATCCAATGAGTACCCACTCGACATACTTTTTACGAACCCCGCTACCCCAAAAACAAGAAATACCTGAAAAAATGGAATGATGATGTCATCATTTCATTTTTTCAGGTATTTTTTTTTTTGGGTAGCGGGGTCCATCAAAAGTATGCTGAGTGGGTATTCGTTGGATGCATAATTTAATTCTTCATCCAACGAGCTCTCCTGATCGAAATTTGAGTAAAAACACGAGGAGATATGTCAAAAATACAAACAAAAAAAGTAGTTTTTTTATGATACCTATCCCCAAATTTATATTAAAAAAATGTTTAAGACCTATACGGTAATTCAAATTTAAAGTAATTTCATTGGCTAACACATGATGACATGGAATTTGAATAAAAGTTAAAAGGCCCATTTTGAGTTGAAATTTCCTCTAATGAACCACAACATGCACAATTGTCTAGTAGACTCATGAGCATCAGTAAATGTTATGCCATTGTCGGTCTGTAAGAAGATAAATGGATAGCCTAAACCATCTACCTGGAACGTCATTTAGTTGGACAGAACAATTGTGAAGGTAATTGGGGAAATGGAGGATGTTCTCATTCGCTTATCTTCAAATGATAAGGTATGTCAATTCATTGATATTGTAGTAGCAGACATTCATGAGGCTTATGGACTTGTTTTGAGTAGTGATTGGTCAGCAAAGCTGAATGGATATTTTGCTTCATACTGGTCACATATATGGCTACCTTATAAAGGAATCCCAAATCAAACTAAAGTTTTAAGAGAGCCCCACATGAAACACAATGTCACTCAGTTAGAAGGTAAGAATGAACCAGTGAATTTTGTTTTGGGAAATTACTTCATTGGGCTAGAACCGGGAAACTATCAAGCGAAAGAAGCCAATGGTACATTAGATACTCAGCCTGATCTCCTTTGATTTTCACATGCTGATGAAATTGATTGTAAAATAGTAGACTTAGCTATAGATATAGATGTTGATTCGTGTACAGTAGTGATAGGTGATTTTTAGACGCTTTTCTTTGATGGGTCTAAAAATTTGGAAGGATCAGGAGCTGGCTATGTCCTGATTGATCCGAAGAAAAATAAACATTTTCTTTCATGTAGGTTAGAGTTTGAATGCACCAATAACACAACCAAGTATGAAGCATTAGTTCAGGGACTAAGAAAAGAAATTGGATTAAAAGTAGAAAATCTGAAAGTGTATGGGGATTCTGAAATAATTGTAAAACAGATTCGAAATCAAATACATTGCACTTCCCCTCATTTAAAATCTTATCAAAATGAAGTATGGGATTTGAGTAAACATTTTCATGCATTTAATATCGTATCGATTCCTATACTTAAGAATGCAGCAGCTGACTTGTTAACCACCTCAGCTATGAGGCTTGTGCCCTCTAATAACAAGTGTTCTATTGAATTACTTTTCAGACCTTCGGTTCCAGATATGATTACCAACTTACGATTTTTTGATGATGATCAGCAGATTCTGGAATGTTTGACAAATGACAAAACCTTCAAAGGGGCAATCATTGATGATGAATAACATCAAGCCGAGATAAAATTGGATAATTTTATTCCTAAAGGAGTCAATACTTTAGAGTGGATGTTTGATCTAAATGATAAATTCAGAAGGGCAGTAAATGTTAAGACTCATAGCTCATCTCTATAGTCCGAGTTGATTAATTTAGGGACTGAAATTGAGCCTAAATATGTGAATTTGGGAAAGTGTTGCTCTCCAGGTAAAAAAATAAGTTCATCAGTCTATTCATACAATACAAAGATGTTTTTGCCTGGACATATGAAGATTTGAAGACATATGATACCAATATTATTCAGCATGTTATCCCTATCAGATCTGGAGTCAAGCGCTATCAATAGCCTTTGAGGAAAATGCATCCAAAACTCGAGCCTCTAATTCAAAATGAAGTAAAGAAGTTGTTGGATGCTAAAATTATATTCAAGTTTAGACACTCAGAATGGGTTTCAAATCTGGTACCAGTAAGAAATAAATATGGAGAAATTAGAATATGTGTGGATTTCAGAAACTTAAATCGCGCTTCAGATAAAGACAATTATCCAGTCCCACCCATGGAACAGATATTGCAAATGGTTTCGGGTTCTGAGTTATTTTCTTTATTAGATGGATTCTATGGCTACAATCAAGTGTTAGTAGCTGAAAAAGATAGACTTAAAACTACATTCAAAACAAGATGGGGGACTTTTGCTTAGAAAAGGATGCCCTATGGATTCATAAACGCTGGAGCTTCTTTCCAGAGGGCTATAGACATAGCTTTTTGTAGTTTGATTGGTCGCAGTGTTGTAGTATACCTCGATGACATCACAATATTTTCAAAGAAAAGAGATGAACATGCATTTCATCTAAAATAGATTTTCGAGCGTTGCCAAAAATATGGTATCTCGCTGAACCCCAAAAAGTGTGTGTTTGCTGTTACAAAAGGATAGCTACTGGGTCATGTGGTTTCTAAGAAGGGGATCTCCATATACCTAGAGAGGATCAAAGCTATCGAACAGATTCCCTTACCCCATAATAAAAAAGGCATGCAATCATTTATGGGGACAATAAATTTCATGCGAAGGTTTCTGCCGGATTTCGCTCAAATTGTTAAACCTTTGCAGCAAATGGTGAAACAAAGTGTATAATTCAAGTGGACTAATGTAGAGAAGAATGCATTTAGTAAAATAAAGACATTTGTTGTGCACGCACCCTCCCTCAAAAGTCTAAATTTTGAGAAAGATTTTATTTTGTACACTTTTGCATCTGACGCTTCACTAGCAGTGGTGCTTACCCAGAAGGAAGATGGGGGAGATGAGTTCCCCATATAATTTATGAGCACTGGTCTGCAGGGGGGTGAACTGAATTACCCAGCTATGGATAAACTAGCTTACGCAGTCTTCAAAGCAGTAAAACAATTCAGGCCGTATATACTTAAGAACTGGACAAAGGTAATAGTTCCACACCAAGCTGTGAGGTCTCTTTTCATACAAAAAGAATTAGGAGAAAGAACAGGAAACTAGGTAACAACTTTACAAGATTATGACCTCGAATTCAAGCCAGCCTCCATAGTTAAAGGGAAAGTATTGTGGAAACTAATGAATGAAAGTAAAGGCAATGAAGAAAATAACTAGGAAAATGAAGCTTAGTTACATTTGATGGATGTATGTCCTCTTTTCACAGCTCCAGACTCCTGGTATCGAGACCTTGTGCATTACCTTCAAGAGGGATTGTTACCAGAACATTGGAATTCCAAGCAAAGAAGAGCACTACATCTTAAATCAGCTTCATATCAGATCGTTGAAGGAATATTATTCAGGAAGAATTATGATGGAGTTCTTCTTAGATGCTTAGGAAAAGAAGATGCGAGGAAGATCATGATAGAGTTACATGATGGGCCTGCTGGAGGGAATTTTTCTGGAGATACAACAACCCATAAAATTCTCAAATATGAATACTATTGGCCCACATTGTTCAAGGATGCACATGCCCATGTCAAAAAGTGCGATATCTGCCAAAGGTGTGGAGGAAGACAAGCTAAAGCAGCAGGACCATTAAATTCTGTGATGATAAAAGAACTGTTTGAGCAATGGAGAATTGATATCATCGGAGAGATAAAACCAAATTCTTCCTTGCAACACAAGTATATTATGATGGCAACCGATTAATTCACTCGATGGGTCGAAGCCATTCCATTTCATAAAGTGAATGAAGACATGGTCATGGACTTCTTGCAAGATCATATTATGACCAGGTTTGGGGTTCCAATTTCTCTAGTTTTCGATAATGCTACTTATTTTTCCTCTATTAGATTAACTGCATTTGCTCATGAAAAAGGAATTAAGTTGCATTATTCTGTGAATTATTATCCATAAGGAAATGGTTTGGCAGAATCTACAAACAAGAATACGATTAGAATATTAAAAAAGATTGTGATAGAAAAACAAAGAAGTTGGCATTTAGCATTACCAAATGCTCTTTGGGCTGATAGGGTCACACCCAAGACTTCCTTAGGTGTGTCACCGTATACCCTTGTTTATGGAAAAGAGGCCATTCTTCCCCCCAATATTATGCTACCCTCTTCCATAATAGCTCAGGAGTCAAGAGGCTCAGACAATGAAGTCTTGCAAATAAGGATATATATTATTTTGAAGGTGGAGGAGTCTAGATCCAAATCTAGAGAATGTTTTAAGCACATTTTAAGCAACAACAGGAGGTGGTGAAAAGGTGGTTTGATAAGCACAAATATGGAACAAAAGAATTTGAAGTGGGAGATATGGTTCTTAAGTGGGATCACCCGCATGATGAGAAGGGAAAGCACATGAAGTTTCAACAGTTATGGGTAGGCCCTTTCCAGATTGCAACAAAACTTGGCCCCTCAACCTATAAATTGCAAGATTTACATGGATGGGAGGAGAATTTACCAGTAAATGGTTTAGTTCTTAAACCTTATTTTTCTTGATTTTTTTTTGTTTTTATTTTGTTTTGTACATAAATAAATTGATTTGTTTGTCCACTTTGATTTATTTCATTCTGTTTTTGTTTTTAGTTTAGATTTCTTTTGATTTCAATAAAAGAGCCAAACTTTTGGTTGCATGGAAAGCATCAGAGTTCTGGATTAATTGATATCTTTGAGTATTAGACTATATCTTATTGTTTGAATCCAATGGAATTTCTTCTAGTAAGTAGTTTTCCTAAATGGCTATGAACACATTGAAGTCTGGTGTAATCCCGTAAAATAACTAAAGATCAAAAGGTCTGGAATACTATTTCGAGTCTCCATCCATTTCACATCTAAAACTGTGTTAGGGGGTGACAGCAAAAGACCCATGGAAAGGAAGTAGGGTAAACAATATATTATATATAAATGATCCCATGTAAAGAATTGAAAGCTAAAAGTCTAATAAGAGTCAAAACTCCCAAGAAAGCAATATTTATCGAAACAAAGTACTGAATCATATGATTACAGATTGCCAAAATTTATTCTCCATCAGTGAGCTGAAAATTAAATGCATCTCTCACACAAAAGGACACTATGGATAGAAGAGCCTGAATAAAATTCAGAAAGAAAGGAACGAGGAGGAATCAAAAGGACAAAAAGTCCACAAACACACAAAAGTGCCAAATGGCATGGGAATGGGGAACAAATGAATATTTTTGTTTACCATGTGTTACAATCCTATGGTGTCTAAGCTGGAAGCTACCCAAGGACAGGCGTAAAATGAAATTCATCTACTTAGCCTCAAAAGAGTTATCTTGACTTTGAGATTTTGGTTTCCATTTTACTAAAATTGGACTATAATCAATGATTAAAAGTACATATATTTTCCATTATGTAAATCCAAACATCTAGAAGAATTCAATGTGTCGGTTTTACTGCTAAACAGTCTGTTACTTAAGGAAGAGTTTGTTCAGAGATTCTGGGTTCACCAGTTAGCTTCCAATTGTTGTAGATGCAACGTTTTCCCAAATTTCTAAAAAAATTTGGACCCTCCTTGTTGATTTTGTTGAAGATCGTTTTTGTTCCCACTCTACTGCACGTTTGGATTGTTTGAGGCCAGCCTGTTTCTTGCTTTTCAGGAAATTGTTTGTGTCTGCAAACGCTTTGGATTGTGGAACTTGGCAAGTTTCATGCTATTTTATTGCTGTCAAGGTTTGGTCGAGGTTTGAAATGGAATTTTAGTCACCGCTATTTCGAAGGACAAATAGATATTGGACTGATGATTAGTTGTTTCTTTCACTGATCACGCGGTTTTATTGTTTCTAATTTTTTGCTTTACGATGTTTTCTGGAATGTTTTGACTCTGGTCGAAATCTGTGGGCCGATTGTGTTATGTCGTTACGGCTCCAGAGTATACTAATCGTCTGCCACACTGCTTTTCATTTCACTGATGTTTGTTCTTTTTTTTATCCGATGTTGATTAGTCTACAGAAATTTTGGACCGTATAACTTTTGTCGTTTTGGCTATGTAGCGTACTAATCGTTCGATGTTGTGGTATATCTGACCTCCAACATTTAGATGCCCTCTTCTAATGTTTTATCTCACCAACGTTTGTTTTGTGCTCTTGAACCCCTATACCATGGGTCACTCGCCGTTGCGGCATTCCAATGAACTAATCGACTGATGTCAAGTGTTCCGATTCACCGATGGGGATTTTTATATGCCCAATTCCTGATCGTTTTCCCACCATTTTTATGAGATTGTAACTGGTTCCATGAATGCCAAGATGTGCTTTGTTTTTATTAAGTTGAGATTTTCACGTTGAAAATGCAATACCAGTTTTACTTTTAACACTGGTTTGATTGGTAGTTTGGTTTATGTTTGTTGAAGGTAGTCCGGATGAATGATGAGTTGTTCGGATGATTGCCGGCAAACCTAGGAGATTTTTTATATTCAGCTGATGACTACTACTGCAAAAAGGGAAATTGGCTAAAGAAAGGAAAAGCTGAAGCATAAAGAAGAAAATGAAATTCGGAGACTGACAGGATATCAAAAGGACCATCGGACTACAAAGCATAATCATTGAGAGCAAAGGCTCGGGCTTGGGCAGTTCATCAGTTACCAAGTTGGTCCCATTTTCATAAAAGTGTTTATCTGAAACATAACGTTTGGATCATGAGCATTCACAAAATGACAAAACTATGAGATTAAAACGGTTGGGGGGGAACTCAAAGGTTTTGGCTGGTTTTTGTATGAGGGAAGAGGGGATTTTTCCCAGTGAGACTTGTGAAAAACTTGTTGTAAGAGGAACTATTTTGTTTTGCAATAATATAATTAAAATTTTTCCTGTTGGAGAAAGTGCTGTGTAGAATGTTCAAATGTGATGAAATGAATAATGTTGAAGGGGAACTATTTCATTTTCAGCCGTGTTTCATTAACTGTGAGTTCGTTCTAACTTTCTAAACCTATGTTCTTGTATGAATGCTCTCTAGTTTATTTTATGATAATTTCCGCTATGAGTAATGAATGTTTTAACAAACGGCGAGCTGTCTTGTTGTGCATATCTCTATTCATGTTTATGTGTTTTGATTCTAAGAACAGCTATCTGTGATTTATCTTAACATCTGAGCACTAATACATTACTCATTAATTAATAATCTTGCTCCCTACGGACACCTTAGTTAGTCTTGTTTTATGTCATGTGTGATTTAGATGCCAGAGAGTTTAAGACGAGAGGTAAGAACCTACGCATCACATTGTGACTGCTCCTTGTATTATTTATCAATATGCATGTTAGATAGGCACTTGCATATCATACTTAAAGTTAAAAAATACAAAAATATACACGGTGGACTGGGCTGCAACTGATAAAACCCTTTATTTTTGTTACTTGACCTACGGTAGCCGGACCGCAAACCGGACGGATTCCCCATACCAAACAGTCATGGGCTAGTTGGGAACAATGACTGGGATAATCTCTTGCTATTGTTGCTTGTGATTTTCCATGCCTCAACAGATATTTTATGGGACTTGCAGGATACTACAGGAGATTCATTGAAGGATTCTCCAAGGTTGCACATGCTATCACTTCTTTGCAAAAGAAGGCGACAAAGTTTGAATGGACATCAAAGTGTGAAGAAAGCCTATATCAGTTGAAGAATATTCTCACTAGTGCACCGGTATTGAAGGTTGCAGATCTAGAGAAAGATTTTGTGGTGTGTACCAATGCATGTAGACAAGGACTTGGAGGAGTCCTTATGCAGGACAACCACGTGATATGTTATGAGTCAAGAAAGCTAAAAGAGCATGAGAATAACTATGCCACTCATGATCTAGATCTTACAGCCATATTACATGATCTTAATAAGTGGAGAAATTATTTCATGGGTAGAATATTTGAGCTCAGGACAAACCATTGTGGTCTGAAGTATTTATTTGATCAGCCTACTCTGAATGCTAGGCAAGCGAGATGGCTGGAATTTTTATGTGAGTTTGATTTCAAAATCAAGCACATACAGGGAAAAGAAAACAAGGTAGCTAATGTGCTCAGCAGGAAGGTATAGGAAATGCATGTGGCATCTCTTAGTTTTTTCCAATCAGATTTAAGGAAGCAGATTCTTAATCATGTTTCCAGAGATGAATTGTATGAGCAGGTAAAACACAAATTGTAGTAGCAAGGTCTTGAGAAGAGGTATGAGGGATATAAATTGGAAGAAGATGGAATTCTTACTTATAAAGGCAGAATTTATATTCCAAATGTAGCAGATTTGAGGAGGGTTGTTATGGATGAAATCCATTAAACTCTATATTTTGGTCACCCAGGATATTAGAAAATAATTGCTACAGCTAGAAAGTAGTACTTTTGGCCAAGAATGAAAAAGGACATGGCTGACTAAATTTCAAGGTGTATGAAATTTCAACAGGTAAAAGTTGAGCATCAACATCCAGCAGGCTTGTTGTATCCTTTGCCAGTTCCAGAATGGAAATGGGAAGTTATTTCCATGGATTTTGTTACAGAATTGCCGATGACTTGGATACAACATGACTCCATCATGGTTGTGGTAGACAAGTTGACAAAGGCAACACATTTTATACTGGTGAAGTCTATGCATAAGACTGATGACATTGCAAAGATCTTCATGAAAGATATTTTCAAATTGCATGTATTTCCAAAGGCAATAGTCTCTGACAGAGATGTCATGTTCACTTCCAATTTTTGGAAGGGATTGTTTGCAGTTTTGGGTGCAAAGCTAAACTTCAGCACTACCTACCATCCTCGGACAGATGGGAAGACGGAAATAGTTAATAAGGTTCTTGAAGATATGCTTCACATGTATGTGATGGAAAAACCAACCAAGTTGGAAGATTACTTACACTTGGTAGAGTTTGCTTATAATAATGGGAAACACGAATCCTTGGGGATGAGTCTGTATGAAGCTTTGTATGGAAGAAGGTGTAGAACACTAGTGACTTGGGATAACCCAGTGAACAGAGTTATGCTTGGACTAGAGTTGCTAAAGGAAATGGAGCAAGAGGTTGTAAAGATCAGGCAGAATCTGAAAGCAGCATAGGATAGACAGAAAAGCTATGCTGATAAGCATAGGATGAACAAAGAGTTCAGTGTTGGGGATCATGTTTACCTCAGAGTGAAAGAAAATAAGAGTTCTTTGAATCTTGGAAGTTGTGCCAAGCTATCACCTGGATATTGTGGGCCATTTGAAGTGCTTGAAAGAATAGGGCATGTTGCATATAGACTTGCATTTCCTGCTAGTACTAGATCTCATAATGTTTTTCATGTTTCTTTTCTTAAGAAATATGCACATGATCCTAACCATGTGATAAACTGGGATGTGATTTAGGTGGAACTCGAGGGAGAGTTCCTAATCGAGCCAATGCACATCCTCAAGCGGAAGGTCACAATGCTCCGAAACTGATCCATAGGGAAGGTAAAGGTGCAATGGGAGCACTACGGACCTGAAGAGGCTACGTGGGAGCTGGAGGATGCCATGCGATTGGCACATCCATTTTTGTTCAATTCTACGGAACAATGAGGCGGTACCAGTGTAGTATTTTGTTCAAATTTTGTAAAGCACTAAGGATAGTGCTATTGAAGGGGGAGAAGAATGTAACACCCCGGTTTTGACCCCATTTGCATTAAATATACATGATACATATATTGTAAATAATCATGGTGCGGAGCCAAAGGAAAAGGCCCCACGATTGATTTGGTTATGTTATGTTTCGGATAGAAATCATCATCGATGGTATATCAGGACATACGACATATATTAAAGTTGTGGCATCATGTAGCTATGCATTTTAATTAAATAACCCCAACCAACTATGTTCACTGCAACCAAATTGAGAAGGGGAATGATTGCTCAGGATAAGGAGGGGGAATGATGAATCTTAAGCCATAGGGGAAAGGCTATGTGTCACTACTCTTTTTTCTCACCCTCCCTTGTCTCATCAAACAACCATATTAATTATTCTACTAGTGGTTAGAGTCATTAATGCTGGCAGTAGAGTGTGGCAGGACTGCCATGCCTTGCCCACATGCACACTCCACCGGGATGACCCTTTACGTTGATAGAGAGACCACTTCACCCACGATCCCACTCTCCCACGACAGCACTCCCTCCCTCATGGACGATTTAGTTTCCTCATATGGACTGAGCTAAAAGGATCCATAATCCGTTGTGTGGGGGTTGGCCCTTTCCTCTCTCACACCAATTTGCAGACTGGTGGTTATGTTGTTCTTTCTATTCATGTAGAGAATCGAATTTCCCTTGGAAATTATTGGACTATGTTTCCTCCACACATGGTCGACTGTATTTTTCCTTTACAATGTGGTATTTTCCATAGATTACTGTGGTTTTCCTTGTGGTTCATTAGCTGTTGTTTCCCCACTCTTATTGGCTGAGTTGCCTTGCGATTTTGGGCTGCTGTAGGCTGCTGTGGGATCATTTTTTCCACGATAGGGAAAAGAACGATGCAGGGAGTTGCATATCGCTTGTCAAAGCTTTAATAGCTGGTTGTTGTATGCACGCAGTGGTTTTATCCTTAGATTGCATTAGAGTGGTGAATGAGGGCCTGATGTGCTTGATAAACCTGGTGAGTTAGGAACCACATAGATAGATCTAGCGAGCTAGTTTTCTTCTCCACAATCCATGAATAGCACTAGAAGGGGTATCGAGGTCTGAGGGACTGCGTTGGAGAGAAAGGACTGATTTCCTTGTGTTGGGTGTGCCTGGTGTTCTAGAAGCTAGGATTGGTTTTTGTGTTGGTGTCCGTATCTCTTCAATGAGCTCACCAACTTAGCATATAGCCTTTCCCAGCTCCTGGATGGATTGATAAACCCAACTTGATTGGCTTGGCTAATATATTGTTTTCCTGATAAACCCAACTATGTTGGCTTGGCCAAACTGTGTACCCTTGTGGTATTGTTATCCTTGGCTATGTGTAAGCCTGTTAGTTCCTTATTCCTTGGGTAATCATGCCTAGCTTGGGGGTGGCAGCGTTGCTAAGAGATTAAAGAGCAGGTGGGCCTATGGTCAGGTGGACGGTTGCAGCGACATAGCTAGTTGTGGAACAAGTTCTTTATAAGATGACTATTCTTTTCTATTTTACTTCTGCAGTATGGTTACAGTTAATGAACTATGATGAACATGTATATGAATGAATATTGTTTTACTTCCGCTGAATATATGTGTGATTATGCATCTTAGTATGTTTATGTTTTCTACATTTATCTTCAGCATTATATGTATGTATATGTTCACGGGGCTAGATGCCCAGATGTTTGGTGTGTGGTAGCGTCCTCTTCGTCGGTCAGAGGGTCGGGGATGTTACAAGTAATGACATTCATTTTTTTTTAAACACAGTTTAGATTTGTTTGCATTACCAAAAATGGCCAAAGGATAACCTCGACTCTTATTGTTGTTCAAGTTATCAAATCAATTTTGAACCTATGTCCTTCCTCCTGGAATGGATTATGATTTTAAATCGTAAGTAATTACTTTTATTTAGAGGGTATAAGGTTTCATATTCCATACATTCAATTTATGAAATTAACTTGGAAATATTTTTCTTGTAGGTTTATTGTGTTGTTTGCTAGCTACACAAGCTAGCAGTTCCATGACTTAAGCTTTATATTGTTCTTTGAATAAAGTTTATATTTTATGTATTTCTAGTGTTGAATATTTGATGAGAAAGAAAGTTTTATGCTTCTTCTAGTGCATTTGGTTTCTCTATCACAATAATCATTTAACCTAATTTTTAATTTAAAAAAATATTGTTGTTAGTCTCTTTTTGTTTCCAAACCTAACTCAATTTCTTTCGTTTGCATGGGAACAATGCTCGTGTGGACCTTCCTGGAATAGTGAAAATATCCCTTAATGTATATAAAAGGTATGCACATCCATTCGACCGTCGCTTGGCAGAGTTCTGTTTAGCCATGGTTTGGGTTTGAGCTATTTATAAAGAGGGATTCTTGACCTCTGTTTTCCTAAGATAAGTTTAAATGTTGTTAAAATGGTAGATCTAGTTTGATTCATGACTTGATTCTATTCTTGTTAGGGATTTGTATTAATTATTTTAGGGTGTGTGCAAGATAATGATGGTCTCGTTTGACATGTTAGCTACAATGGAAAACTAAAAAAAATAATCCATCAACTTACATGGATATTTTGAGACATACATAATGAATCTTGCGATCGATAAAAAAAATGAAATGTAGGAAATTGAATGACGTTTCAGAATATATATTTTTTCTATTGAGAATTTTCTTAACTATATAAAGTTAGATCTCTTTTAACGGACACTTTTTTATTTTTTGGGACAAATTATAAGGTATATGTTTTTGTCGGTGTAGCCTTTGAGTGCCTAAATAATGGAACAAACCTATGAAAAAATGGCATACATATAGATAATAGATATTACTTGTGCACGAATATTTTTCCAAAAATAAAAAATAAATTTTTTAATTTTTGTTTAATTATCTAAGTGATCAAACCTCAAAAACAGTATGTGAATTGTGGGTGCAGCGTTTGAATGTCTGAATGCAATTATTTGGAAAGTATTATTTTTATAACATGGAGAGGCGCGTGTTCTTTAATGCATGATACAATTTTTTTTCAAAATGTTTGAGAAACGAAAGAGTATGGACGAAACACTAACATTGTGTTTTTTGAGTTGAGGAGTGATGACACATGATAAATAAGAAAAAAATAGAAAAAATATATACTCTTGTTTAAAAATACATATATGAAATCTGCAAAAAAAAATATGTGTTTCTATAATTTCATAAAAAATCAAGGTGTGCAACATATAGTAACCAACGGCTAAACATGAGCATATTGCAAATTTGGATGTAACCCTCAATTAGCCATGGTTTATCATACTCCAAGCCATATGCATGATGAATCCAATGTAAAGTCAGAAGTAGACACATAGTCATAAGAATGCAATGCCATGATGGGTGGAGGCTCAGCCATAGTGGCACTAAACGTACTCATGTTTTTTTAAAATTCAAATTTGTGTTCCTAGCAAAGCTAAACACACACAAATGTTATATTTATGCAAAATGTGCACACATTTTGTAATACTATAATGCATTTGTAATACTATAATGCATGGGAGTTATGGAAGCCTATAACTTTAAATTGGATTACTTTTCCAATTATAACAATATTTTATATTATTTTATGTCCCCCCACCCCCCTATTCCCCTTAAATTTTACTAACCCCCTCTCCACCTATCCCTACCTCTAACCTCCCCTTCTCCTCTCCCTACCTCTAACCTCCCTTCTCTCTCTTCCTAACACACTACTACCACATTTGTTCTCTCTCTCTCTCTCTCTCTCTCTCTCTCTGTATCTCTCTCTCTCTCTCTCACACACACACACACACCTATGTCTCCATCTACAACTAACACATGTATTCCTCCCCCCCAAACCCCAAACCCTTTATCTCTATATATAACTCTTAAAAATCCCCTATTGTTTTATATCTAATCACTTAGCACCCTCTCAAACCCCAAACACCTCCCTTCCTCTCTCTCTCCCTCTATTTCTCACACACATACACACACATCCCCCTAACACCTCTCTCTCACTCCCAACACCTTTATATCACTCCTAACACCTAACACCTCTCTCTCTCCACTATCTCTCACTCCCCAACTCATGCAACTACACTTAGTCCCCACCCCTTATCTATTCCCCACCCCTCACTCTCTCTCTCTCTAACACACCCACATTACACATCCACAGGTCACCCCTTACCACTATCACCCCCCC
>LPNX010185658.1:74464-93838 GCA_001517045.1 Pseudotsuga menziesii
ACCCAATCCCTTCAATCCCCTAACAACCCACCAATCTCTCACTCTCGTGTTGTCTCTCTCTCTCTCATAAACACACACAAACACATCCCTATATTCCCCTACCACTAACACCCTCCCTCCTCTACCCTCTATCACTCTCAAACTCATCCAATTACACATAACCCATAACCCCTTATTTATTCCCCAACCCTCTCTCTCTCTCTCTCTCTCTCTCTCACACACACACACACAGGGAGAGAGAGAGAGAGAGAGAGAGAGAGAGCTACACACACACACACATCCACAGGTCACCCCATACCACCAAGAGACACTCTCCACTATCTCTCTCTCTCTCCAAAACACACATCCCTATTGTTAGAAATGGGTAAGTAGAGAAACAACAAATATATAGTTAAATCATTAAACAAGATGAAAAAACACATTTAACATATTACAGAGAGACACAAATACAACGTGGTTCACCGAAGAGATGAGATACATCCATATAAAACTTTCCAATCCTTTTATTACCTGCAACAACACTGCTACACTTCCTCTTCATGCTCTCACATTCTCTCACACACAATCACAAGGATTGTTTACACTGCTACAATACAATATACTTTCCTGTTACAATGCTCTCTTTTATAGGGGAAATACCATGGGAAAATACTATGGTTAACCCATACCATGGGTACTTAAAATTGTTTTCCAACAAACATCCCAAACTAATTTCTCGGGGGCTTTTCCCCTGAAACCCGAATTCGGGGAATGAGTGTACAGTAAATTTGCAATACAAACATGACTGAATAACATATTTGAATTTGGAATATTAGCCTCTACAAACAAGACCTATGACCCCCACTACCACTAACTCCCCCCCCTCATCTCTTCCTCTCCTGCCCTAATATTACCCCTAACTTATACTAACCCCTCTTTTCTTACTTACTCATACTAACCCCCACCCCCCCTCTCTTTCCCTCCCCTAGAACTCTTACTAACCCCTTCTCCATTATCTATCACTATCCAACTCATCCAACTACACCTAACCCCCACCCCACTATCTATTCCCCAGCCCTATCTATCTTTCACACACAGAGACACACACACACACACATCCCTATGTCTCCCCCTAAAACTAACACCCCCTCCTCCACTCTCTCTCACTCCCCAACTCATCCAAATACACCTAACCCACACCCTCTATATATTCTTGAAACCTCTCTCTCTCTCTCTCTCTCACACACACACACACACACACAAACACACACTATAACACCCTGGTTTTGACCCCATTGCATTAGATGTATATGATGTATATATTGTAAATGATCATGGTGCAGAGCTAAAGGCTAAGGCCCCACCATTGATTGGTTATGCTATGTTTCAGGTTGAAATCATCACCGATGGTATATCGGGGCATGCGGCATACATATCAAGTTTTGTCATCATGTAAATATGCATCTTTAATTAAATAACCCAACTAGATATGTTTGCGAAAACTAAATTGAGAAGGGGCATGATTTTCACAAGGATAAGGGTGGGGGAATGTCAAACCTTGGCCAATGGGGGAAAAATCCATGTGTCATCTTTCCTTGTTTTACCCAACCACCACCATTAAAAACTGATGATGTTAGTTGAGGTAGTTATGGCTGGGAGTGGAGTGTGGCAGGGCTATTAGTCCTTGCCCACACGCACACTCCACCAGTGGATTGAACCTCACATTGGGCAGAAGAATGAATACTATGCATTTTCACCATTGTCTATTCATCCACGCACATAGGCAGAGCTATTCATCCTCACATAGGGACCATTGTCTATTCATTATTCTCATGCACAGGATTTTTCCTGGTTTTGACTCACACAGCGAGTTGGGAGTCGTTCTCTTTCATCCATGATTCTTCCTGTGTAGAGCCATTTTACGCCCAGGGACTGTGTGTAATTTTTCCTCACTGATTTGTGGCTCGTGCATATGTTTTTCCCTCTGTATTTTGGGGTCTAGCGCAAGTTTCTCTCATGCACAGGCTGAGAGATTGTATTTCTTCCCCAGTGTGGTATGGGTATGTTTTCCCGGTGACTTCGTGGTATAGGATGTACTGTTGTTTCCCCATGTCATGAGATGTGTGTACTGATACATTTTGGGACTGTTGTAATTCGCTTGGGAGTCATTTCCTTGCCTAAACTGTAACTGCTGAGTGATTGCATGCGTGCAATGGTTAGTATTTGGATGGTCTAGGGAGCAAGGATGGGGGATTGGTTTGCTTGATAAACCTGGTGTGTTTGGAAACCACACAGACAAAGCTAGAGGGATGGCTTTCCTCTCCACAACCCCTGAATAACATTGGAAGGGAATGCATGTCCTGAGGGACTGTGTAGCAGAGAAGGGACTGATTCCTTGTGTTGGGTGTGTGTGGATGTCTTAGAAGCCATACAAGTTCTGGTGTAGGTGTTCCTAGCTCTATCATGAGCTCACCAGCTTAGAATTTAGCCTTTCCTGGCTCCTCGATGGCCTGATAAACCTGAGCATGTTGGCTTGGCTATCTTGTTGATGGCCTGATAAACCCAACTGTGTTGGCTTGGCTATGTTTTGTGTATCCTTGGCTATGTGTAAGCATGATTATTCCTTATCCCTTGGAGAATCATGCCCAACTCAGGGGTGGCAGCATTATTGAGGGATTAAGGAGCATGCTAGCCTATGGTTGGGTGGAACATTGCAGCGACGTAGTTGGTTGCGGACGAGTTCTTCATAAGATAAGTAATCTTGTCTATTTTACTTCTGCAATCATATTTTCTGTTAATGAATGTGATGAACATGTAGAATGCTTGTATGAACGTATGTTTGCTTCTGCTGTATGATAGATGATCATGTATGCATGTTCTAGTTCAAATCATTTTATTTCAGCACTTCAGCAATTTTATGAATGCACATGTTCATCGGGCTAGTATCCCGGATGGTTAACGCCATGGTAGTGTCCTCTTCAATGGTCGGAGGGTCA
Source organism: Pseudotsuga menziesii (assembly GCA_001517045.1). Lineage (NCBI taxonomy): Eukaryota > Viridiplantae > Streptophyta > Pinopsida > Pinales > Pinaceae > Pseudotsuga > Pseudotsuga menziesii. Next base: position 77,440 of record LPNX010185658.1, read on the forward strand.
GGCATGTTACAGTGTGGTATCAGAGCTCATGTTGAAGCATGGGCCTGAATGAGCCATGAAAAATGCAGTGACAGAGGCAGGATTTATTTCTGCTCAGTAGAGATCAAAAGTTGATGACAGAAAACTTCTAGAAATTTGTCTAAGTGTTTGAATTGTCGATTCATCGAAACACTTGATGGGAAGAAATTCTGATGTAGCGGAGAGCTAGGAGGAAGCATACCCAATGGAGGACAGTTGCAAGGAAAATTGTGGAAAATTTTCTAAGTGTTCGACGTCCATCCGTGGAAAATAGTTGATCGAACACCCGCCATTGTGGATGGCTAAACAGCTATGCATCTAACGAGTAAGGCCTCCGACCACCGACGCTGTAAAGAAAGTTCAAAATTTTTCTAAGTAATGAAACCATAGACCATTGGAAGTAGATAGTGTTTTCTATGCCGCTGTTTCATAATCCTAGAGCACTATCCTTCCGACGAGAAAAGACTACCGATATCGATTAGGTTATGCCACAAGAGATTGGGCCGCTGATCGGGAGAAGAGTGAAGATGATGGGCTTCCGTTGCGGCTATTGATGGAACTACTTCACTGAAAAAAAGAAGAGAATTGATCTGATCAAGCAGAGAAAAGGAAGACTAAAGGGAAAATTTCAAAACTTTCTCTAAATCGTCAGCCATCGGCGATGGCTAGTGGATTGAACGTCTGCCATTGCGGATGCCTAGATGACTAACCACCCGATGCACAAGACACCAGATCACTGATGAACAGCGGAGGAAGTTAGTTGTGCCGACCATCGAAACGTTGGAATGTTAGTTGGGATGAGACCCGATCCTGTACAAGGAAAATTTGTGTTTTCCATGGGATTTCCCAGTAGATTTCAACTGTTATTCATTGGGATTTTCAGCTATTTTTCATTGGATTTTTAGGGGCTAGAAAGAATAAAGTGGCAGCGATCTTATGCACCAAATTGTGTGAAAATCAAGATTTACAAAAAAAAAAAAAAAAATGAGGGCGCTGCCCTCCACCCGCCCTGGGGCAAGCCCCCTTGACCCCCGTTGTCCCCCTCAGATAGATGTTCTTTGATGAAGAAAATATTGTGTTTGGGAAAATTGTTATTTTATGATTTTTCCAGGAGAAGGTAAGTAATGCTGGTTTATGTCAATATTATGCATCTAACACTTATGCTACTAACACGTTTGCAGAATCATAGTCACCTTCAAGGGAAGTATTCTAGGTAGTGCAGTATGGTAAGTAAGTAGTGGTTCAGTTATGAGAACCCATGATGGATATGATGCTTGGAATTCCTATGAGCGTGCCCGAGATTCCATGGGAGAAAATGTCTGTAATGAGAATGATGACATAGAATCTAATGGAAGGATATTCCAAGAGACATCGTCAGATGTTGCAGCCACCATGAGAATCTTGGTTAAGGCCCAGGAAGAGCAGCTTTAGTTGAATGCTGCCATATTGCAGAGTTTGATAGACTTTCAAAGAAAGATAGATTCTGGATGAGGTACAGCAAGAGTAGAAGGAAGTAAGAGCAGTACTAGGAGAAGGAGAAGGACTTCTAGTGGGTCATCTGATTCTGAAGAAGAAAGAGACACCATAGGGATCGCTCTCGTGATGACTTTAAGAAAGCTAAACCTCCTACATTTGATGGTGAGGTAAATATTGGACAAGAGGCTGAAGCTTGGCTTCTTGGGATAAAGAAGTACTTTCAAGTGCATGATTATTCAGGAAACATGAAGGCAAGAGTTGCCATATTCAATTTTAATGGAAGGGCATCCATTTGGTGGGAACACTTCAAGCAAGTAAAGATGATCAATGAAAGGAGACTTAAGTGGAAACAGTTCAAGAAGTATTTCAAGCAGAAATACCTCTCTAACAGGTATTATGATGACAGTATTAAGGAGTTCCATGAGCTGAGATTAGGAAAGTGGACCATGGAAGAGTATGCAAATAAGTTTTTGGAGATGTTGAGGTATGTCCGGTACATCAGAGATGAAAAAGTGAAGGTCCAGCATTTTCTGAGTGGATTACCTCAGTCTTGCAAAGATAGAATTGAGTTTTATGAACCTATAACTATTGAGGAAGCAATAAGGAAGGCCAAGTATTGCTATGAGCAAAGCAAAGGTAAACCTTATTACCATAAGGCATGGAAGGACAATAAGAATGAGAAGTTTGACCAAAGTAAGAAAGGTTTCAAACCTTCTAACTTCAGGAATAAGTATAAGTAGCCATCCCAAGCTATGGGTAAACCAGTTGGAATGACAGGAGAAAATACTAAGGACCCACAATAGAATAGAGGACCACTCCAATGTTGGAAATGTGGAGGACCCCACATGCGTAGAAATTGTCCACTCGAGAATGAGAGTGCAAGACCGGCTTATAACATTCAAGAAGTAGAAACAGTGGGTCAAGTAGCAAGGGTAGTCCCTAGGATTTATGCAGCACTGGAGGACCGCCAAGTAGATCACCAGTCAATGGTGGTTGAAGTTGCAAGTAAGATTGTTGAGCAATCTGTTTCTGTTTTGATTGACCCTGGTTCTACACATAGTTACATTACTCCTTGAGTAGTGGAGATTTGTGCTTTTAAGAAAGTAAAGCATAGGAAGTCTTGGTTAGTTCAGCTAGCTACTGGAACTAAGAGAAAGGTCAGTGAAGTGGTAGAGAAATGTCCATTGGTCATGAATGGATTGGTCACTTGTGTAGATCTAAATGTTCTACCGCTTGGTTCCTATGATGTTCTCATTGGAATGGATTGGTTAGAAGCTCACAGGGTGAAGCTTGATTCTTACAATAAGACTTTTGAATGCATGAATGAAGAAGGGAACCTAGTAGTTGTGAAAGGTATTCCAAAGGTGATTTCAGTAAAGAAGGTTTCAACAATGCAGTTAAAGAAGTTCTATAGGAAGGGTTTGCAGTTGTATGCAGCTCATATTTTGGAGACATCAGGAGATGAAACTCCAAGGTTGGAGGACTATCAGGTGTTACAGGAATTCAGGGATGTGTTTCCTGATGAGATTCCAAGGCTTCCTCCAGAGAGGGACATTGACTTCACAATTGAACTTGTGCTAGGGACAGCACCAGTGTCCAAGGCACCCTACAGGATGAGTACACTGGAGATGCTAGATTTGAAGATGAAACTACAAGAGTTGTTGGAAAAGAAGTATATCCAACCGAGTATGTCTCCTTGGGGAGCGCCAGTTCTATTTGTAAAGAAGAAAGATGGTACATTCAGGTTGTGTATTGATTACACATAGTTGAACAAGGTTATTGTGAAGAATAAATATCCTTTGCCTAGGATTGATGACCTCTTTGATCAAATGAGAGGATCAAAGGTATTTTCCAAGATTGAATTTAGGTCTGGTTACCATTAGGTGAGAATCAAGGATGAATACATTCATAAAATAGCCTTCAAGACAAGGTATGGGCATTACGAGTTTGTAGTGGTACCATTTGGTCTCACAAATGCACCAGCTACATTTATGTGCCTTATGAATAGTGTCTTTAGCAGATATCTAGATAATTTTGTTCTTGTTTTCCTTGATGACATTCTTGTTTATTCTAAGAATGAGAAAGAGCATGAAGAGCATTTGAGATTGACATTGCAATTGTCCAGGGAGCATCAGTTGTATGCAAAACTTAGCAAGTGTGACTTCTATAGAGATAGAATTCAGTATTTGGGTCACATTATCTCAGAGGAGGGTATATCTATGGACCCTGAAAAGATTGAAGCCATTATTAATTGGCCTACTCCAAGAAATGTGATAGATGTAAGATCTTTCATGGGAATTGCAGGATACTACCGGAGATTCATTGAGGGATTCTCCAGAGTTGCACATGCCATCACTTCTTTGCAAAAGAAGGGGATGAAGTTCAAATGGATATTGAGGTGTGAAGAAAGCTTCCAACAATTGAATAATATTCTCACCAATGCACCCGTATTGAAGGTTGCATATCCGAAGAAAGATTTTGTGTTGTGTACAGATGCATGTGGACAAGGGCTTGGAAGAGTCCTTATGTAGGAAAACCACGTGATATGTTATGAGTCGAGAAAGCTGAAGGAGCATGAGAAGAACTATGCCACTCATGATCTAGATCTTGCAACCATAGTACAAGCCCTCAAGATGTGGAGGCATTACTTGATGGGTAGAAGATTCGAGCTCACGACCAACCATTGTGGTTTGAAGTATTTGTTTGATCAGCCTACTCTGAATGTAAGGCAAGCAAGATGGCTGGAATTTTTATGTGAGTTTGATTTCAAAATCAAGCACATAAAAGGAAAATAACACAAGGTAGCTGATGCACTCAGCAGGAAGGTGCAAGAAATGCATGTGTCATCTCTTAGTATTTGCCAATCAGATTTGAGGTAGCAGATTGTTAGTCATGCTGCTAAAGATGAATTGTATGAGCAGGTAAAATACAAATTGCAACAGCAAAGTCTTGAGAAGATATATGAGGGATATAAATTGGAAGAAGATGGACTTCTCACTTATAAATGTAGAATTTATATTCTAGATGTAGCATATTTGAGGAGAATTGTTATGGATGAAATCCATCAAGCTCTGTATTCTGGTCACCCAGGATATCAGAAGACAATTGTTACAGCTAGAAAGTAGTATTTTTGGCCATGAATGAAAAGGGATATGGCTGAGTACATTTTAAGGTGCATGAAATGTCAACAGGTAAAGGTTGAGCATCAACACCTTGCTGGTTTGTTGCAGCCCTTTCCAGTTCCGGAATGAAAATGGGAATTTATTTCCATGGATTTTATTATAGGATTTCCGATGACTTGGAGACAACATGATTCCATCATGGTTGTGGTAGAAAAATTGACAAAGGCAGTGCATTTTATACCGGTTAAGTCTACGCATAAGACTGATGACATTGCAAAGATTTTCATGAAGGAGATATTCAAATTTTCATGGATTGCCGAAGGCAATAGTCTCTGACAGATATGTCAAGTTCACTCCAACTTTTGGAAGGGGTTGTTTGCAGATTTGGGTACAAAGCTAAACTTCAACATTGCATACCATCCTCAGACATAGAGAGTTAATTAGGTGCTTGAAGATATTCTTTGCATGTACGTGATGGACAAACCAACCAGGTGGGAAGATTACTTACACTTGGTGGAGTTTTCTTATAACAATGGACAATAGGCATCCTTGGGGATAAGTTTGTATGAAGCTTTCTATGGAAGAAAATGTAGGACACCAGTGACTTGGGATAATCCAGTGAACAGGATTGTGCTTGGACCAGAATTGCTCAAGGAAATGGAGCAAGAGGTTGTAAAGATCAGGCAGAATCTGAAAGCAGCACAGGACAGATAGAAAAGCTATGTAGATAAGCATAGGGAGAACAGGGATTTCAGTGTTGGGGATCATGTTTACCTCAGAGTGAGGGCAAAGAAGAGTTCCTTGAAGCTTGGAAGTTGTGCCAAGTTGTCAACAAGATATTGTGGGTCGTTTGAAGTGCTTGAAAGAATAGGGCCAGTTGCATTTAGACTTGCATTTCCTGCTAGCACTAGAGCTCATAATGATTTTCATGTTTTTTTGCTTAAGAAATATGTACATGATCCTAACCATGTGATAAATTGGGATGTGATTCAGGTGGAACCCGAGGGAGAGTTCCGAATCAAGCCAATGCGCATCCTCGATAGGAAGGTCACAATGCTCTGGAACTGGGCCATAGGTCAAGTAAAGGTGTAATGGGAGCACTACAGACTTGAAGAGGCTACATGGGAGCTAGAGGATGCCATGTAATTGGATCATCCATTTTTGTTCAATTCTACAGAACACTGAGGCGATACCAGTGTAGCATTTTGTTCAAATTTTGTAAAGCACTGAGGACAGTGCTATTGAAGGGGGAGGGGAATGTAACACCCCTGTTTTGAACCCATTGGGTTAGATGAATATGATGTATATATTGTAAATGATCATGGTGCAGAGCTAAAGGCCAAGGCCCCACCATTGATTGGTTATGCTATGTTTCAAGTTGAAATCGTCACCGATGGTATATCGGGGCATGCGGCATACATATCAAGTTTTGTCATCATGTAAATATGCATCTTTAATTAAATAACCCAACCAGCTATGTTTGAGGAAACTAAATTTAGAAGGGGCATGATTTTCACAAGGATAAGGGTGGGGGAATGTCAAACCTTGGCCAATGGGGGAAAAATCCATGTGTCATCTTTCCTTGTTTTACCCAACCACCACCATTAAAAACTGCTGCTGTTAGTTGAGGCAGTTATGGATGGGAGTGGAGTGTGGCAGGGCTATCAGTCCTTGCCCACACGCACACTCCACCAGTGGATTGAACCTCACGTTGGGAAAAATAATGACTACTACACATTCTCTCCATTATCTATTCATCCACTCACATAGGCAGAGCTATTCATCCTCACGTAGGGACCATTGTCTGTTCATTATTCTCACGCACAGGATTTTTCCTCATTTTGACTCACACAGCGAGCTGGGAGCCGTGCTCTTTCTTCCATGATTCTTCCTGTGGAGAGACATTTTACACCCAGGGACTGTGTGTAAGTTTTCCTCACTGATTTGTGGCTCGTGCATATGTTTTTCCCTCTGTATTTTGGGGTCTGGTGCAATTTTCTCTCACGCACAGGCTGGGAGACTGTATTTATTCCCCAGTGTGGTATGGGTATGTTTTACCGATGAATTCGTGGTCTAGGATGGACTATTGTTTCCCCATGTCGTGAGCTATGTGTACTGATACATTTTGGGACTGTTGCAATTTGCTTAGGAGTCGTTTCCCGGCCTAAACTGTAACTGCTGAGTGATTGCATGCGTGCAATGGTTGGTCTTCGGATAGTCTAGGGAGCAAGGATGGGGGCTTGTTTTGCTTGATAGACCTGGTGTGTTTCAAAACCACACAGACAGACCTAGAGGGCTGGATTTCTTTTCCACAACCCCTAAATAGCACTAGAAGGGAATGCAGGGCCTGAGGGGCTATGTAGCAGAGAAGGGACTGATTCCTTGTGTTGGGTGTGTGTGGGTTTCTTAGAAGCTAGGCTAGTTCTGGTGTAGGTGTTCCTATCTCTATAATGAGGTCACCAACTTAGCATTTAGCCTTTCCCAGCTCAATGATGTCCTAATAAACTTGACCATGTTGGCTTGGCTGTCTTGTTGATGGCTTGATAAACCCAACTGTGTTGGCTTGGCTACGTTTTGTGTATCCTTGGCTATGTGTAAGCATGCTTGTTCCTTATCCCTTGGAGAATAATGCCCAGCTTGGGGATGGCAGTGTTGCTGAGAGTTTAACAAGCACGCTGGCCTATGGTTGGGTGGAAAGTTGCAGCGACGTAGCTGGTTGCGGACGAGTTCTTCATAAGATAAGTAATCTTGTCTATTTTACTTCTGCAATCATATTTTATGTTAATTAATGTGATGAAAATGTAGAATTCTTGTATGAATGTATGTTTTCTTCCACTGTATGATAGATGATCATCTATGCATGTTCTAGTTTGAAGCATTTTATTTCAGCACTTCAGCAATTTTATGAATGCACATGTTCATGGGGCTGGTATCCCGGATGGTTAACGCCATGGTAGCATCCTCTTTGCTGGTTGGAGGGTCAGGGACATTACACACACACACACACACACACACACACACACACGTGTCCCTTTGTCTCCCTCTACCATCAACATCCCCCCTTCTCCACTCTCTCTCTCACTCCCTAACTCATCCAAATACCTCTAACCACCACCCCCATATATATTCCCCAACACTACCTCTCTTTCTCCCTCTCTCCCTCTCTCCATCACACACACAGAAACACCCACACACATCCACAGGTCACTTGATACCATTAAGAACCCTCTTCCACTCTATCTCTCTCTCACAAATACACACATCCCTATGTCCCCCACTACCACAAATAACCCTCATCCTCTCTCTCTCCCTCTCACCCCAATATTCCTCCTAACCCATAATATCCCACCTCTCCTCCCTATTGATGTATTTGTAACTTTAGAATGTATTCATCTATGTATCTTATGTATTGTAACCCGATGTTTATTTTGAGATGTATCTATAATGTAATTGATTCATATTTTCATGCCTTGATGTTCCGATCGGGAGGATCAATTATGTAAACAAGTCATGTCAAGTCATAGTGAGTAACCCTCCAATTGTCTAAGGGTTAAAGTCCCCGCAGTTCCAAGGCACTAGGGTTATTAGACTCTCCTCGTAGAGGTCAAACCTGGTAAGGTTTTAGTCATGCCAGGATTAGTATAAATAGAGAACTGGAGTCTCTATTTATCACTCAACTCATCTACACTCAAGTGTAGCGCATAGTTGAGGAAGGAGAAGACACTTGGGATAGTCAAGAAGAAGCTTACTGTTGTTGGGAGATCACTTACTGTTTTGGGGCTTTTACTATTTTGGTGCTGATTCTATCTCTAAGGAATTTGCGAGGTTTTCCTCTTTATGGTTTCCCTGAGGAAAAACACTGTGTTCGTTGTCTCTTTTGTTTGATTGATGTACTTGTTATTCTCTCAGTTGAAGATCCTAAAAATGCTAACTTAATGTTGAAAAAATAACATGGTAGCATAGCTAAGCTAAGAAGAAGACATTGTGCATCTATGGGAACTAGGGCTTCCTAGTTTGTGGATCTTCCTCAATAGATTTTAAGCAAAAGTAAGGTGGAATAACTATCCTCCTTAGGGCGCATCTTTCTGTCAAAGTAGAATCCAATTTTGATGTTTTTCAGTTTTGGACCTGTCACTACTACCAGAAATTAGGGATTTTCACTGAAGAGGAATTTTTCAGTGAGCCCAATCCTGGATTGATCTCGTCCCCAAAATATAAGTTAGGGACAAATTTCAAAGCATTTGGGTGAACAGAACTCTGGAAAATCAAAACCCTAATTTTCTCCTGAACCAGCTCTGCAGGATTTCAGCTCAAGTTTCAGATCTGACATCTTGAACTTGGTAAGATATAAAATATTTTTTATTTCCATTTGAGGTTCTCAGTTAAGATGTCTCATCATACCAAGCTTGATGAAATCTTGAGGGAGATGATAACTTCCGAGCCTGGAAGTATAGGATCGCCCTGGTCCTGGAAGAGAATGAATTAGACTCCTACATCCATGAGGAGGTTCTATTTCCAGAGGGATATGAGGAAAAGGCCTTACATAAGAAGAAGATGGTTATGGCAAAGAGGATCATTGTTGATTCTATCAAGGATCACCTTATCCCACAGGTGTCCTCTCTCAAGACACCTAAAGCTATGTTTGATGCCCTAACCAAGTTGTTTGAAGGGAAGAACATAAACCGGAAGATGACTCTGAGGAATCAACTGAATAATGTGAAGATTTAGAATACAGAGACTATCCAGTCCTAATTCACAAGGGTTTCTCAGATCAAGGAACAATTAGAAGTTGTTGATGAAGAAGTGGAAAATGCAGAGATTGTGATGACTACTTTAAATGGCCTTCCTAGGTCATGGGATTCTTTCATTCAAGGAATCTGTGCTAGAAAGAATTTAGTCAAGTTCAATAGACTATGAGAAGAATGCTCTCAAGAAGAAGCTCAGATAGCAGCCCGAGAAGAGAAGATGGGAAGTGAAGATCAAGCCCTCACAGTTCACTCCAAGAAGGGAAGAAGAAATCTTCATTATTCCAAAGGTAAGAACTCTCACAATAGAAAGGACCTATCTAGATTGAGATGTTATACATGTGATGAAAAAGGAAACTTTGTAAAAGACTGTCCTAAGAGAAAGAATCAATCTCATAAGAAGAAGGGGAACAAAAGAAGACATCATGCTCATGCTGCAGAGGATGATGAACCATCCAGGAAGAGATCCAGATATGAAAGTGAAGATTCTTCAAGCGAGGATGAATATGTTTTGATTTCCGTTCTCACAGGTAACATTACTCATGGTAGCGATGATTGGATTATAGATAGTCGGGATTCCAAACATATGACTGGATTCAAGGAATCCTTTGTAAAACTATCTGACAGAACATGAATCACCTCAGAAGGTGAATCTAGGAGATGACTACCAATATCCAATAAAAGGTAGTGGGGAATCTTCATATAAATTAAACTCTGGTAAGTCTCTAACAATGAAGGAAGTATTGTTTCTACTAGGACTAAAGAAGAACCTTCTCTCCATATCATCATTTGATGCAAAAGGAATGTGTGTTGCATTCATAGATGGTCAAGTCATTATGTGTCCTAGAGGAAAGACTATCGATGATGTGGTAGTAATTGGAGAAGAAGAAGGAGGATTGTACAAATTGAAGGGCCATCCAAAACAAGAAATGGTCCATGATACAGTAGAGCCAAGTGAACTTTGGCATAGAAGGCTTGCACATGTGCATTACAGAGAACTACCTATTGCAAGCAAAGTTGTTGAAGGTCTTCGAGAAATCCAAGCAAAACATGATGGGGTCTGCAAAGGATGTGCGAAGGGAAAGAACACAAAGAAGACATTTCCAAGTAGTGAAAGAAAAGCAAAAGAAATCTTGGAAATCATCCACTCCGATGTATGATGTTCTATGTAATCAAGCTCACTAAGCGGGTATGCATATTATGTTTCTTTTATTGATGATTTTTCAAGGAAGACATGGGTTTACTTCATGAAGAACAAAGAAAAAGTATTTAGTAAATTCAAGGAATTCAAAGCCTTGATTGAGAACCATACTGAAAAGAAGATCAAGACTTTTTGATCAGACAATGGAAGAGAATTCACTTCGAATGAATTCAAGAGGCTATGTAAAGACTCAGGGATTAAGAGGGAGTTGTGCACTCCTTATAATCCACAATAGAATGGGGTTGCAGAAAGGAAGAATAGAACTATCATGGAAGCTGCAAAAGCAATGCTTCATGATCAAGAACTTGCTATACATCTTTGGGCGGAAGCTGGTAGAACAACGGTGTATGTACAGAAGCGAACTCCACATAGAGTACTCGAGAACAAGACTCCTGAAGAAGTCTTCTCTGGAAAGAAGCCAGAAGTCAGCCATCTCAGAATATTCGGCTGTCCTATGTACATACACATCCCAAAGGAGAAAAGGACAAAATTAGATCCTTCAAGAAAGAAGGGTATATTCGTGGGATACTCTAAAAGCTCGAAGGCTTATAGAATCTATTTCCCAGGATACAAGAAGATTGACATCAGCAGGGATGTGACATTTGATGAAGACATAGCTTACAACAAATCTAGAAAGATACGTGCTGAAGAACATGAAGAAGCAGAAATAGAAGCCCCCAGAATTCATGATACTTCCATGAATGAAGAAGCTGAAGAAGAAGATCAAGAATTTGAAGAACCACAAATACTTGTAGACCCACCTCTGGAGAAGAATCCTCATAAGAGGAAACCTGCTTGGGTATGAGAACTTATCCAAGGTGCAGAAAGATATAGGGCTCCAAAATAAAATCATAGAGAAAGAAAGAGGATGAGATCCTGCTCTGGGTATGTAGCTTTATTATGTGATTTCATTAAGAAAAAACCTTCCAGTTATGAAGAAGCAGTAGAACGGAAAGAATGGAAGGATGCTATGATTGAATAATACTAATCAATCATGAAGAACGATGTTTGGGATGTTGTCCCAAAACCAGAAGGGAATTCAATTGTAACTTCCAAATGGATCTACAAGATCAAGCATGATGTAGACGGTAGCATTGAAAAGTATAAAGAAATAATTGTGGTTCGGGGTTTCTCTCAGAAAGAAGGAATAGACTATGAAGAAACCTTTTACCTTGTATCTAGATACACTTCCATCAAATCAGTACTTGATTTGGCTGTAGTGATGAAATGGAAGATACACCAGATGGATGTTAAGACCGCTTTGTTGAATGGTGTAGCGGAAGAGGAAGTGTATGTAGAACAGCCACTCGGTTTTGAGACACATGACAGAGAGTCTCATGTATGCAGATTGAAGAAATCCCTGTATGGTTTGAAACAGGCACCTAGGACCTGGTATGGAAGAATTGACAGCTTTCTATCCAGTTTGGGCTTTACCAAGAGTAAAGCAGATTCCAACCTTTACTACAAGGTTGAATATGGAAACCCAATGATGCTTCTACTGTATGTAAATGATCTATTTGTGACAGGTATAGATGGGTTGATTACTGATATGAAGAGAAAGATTGCTATTGAGTTTGAGATGAAGTACTTGGGTATGATGCATTACTTTCTATGTATGGAGGTGTGGTAGAGTATGGATGGAATCTTCCTTGGACAAGGGAAGTACGCAGTAGAAATCCTGAAGAGGTTTGGGATGATGGACTGCAAGACTATGGCCACACCGATGGCATTGAACCTAAAGCTATTGAGTGATGCTTCATCAGATTTGGTTGATGCTACAATGTATCATTAGATGATGGGTCATTGATGTACCTGACTAACAAAAGACTAGATATTTGCTTTGCTGTAAACACCTTGAGCCAGTTCCTGATAGATCCAAGACATGTTCACTTGATTGCTGCAAATCCTATTATGAGATACTTGAAGGGTACAGTTGATTATGGGATCAAGTACGATGCGAATCAAAAGATTAACCTGAAGGGTTATGTTGATTCAGATTGGGCAGGCAATGCCATTGATAGGAAGAGCACTTCAGGATGTTGCTTCAGTATGGGATTAGGTGTGATCTCTTGGTTTAGCAGGAAGCAATCCTGTGTGGCACTGAGTACAGTTGAAGTAGAGTATGTTGTAGCTTGTTCAGCTAGTTTTGAGGCAGTATGGCTGCGGAAGCTACTATTTGATTTATTTGATCTCCAGTTGGATGCTACTTGTATACATTGTGACAACCAGAGTTGCATGAAGTTGTCAGAGAATCTAGTGTTCCATGACAAGTCGAAGCATATCGAGATCAAGTACCACTATATCAAGGATATGGTGTAGAAGGGAGAAGTGAAGCTCCATTATGTTGTGACGGAGGAACAAATAGCTGTTGTATTGATGAATCCATTGGCTAGAGTGATGTTTGAGTACTTCAGGGAGAAGCTTGGTGTTCTCAAGATCAAGGTTTCCTCCAAGGGAAAGTGATGAGTCCCATAGCCATTTTGACATGGTGAGAGGATTGGTTCCTTCCATGGTTAGATGTAAGGTCTGAGCCATTCTGTCATGGTGAGAGGATTGGTTCCTTCCATGACAGATATGAGTGCTGAGATCTATAGCCATTATGATGAGTAGGTCAGATGTAAGGGCTGAGCCATTCTATCATGGTGAGAGGATTGGTTTCTTCCATGTTATATGTGAGTGCTAATACATTCTGATATGACTATAGGATTGGTTCCTACATGATCAGATATAAGGGTTATTGCCATTCTTGGAATTGAGCTGCCTGGTGAGGTACCAGGAAAAATTAGTTTATGACTAAGTGCCATTCTGATATGACCATGAGATTTGTTCTCACATGATCAGATATGAGTGCATGTCCATTCTAATGTGACAGAGGGATGTGTTCCCACTTGATTAGATGTAAGGGCTGAAGCCATTCTATCATGGATAAAGGATTAGGTTCTTCCCATGTCAGATATGAGTGCTAAGCCATTCTAAATTAGTGTCAGATATAAGGGCTACCGCCATTGTTTGAATGGAGCTACTTGGTGAGGTACCAGGGATCCTCAGTCTAGGAATGAGATCCTTTCCGATGTGATTGAGGGATGTGTTCCCACATACTCCGATTTAAGTGCAGTATCCCTTTTACAGGTGATAGTAGTTTGGGTTCCTATCATGCTGGTGACTATAAGTGTTGTACCTTTTCATAGATGGTAGTAGTTTGAGTTCCTACAATGCTGGTGATTGTAAGTGCTGAGCCTTTCCACAGATGATAGTAGTGTGAGTTCATACCATGCTGGTGGATATGAGTGTTGTGCCTTTCCATGGATGATAGTAGTTTGGGTTCCTATCATGCTGGTGGTTGTAAGTGCTGAGCCATTTCATCGATGATAGTAGTTTGAGTTCCTATCATGCTGGTGAATGTGAGTGCTGGGCCTTTTTGATATGATTATAGGATTGGTTCCTACATGATCAAATGTGAGTGTTGGGCGAGCCTTTCGGATGAGTAGGTCAAATTTAAGTGCTAGGAAAGCCATTATGACTTAGTGTCAGATATAAGCTCTAAATAAAGACCTACATGGAGGCTAGGCCTAAAACCAGCATGAAAAAGGGTTGGCTTTGTAAAAATTCCTGTAACTAGAAGAATCATGAGATAGCACCAGTGATGATGATCCAGATCGAGTGATGCTCCAAATCTAGTGATGATGACCAGTGATGATCCAGATCCAGTGATGATTCCCAGTGATGATCCAGATCTAGTGATGATGACCAGTGATGATCCAGATCGAGTGATGATTCCCAATGATGATCCAGATCCATTGATGATCCAGATCCAGTGATGATGTCCCATGATGATCCAGATTCAAAGATTGATGATGAATTGAAGATGAAGATGACTTGAAGACTCGGAATACTTGAGATGCAGATGACGAGATGATCCAGTTGATGCAGAGAAGAAGACCAGTGATGAAAATTGTGTCGAAAGAATACCTTCCTACTTAAGAGGGAGTGTTGATGTATTTGTAACTTTGAAATGTATTCATCTATGTATCTTATGTATTGTAACCAGATGTTTATTCCAGGATGTATCTATAATGTAATTGAGTCATATTGTCATGACCCGATGTTCCGATCCGGGGGATCAATTATGTAAACAAGTCATGTCAAGTCATAGTGAGTAACCCTCCAATTGTCTAAGGGTTAAATTCCCTGCAGTTCTAGGGCACTAAGGTTACTAGACTCTCCTAGTAAAGGTCAGCCCTAGTATGGTTTTAGTCATGTCGGGATTAGTATAAATAGAGAATCGAAGTCTCTATTTATCACACAACTCATCCACACTCAAGTGTAGCGCATAGTTGAGGAAGGAGAAGACACTGGGGCTAGTCAAGAAGAAGATTACTGCTGTTGGGAGATCACTTACTGTTTTGGGGCTTTTACTATTTTGGTGCTGATTTTATCTCTGAGGAAGATGCGGGGTTTTCTCCTTTATGGTTTCCCTGAGGAAAAACACTGTGTTCATTGTCTCTTTTGTTTTATTGCTATACTTGTTATTCTCTCAGTTAAATATCCTAATAATTCTATCTTAATGTTGAAAAACTAACACTCCCCAACTCTTCCTAACCCCCGCTCATCCTCTCTCGACTCATAACCCCCCTGCCTCCTCCTCTCTATATCCCCACTTACAAACCCATTGTCTCACTCACCTTCACCCTTTCTCCACTTACCCCCAATCTCTTAACATCCCCACTGGTCTCTACCGCTAACCCCTTAACACTCCCTTTGCATGTCTACCTCTAACCCCTTACCACCCCCTCAAAATTTTTAATGTTATCATCACCAAACCAAACAATATAGTTACATAACGCATGCATGTTTATGCCAGTAAAAACAAGTGTATGTTTATGTCAATGAAAATGTGTGTGTGTTTGTTTCAATACAAACGCATGCACCTTCTTATGAACAAAAACTCGTACACATTATTATCACATATTCTCCTCACCCTCCAAATCACCTATTGTATCCCCTCTACAACACCTAGACACCATGACATTAATCTAACCTCCCCCTCTAAAACTACTAACACCCCCTTTCCTCTCTATCTCTCACACACAAACACATCTGTATGTCTCCCCTTACCACTAACACCCCCTATCCTCTCTATCTTTCTCCCCCAAATATTCCTCCTAAATTGAATACTATCCCCCACTTCTCCCCCCTAACTCTATCTAACCCCTTCTACACTCTCTGTAACTCCCCAACTCATCAACATACCTCTAAACCCCACCCCCCCATCTCCTCCCATACCACTAACACCCCCCTCCACTTTCTCTATCTCTCTATCTCATAAACAAACACACACATCCCTATGTCTTCCCTTACAACTAACACCCCTCTCCCCTCTCTCTCTCTCTTTCTCATAGACACACACAACCCTATGTCTCCCCCTATAAATAACACCCCCCTCCTCTTTATCTCTCTCCAACCAATCTTTCCCCTAACTTGAATTCTATCCCACCCTCCTCCCTTGTAACTCTTTCTAACCCCTTCTCCACTCTCTATAACTCTCCAACTCATCCAAATACCTCTAACCTCCATGTCCCTATCTATTTCCCAACACCCCCCTCCCTCTCTCTCTCTCTCTCCACTCTCTCTAACTCCCGAAGTCATCCAAATACCTCTAACCTCCATGCCCCTATCTATTTCCCAACAACCCCCTCCCACTCTCTATCTCTCTCCACTCTTTCTCACTCCCCAACCAATCCAACTATATCTAACCCCTACCCCTTATTTATTACCCAACCCTCCCACCTCACTCCCTCCCTCCCTCTCTCTCTCTCTCTCTCTCTCTCACACACACA
>LPNX010185658.1:93896-110762 GCA_001517045.1 Pseudotsuga menziesii
TTAAAACAATAGTTAGGGGGAAGAGTGGGGTTGGGGAGTGTTAGGGGGATAAAACTGAGGGAGTGCTTGTTAATCCCCCCTAAACATTGAATGATCTATTATTCATGGAACTACCTTCTTAAATTCTCTTAAGCGTTATCCGAGCATAACGTGTATGCGTTATAGATGGTAAAATGTGCACGTGTTTTTGTTAATAATAGAGGTGCACTTCATTTCTCATTATAAACAGCAACAGTCCCTATCCGAGCAACACTCTAACAGATTTTAAGCATTTTTCATAGTCCGCGCGCAATTTCAGGCTACGAACAGTGCGTTCATTCTCTTCATCACCATATCATCAGACAAAATTTTGATTTCATTAACCATCTCCACCACAAGTGTCTAGGGATTTCTTGGAGCATGAAATACATTAGACAAGGGTCAAGCATTCAATAGGAAAACAATATAAAACATCTCCAATTATTCACCATAGAGCATCTCTGGCATTGTTTTTCTTGCATTTGAGGAGCTAGGAAAGAAAACATTCCTCACAATATTCCCCCTAACCTGAGTATCTAGATAGAATTGAGCAAGAAAGAAACCAAGGTTGGAGAATCTCGCATTGTGGAGCACCATAGAGCATCTCCACCATTATTTTTCTTGCAATTGAGGAGTATCAAATGAAATATTTCAGTGGTCATTGTAGTGGAGTATATAGACACAATTGTCTAAGAAAGAAACCAAGTTTGGGGAATTTCCCATCGATGAGAACCATATATCATTGATCATTGTGGTGATGGGAAATTCATGCACTAGAGAAAGAAAATCAGCAATGAATACGATACTCAACGAATTCATTGAAGAAATTACAGAAAAGAAAAGAAATGACATGACCAATCGAAGATGCTCTATGGACAAACAACCAATTTTGGTTGTAGAGGATTCCACAGTTCTTCATACCAATCCACGACAAGAAAGATAAAAGCATTTGATTGACATGCCTTCAATTTCCATAGCAGTTGAATAGCGAGCACCGCATGGCACTAATCAAGGGGTAAACATAGGTGCACATCAAGGCAGCCTAAAACCTTTCTAAATTTACTTGGATGTGGGTATACAAGTGATGAAGTTAGAGGGTCCTTTCATGGTGAGTGTATGCTCGAAGAAGACAATGGTTGTTCATACCACCTAGGAGGATTTATAACTGCCATCATCTGACCGAAAAAAAATTTGAAAAAAGGACATGAACTCATGTGGAAATTCCATATCAACCGAGTGATATGGTACAAGGTGCAGTTCAAACCTCCCTACCTTAGTTAGCAAATTCATGCTGAAGAACTACAAAACATATACAGATTGATCAAAGTATCGTTGGTTCGCTTCAAGGTACACTGTCTAAACGTAGTATTTCATATCAAACTCAACATATAATTGTCAACTATTTTTATTCTAAATTTGATGGAGATAAATGTAGATTATTTATATCATTATTAAAATATAGGTCTATGATTGTTGTTAGGATAAAATTATGGAAAAAGATGATAAATAGTTATGAACCAAGTTCTCATAGTGTTAGAAGTTTAGTAGATGAATTTATTACAATTGGAAATAAATATCATTCAAAGGACCACAATGTGTCTCATCGTGTGTTGTCACAATCAATCATGAGAAAAAGAAGTAGGGCCCTTCGACTTCTTAAGAATACATCCAAACTTGTACATTTGGATATCAAAACACTATGTAGGTATTGTTCTAGAAGAGAACAACTTGACTCTGGTCAAATAGATGTCTAGGCCTTCATTGGTAGGTTTCCACGCTCTGATATGAAGCACATTGATGCGGTAAAGGGACTGGTGTAGGATGTTTTGAGTGACAATAGTAGAACTTCATCCACCAAAAATATCTATTAAAATTGAGAAGGATTTTAAGGGATCGTGAGCCCCACATTAAAAATTTTCTTGACATGACCCAAAAAAAATTATATGAGAGATTTACGCATGAACATAATGAACTTAACCTGGGCCAAAGATCCTTCAAGAAATTAAAACCATGGTATGTTAAAATAAACACAAATCATAACACATGTTTTTTTCAATATCACATTGAGTACAATTATTATTATGAAACATATATACATATATTGTGTGTATTTCATAACACTCTTGTATAGGAACACTCAACTACATTTCCACCAACATCATCTATAGACTTTATTCATAGCATTTTTGTAGAAGGACAGAAGGCTGCACATTTTATCAAAGGCCTTGCATAGATGGGACATGCCCAGGGTGTGGTGGAATATAATTTTTGGATAAATTCATACATGTGAGTGATGAGCATGAACTTGAGAGACATGGCATGAACTTGCATTCATTAAAATATTTCATGTATGATATTGGTGGAGGGAATGAAAGAAAAAAATACAATTGGTCACCTCTCAGGTTAGTAATGAGTTCCAAAATAGTATTTTTTTCTTCAAATTTCTATTTCATATATGTAAAAAACTATTCATCTGTACATCTTTATTGTTGATCTACCAAGTACGATTTTGCAACTTCATGGAGGAATTATTTGAAAAGACACAATAGTATGTAAATCATATACATGTTGCTTGTTGGTAAGATGAGTAGGTTAGAATGTGCATGGATACATTTCCTATTTGAACTATATTATCAGTGGTTTATTTTTCAGAAAAATACACTCTTCAACTGCAAAATGAGATTCAGAGTCAATAATGTCACTCAGACGGGGTCAACATAATGGTCTATATCACCTATAGACAAGGGGAAGATAGTACTGAAGAAAAAAGGTTTATATTGAAGATACTTTTTCCATAAGTGATGACAGGTGTCATGACTTGGATTTTATACACTAGAGATTTGAATTGTTCTACAATCACCTGAAGGATAACAATATATAGATGGAACAACATTGGATTTGGTCTGATGGTTGTGCGGGAAAATTAAAAAATGACTGTGTTCTCCAATGGTTGTGTATTCTCCACAAGAGGCACAAGGTTCCACATATTTGTAACTATTTTGAGACCAGAAATGAAAAAGGGGAACATGATGGAGCAGGTGCATGAATCAAGACTACATTATGTAGGTAAGAAATGAAGTTCACAACTATTTCTCTCATCTGAGATGCAAATACCATTTTTGAATAGTGTTCTTGAGTAATGGGGTAGGGAGGCAAAAGGAAAGAATCCCAATCATCTCAAAAAGAAAATGTGCATAGATAATTTTTTTAGGTTTTTGATATATCTCGATGAAACATATATGAGTGCAAGATTATCCAAGGAACTCATGCATTCCATTCAATTAGAATGTCAGACAATGCTATAGTTGAAATGTGGACAAGGAAACTCTCTTGTTTTTTCTATCCATGTAATAGTGGTGAATGGAACAATTTTGAATCCATAAATTAGGTTGACATATACGATTGTGTATCACTCTCCATTGGTCGAAAAAAAAATATAGAACTATCCTAGGTTGAGGAGGACTAGTCAAGTATTTCACCTGACTATGACCACATATTATATAGAATACAACTAGGTTCGATTGTTATGTTTATAAAGTTGAAATCTTTGGTGACTAGTTGAGTTTAGATAGCTAACTCCTAGGTTGGCACTTTATTTTATGCAGGGTACATATACGTAGTGGTTTCCCTAGGAGGAAATGAATGGCACATTGAAAACTAGCTAGCATGTTGCTTGGATGGGAAGAAGACCCTCATTTCCTCATTAAGTAAAACCTAGGGAAATGATTTTCCAATTGGGTCGATGGTTATCAATGGGAATATTTGGCACATGTTTCCGACGCACAAAATAAAAAAGGTTATGTATTTGAATATTATAGACCAGGTCAAATTATAAACCATTATACAAACTTAGTTATTGGAACAAACCTCTAACTGCAAAAACTTCCAAGAAATAACTCATCAAATTCACAGTAGTTTTTTTCTTACTCCAAGCATCAAAGGCTAAATGACATCGTTGGTATTAGAGGTAATACCGATAGTCTAGTTGAATGACTACATGTAGGTAGTCAAGTATGTGGTATGCATGGTATTTTTGTACTATGTTATAAGTATTTGATGTACATGTCATGGTTTTGGTTTCATGGTCTCATTGATTATTTACATCTTGATAGATTGACAGCTTGATATATTGATAAATTCCATAGGCTTGTACAACTTGATAAATTGCACAAGATTCATAATGGATTTGTTGTATTATATTCATAATTACATGAATCATTCCATATATACCTAACCATTATCTAGCACTCTATCTCGCATATGTCTCTGGCATCTTCCTTGAATCTCAAAATTGGTACTCCAAGGACATTAGTCAACACTTGAAGTTTTCATGGAACTTCCTACTGTGTGCCTAATGCAAGCGTTAAAATAAGGTATAAAAATATTACCATGCTTAATAACCCTCATAAATCCTAGCATAGACATCATATATTACAAACCCTATATCCAATCCTAGTAACCCTAGTTTGTATTGTGAACCCTAGTTTGAATTCCAAACCCTAGAAACCCTAGTTTGTATCCTAGAGACTAGTTTGTGTAAACTTCTTGATCCATGAGAGATGAGGTATTGTATCCCTTGTGTTAGTGAAATATTAAAATTGTAGCCTATGACGAAGAGTAATTTTTAACATTGTCAAATGAAACAAAAGCGAAGTATCAACATGACATACTATATCAAGAGCATCCATTAATGGCATACTACATACTACATACTACATCAATAGAATCCATTGCATGACATACTACCTCAATATCCAAGCCTAGTAACCCTATTTTGTATCATAAACCCTATTTTGAATTCTAAACCCTGGAAACCCTACTTTGTAGACTATACATTAGTTTGTCTTCAAAATCCTAGAAAGCATAGTTTGTAGCCACTAACTATCATCTATAGATCACTAGTACCATTTAGTACATGTCTCCATTGACCAATATATCATATCAAACATTCAAACCTTAGAATGAAGGAGAATACTAGTATTTTTATAGAAGGATTTTGAAATCATAAGAATGAAGGTAAGCACGTCAACTGACATGAAATGAAATTACATTGATTGGAAGGAAGGGCGGTCATTTCGATATGGATGAAGGTTGATGTATTTTAATTTAGATAATGTAATTACAAGTGTTACGCAATGATTCCCTAGATATCACAAAGTCTAAGATCACCTCCAATGAGTTGTTATCCTTATATACAGATGAGGTGTCATTGTTATCCACTAATGAGTTGTTAGAGAGATTTATATCTAGAGGTGGTTAGATCCATGTATTACAAATTGATATCATTCGATGAATACAAGTGTTAAGAGTGTCTTAATAATTTTCCACCAAGTTCTTATCCTTTGTTGTACTTATTAATATGTTATTAGAGCCCCTCTAATCTTAAGGGCTTGGTAGAAATTCCATGATAGTGATCCATGAAAGGTGACATATTGTATCCCCTTGTGTTAGTGAACAATTAAAATTGTAGGCTACGATGGAGAGTAAATTTTAACATTGTCAAACGAAGAAAAATATAATAGTATCCACATGGCATACCACATCAAGAGCATCCATTAATGACAATATTGGAATTCATCTTGTTTTGGAAAATTTTTGAGTTATTTATTTTTGGGTTCCACTTACAATCCTAGTGGTGATATTCAATTTGAAACATAAATCTCCAGTTTATAGTATATATAATTGATGCAATTGTGGCACATCTTTAATGAGCGTTAGATAGAATACATTAGTTAGAAATGTGAATTTTGTTGATAACTATGTATCTATTTTGTTTAATTTTGTGAATCTTAGGATCGTCAGGAATGAATGAATTCAAATATGAAAGAATGTTGCATAGAGAAGCACATTGAAGGTCACCTCCTATAGGATTTCAGGGACACTTGTTGAAGGTCACTGCATAAATAAGCTTAACTAGTTACCAATTGCCAACAACTGAAAGAGCATTAGAGGAAATTTGGGGTCTAAAATGGGCCTTATAAGAAAACATGGCAACAATAAATTTTGTGAGTTGGAATTCAAGAACCAATATAATTTCAATAAAATGAGTCAACCATAATGCTTGAATTGACATATTTGTCATAAAAGAAAACTACTTTTTTTGTTCGTATTTTCGACATATCTTCGTGTGTTTTTACTCAAATTTCAAGCGAGAGAACTTGTTTGATGTGGAATTTAATTCTGTATCCAAAAATTACCCACACTGCATACTTTTGACAGACCCCGCTACCCCAAAAATAATAAATACCAGAAAAAATGTGATGACGATGTCATCATCACATTTTTTTCAGGAATTTCTTGTTTTTGGGGTAGCAAGGTGCGTCAAAAGTATGCACTATGGATACTTGTTGGATGTGGAATTAAATTATGCATCCAACAAGATATCCTTCTCAGAATTTGCATAAAAACACAGGGATATATGTTGAAAATACGAACAAAAAAAGTAGTTTTTTTCATTCTTCCTCCAAAATTAATAACTATTATTTTATTATTTTAACTATTATTTTATCATTTTCCCTAGAAGGCCGATTTTAGACCTCAAATTTCCTCTAATGGTTGGTGACAACACTCCCAGTGGCTCCTAAAATGTAGGGATTGGTCTAGGAGGCACCTAAACAGATACATGCAAAAGAAGTTAGTATCCGTTAGCCTCTATCGCTGTTTCCAACACTCTAGTGACTAGTACATGTGGTCCCATTAGGCCAAGTCGACCCAACGGTACTAGTGGACCCAATAATAATTAAATGACTCCTAAGTTAGGATAATATAATTTAATAGACATTTTGGACAAGGGAGGATTATAAATCCTAACACCCCCCTGAATCCTAACTTGGAAAACTGTGGGCGATGGAAACAAGGTCAAAATTCACCCATATACAATATAAAATATAAAAAAATTTCTTATTAAATAGAGGAAAAAATGGAAAACCTCACGTGAACCACCCCCCCTGCTCAAGATACGAAGGAATCAAGAAATAGAAGTTAAACACTTGCAAAATATTTTGCTTCAGTTAGCGACACTATGCAACAACAAAGTAGTATTCTGATTATTTTGTGCAACAACCTCCTGAATATGTGCATGTGAACCTATGAATCCAAACAAAATGATTAATTCTAGATGAATCTTCCTCTTTGGAAGAATAAGAATGTGGTCAACTGAATCAGGAATATAGAGAGTTGCAAGATGAAAAACGGACCCATGTAGACCAACTGAAATCAACTGATGAGAGAGAAAAGGTGCTTGATAATTCAAACCATATCAGGAACACCCAAAAAATTGATTTATTTCATGCTTGAACATTAAAACATGTGAGGTAAAATCATCCCCAATTGTTAGCAGCAAGTGTCTAGGCGAATGCATAATGTCTCCATCTTTACTAGTTCTTTGAGCAGATGAGCAAGTGATTAAATAGATATGTAGAGAATCCATGGGAATGTGGAGAGATAATTATTGAGCTCCATAACCTGATATATATTCATAATTAATCAATTATTCACAAAATATAATATCATCAAACTCATAATAGGAAACTAACATAAAATCTCTAGCAGGAAGTTTGAAGGAGACTTGCGGTACTTGGTTTGTCACGCAAAAATTGATGAGACCAGCTAGAAGCATGACTGAAGGCTATTGGAACTTAAAAATTGAAAAATATAATTTCATATTAGATACAAATAATATCATATCATATCCAAATAAGTTCATATCAGATCCAAAAGTGTGCTCCACCGAGATGGTAGCTGCACAATTTTATCCCTCTTCAAAATTATGAGTATTGGTGCACACTGCATGCAATCATGTAGGAATTTGATGTAAGATATAGATCAATCAGAGTGAATCAATCGGTCCTAAAATATGATATTACTTCCAAAATATCCATGGTATAACTTATCTTCACACCAAAAACATCATTAAAGATAGAGAAATCAAATTCCTCTTCATATTCTGAAACAATCACCTGTAAACTATGCACACAATTTAACATAGAAGAATCACTGGAGAGTTTTTGCATAGAATGGAAGGAGAGTTTTTATTCAAGAAAAGAGTTTTGAATGTATTCTTCTATATCAGGCATGTGATAATATGATATATTATATATCTCATAAACTTCCAGAGCAGCAAGAGAAGGAGTCACTCCAAGGGAACTTTCTTCAATTCGAATTGACTGTGTGGAAAATTTTGCATCTTATTCATCTGCAAAAATTTGCTTTGCTGTAGGAAAGGGCATGAACTCATCATTATGGATTTAAAATGAACCTCTCTAAATATCAGGTATTTTATATTCATCTCCCATATGACTGTTAGGCCCTCCCTGGAGGCAATCATGCGGTTGGATACTACATAATCTATTAAATAATACTTTGATGGAGTGAGGCATGCATGCAAGGCATGGAATATCTCATGTTCTTTAGTATACACTCCATCATTAGACATATCTATACCTCATGGAAGGGAAATATTGTTCTGTACACATAGATATTTGAATTGGTCGAGGGTCTTCTTCATGCATGAGTCTTCTGACTGAAAACCCCTCATACAATAGGGGCACTTTTTTTTTCGTGGATACCAACTCTCCTTCGGATGTATTCTGATTCTCTTTAGTCTTTGAATCAAATTATTTAGCCTCCTTACCCTTAGGTTTCCCTTTATCTTGTGCTTTGGTAGAGTCTGTCACTAGGAGAGATTCATCTTTGGAAGTCTAGATGACTCCCATCTGGACCAACTTCTCTTTCTCATGTATTAAAAACTCGAAAAAGAAATCAAGTGAGGCAATATTCCAATTGGGAATGGAAGCTCTTCTGAAATGGAAGATTGAGAAAAATAGAGAATATTTAGTACCTAGTTTGTTGAGTATGGAGAGCACACGTTGATCATCCTTTATTTATATTCTACACTATCTGCATTGAAGTGCAAGAGACTTGAATTTAGTAAAGAATTGATGTATCATATCAAAACTGTTTTGATGCAAGACTATCGACTTATTCTCCAGAATGTGTCCCTGAAGTTCATCTTTCTTGCTAAACAATACTTCAAACTTATCCCAAGATTCTTTGGGAGTCCTCAAACCTTCAAGGTGAGATAGGATATATTTGGATATGTCAGTACATAGATAACCAAAAGCTTCATCGAAGAGGTTTAGAAACTTATTTTTCTCAGCTGGATGATGGGGCTCGACCTCCCTTCCAAGTATTATCCTGAGGTATCCCTTGTTGCGCAAAGAAAATTTCATATATTCCCTCCAATCAACATAATTTAAGGGTGTTAGGATACAAGGTGTAGAAGGTTGATAATCCATAATTCTCCTACTGATCAGACAATATATTCACATAAGCTACATAGCACTTGCGAAAATTCACTGCAAAACCAAAACCATTTGCACTACGTTAGAATCAATCCTTCCCTCTCAACGTGTACACTTTCTCATGGTTTGTCACTCCCCCACTGCCACTATGCATAAATTCAAAGGAATCAAGGAACTCTTTGCACGAATTCTATGGAATCCCAGCTGCTTGTGGTGTACACAATGGAGAGAAGAGAGAATTGAATATTTCATGACATGGATCTGATAGCATATTAGAATTATCGTTCCATTATATCTTCAGAGAAATGAGTTCAATCAGATTCTTAATTGTTATGCAGTGAAAATGAATGAATAATACTAACTGAACAAATTAAATCTCACAAGAAACAAATAAGTATTGCTGAGATAATTACAATATAAACTTCATTACATCACATTAG
Organism: Pseudotsuga menziesii; assembly: GCA_001517045.1. Lineage (NCBI taxonomy): Eukaryota > Viridiplantae > Streptophyta > Pinopsida > Pinales > Pinaceae > Pseudotsuga > Pseudotsuga menziesii. Next base: position 103,657 of record LPNX010185658.1, read on the forward strand.
TATACAATGGTGTTAGATAAGGAGGAATTCAATTCATTAGGGATGAATTCAAATCCACCAACTTAATCTAACTATAGATGACTTCATTTCTAACTAAAGATGTCTAAATCACTATCGGAGTTCAACTAGCTAACTCTATATATCTAATCTAGTCTCTGAATCAGTTACAATCAATCAAGCCAATCTAACTGTAGTGATAGTTGAGAAGTAGGTGAGAAATCACGCCTTCCCACATGCAGACATGCATACGCAGCACTAATTGAACTGGATGATATCTAACTGAATGTAACTAAAGTATAACTAAGCTTAACTAGTTACCAACTTCAAACAATTGAAGGAGGTTGGTTCTGGCACTCCCAGTGGATTAAAATGTAGGGATTGGTCTAGAATGCACCTAAACTAATAGATGAAAGTGCACTCAGTCTCAGTTATCCTTTATCGATGTTACCCACACTTCAGTGACTCGTACATGTGGCCTCATTAGGCCAAGTGGACCCAATGGTACTAGTGGACCTAATAATAATTAAATGACTCCTAAGTTAAGCTAATATAATATAATAGACAGTTTGGAAAAGGGAGGATTATAAATCCTAACAAAACAAAGCCTAGTGAGAGGGTTATGGCTTGGTCCATCCCTTCACGTGGTCTCATTAAAAGTGCCATCTTTCCTCCACTATGTTTCAAATTGAAAACCCTCTAATCTATAGTTTGGAAACTTCATACATTTTTCCATTTAAAATATAAACATTCTACACTATAGTTTAATAGAATACAATTACCATTTAGGCTTTAACCCCTTCCTCTTATAGTTTGAGCTCAAACTTTGGGCATAGGTATTATTACATTGGCAAAGACCTTAGCACTTAGGACTAGCGAGCTGTAGGTGCAGGGTTCTTTATTTGTTACATTTATATAGCATAGATTTATCAGTTAGTAACCTATACTAAGAAGAGACACATCCTGCGTTAGTTCACAAGGACTCAGTAAGCCCAGTATCGTAGGATTTCCTTACCTTTCTTAGTGATTTTTTAGGGAAAAATCCTTCCACTCCTCCCCTTTACATACATAGGTAAGTCAGCCTCATCGTTTAACAAAATAAGAACTAGATAACGTAACATGAAATTAAATATGAAAAAAATAACATCATAAGCATCAGTAAACTAGATAAACATGTAAATAAGTACAAGTACATCAGAATATAGAATAATGAAATTTAAACATCATCGTCACATTGGAATCATATAAAAAGGAAAACAAAACCAAAACTTAGGAATAGTTCTTATCAAGCTATAATTCCACAGTTAAGAAAAGATGTCCTGTAAAGAGTTTAGCAGTATTATTATCCTTATAAAAAAAAATTAATTATGGATTTTAGGGACATCACAAGTGGTACCAAATCCTAGATTCAAACACTAAGAGACCTAATGGACACTACAAAACATCCATTGCAGAAATAAATATTTCAAGATTGTATTTCAAATTTTGTGAATTAACAAAAAATTATTTTCTACCAAATGTTTAAATTGCAGGTTTAAGGAACAGTCCAAATCATGAATATAAAAGGGGACAACAATTGACAACGAAATATGAATTCCTCAACACGAGAAGAATAACTAGTGGTGGAATTAAATTATGATCTAATGAAAACCATACAGAGTGTACAAGTAGACTTACAAATATTCAAATGTGATAACATGAATGAGAGAAAAGAGAAGAAATAAATAATTAAGGCTTTATTTCGGAACATGATGGGAGTAAGCCCTCATGGATAGCCTACACATTCAACCAAAAAATCCAAGGAAGAGTGTCATCATAAAATAATAACCAGTATTCCAAATCAAGAGGGAAAATAAGCACAAGCACCTAATCTTTCTGAAAAAAGAATATCACAGTTTTTCTAGTGATGGTTCCCTCTCTCTCCTTGCAGAAAATGACAAAAAAATGATTACAACCTTCAAGGAGATTTTCGAAAGATAAAATCCCAACCTATGAAGGAGAGATGAATATCGGGGAGAAGGTTCAAGAATGGCTCCTATGTATGAAAAATACTTTTGAGTACACAACTAATCTAGTGAGATGAAATCCCGGTGGGCCATTTATAATTTAAATGGGAAATCAACTAGATGGTGGAGAGGCCTAAAGAATACCAAAGAGGATGAAGTAAAACAAATCAGATGGAGTAGTTTTCGCAGAATATTTCAGGAAAAATATGTTTCTAAGGGATTCTTTGACAGAAAAGTAAAAGAATTACATTATTTAAATATGGACTCCATGACCATGGAGGCATTTATCAACACATTTTTTCAACTGTTACATTACGTGCCATACATAAAGGACGAAAAGGTGAAGATACAACAATTTTTGGGGTGTATTCATCCAAATTTTCAGGAGATAATTGAGTTTGACATGCCCAAAAATTTGGACACTACCTTACACAAAGGTATGCTTTGTTATGAGCATGGACAACTAAGGCAAGAAAACATAAACATAAGTCAAGAAAAGTCTAGGACCTTCTTAGAAAATCAAAAACCTTATTTTAAACCACCACCATACAGAAATAAAAACAACATTTTTTTCGCTAAGAGAAACTTCAATAAGGAAGGTGCAAGGCAAACTTTTCCTGCGCCAAATACCAACAGACCAGCAGCAAACATAGGAGCCAAGGTTTTCCTATTGCAAGTTAATTGTTGATAATTCCAAGGGCCCCATTATGCCAGAGATTGTCCAAACAAGACTAATAGAGTCTTACACAATCTACAGGAAGACTCAACGTTAGAGGACATGGCTAGTACACCAAGGATCTATGCATCATTTGTCGGCCGACAAATAGACAATTAGGCCACTATGGTTGAAATATAAGGTAAGGTTTCAAATAGTTCTATTTCGATTTTGATTGATCTCAATGCTTTTCGGAGCTATGTATCACCCAAGATTGTTGAAACATGTAAATTAAAGAAAGTAAAACATGAGAAACCATGGCTGGTACAATTAGCCACTGGTACAAGAAGAAACAATTTCAAAACTAGTAAGAGACTATGAGGTAGACATGAACGAGTTTCCAACTAATATATATTTAAATATCTTACCCTTTTTACATATGGTGTAGTTATTGGTATGGAATGGTTATAAAAACACCATGTCATACTTGATTGTCTAAATAAGTCAATATTGTGCACAGATAGCCAAGGGAATCAAATAAGTGTATTAGAAAGGGATACAAATGTTTTGCAGTAAATTTTTAGGATGTAGTCAATGAGAGAGAACAACAAATTGAGGAATTTCTTGTTCTCATAGACTTTAAGGATATATTTCCAGAGGAAATACAAGGATTACCACAAAAGTGAGACTTATATTTTTCTATAGAACTGACACCAAGGTCAGTATCGGCTTCAAAATCCCCATACCGCATGAGCACACAAGAATTGGTGGAGCTCAAGTTATAGTTACAGGAGTTGATTGAGAAGGGTTATATCCGACCTAGTGTTTCCCCTTGGGGAGCACCTATACTTTTAGTAAAGAAGAAGGATGTTATGATGTGAATGTGCATCGATTACCGCCAACTCAACAAGATGACCATCAAGAGACGTTATCCACTCCCTAGGATCAATGACTTGTTCGATCAAGTCTGGCGAGAAAATATCTTTTCAAATATTGACTTGCGGTCCAGATACCATCAGGTATGGATCTGTGATGAAGATATACACAAAACAACCTTTCAGTCCCGATACAACCACTACGAGTTTGTAGTAATTCCTTTTGGTCTAACTAATGCACCAACATATTTTATGTGCATGATGAACAATATATTTAGTAAATACCTAGATCAGTTTGTATTGGTATTTATAGATGAAATACTAGTTTACTTGAAGAGTAAAGAAGAACATGCGAAACATCTCGACATAGTACTATAGGTGTTATGGGAACACCATCTTTACATTCTGTTTAGCAAATGTGTGTTTTACAAACCACAAATACAATACCTAGGTTACATCATTTCCGAGGAAGTAATAGTCATCGACCCAGAAAAGATTAAAGCCATATAAGAATGGCCTACACCTGTCTGTGTCACAGAGATTAGGTCATTTTTGGGATTAGCATATTACTATCGAAAGTTCATTGAGAATGTTTCGAGGATCGCATGTCCCATGATCGCCTTACAAAAGAAGGAAAAAATGTTTTAGTAGAAAACCAGGTGCGAGGAAATATTTCAGGAGCTTAAATAGATTTTGAGTACTACACCTATACTACAAATTGTGGATCCCGATGGGGATTCCATTATTTACACATATGTTAGAAAGGAAGGACTTGGAGGAGTCCTCATGCAGAATGATTGTGCGATCTGTTATGAGTCACAGAAATTAATGGAACACAAAAAAAATTGTCCCACACATGATATTGAGCTATCATCCATTGTACATGCCTTGAAGATGTGCAGGCACTACCTCATGGGGAAGAATTTTCTTCTGAAGACAAAGAACATGATTTTGAAGTATTTTTTCAATGAGTCAGATCAAAATTCTAGACAAGTAATATGGTTGGCCTTCCTTAGCGAGTACCACCTCGAATTAAAGCATATAAAGGGAAAGGAGAATAAAATCATCGATGCTTTAAGTCGACAAACTCATATGTTATATGAGATCACTTTGAGCCAAGCCAATTCGGATTTTCACAATAGGATCAGAATGATAAGAGAAGTTGATCATTTCTATGTTGAAGTCCTAAAAAACATCAGTAGGACAGGTTGTTTCAACAACAAAAATATTATAAGGTAGACAATACCGGGCTATTGTGGTCCAAAGAGAGATTGTATGTTCTAGAAGGAGGAGACATCAGATCCAACATCCTAACAGAGTTTCACCAAAATCCCTAATTGGGGAATCCAAGATATCAAAATATGATATCGGCAGTAAATAAACACTTCTTTTGTCCTAATTTAAAGGGTGACATATCGTTATTCATCGCAAAATGTCAAGAGTGTCAGCTAGTCAAAGCTGAGCACTAGCATCATTTGGGATTACTACAATCATTACCCATTTTGGAATGGAAATGGGAGGTTATCAGTATGGATTTTATTACGGGTCTACCAAAGAGAAAGAATCAGAATGAATCCATATTTTTAATGGTTGACAAGTTTTCTAAAGCGGCACAGTTTATCCTAGTTAAGTTAACTTACAAGGAAGTTCACATTGCTGACATATTCTTAAAAGAGATATTTGGAATGCATGGGATACCCAAGGAAACCATCTCGGATCGAGACATGAAGTTTACTCATAATTTTTGGAGATATTTATTCTCCGATTTAGACATGCAGTTAAATTTTAGTACTTCCTACCACCTGTAGAAGGATGGGCAGAGAGAATGAGCAAACCATATTTTGGAAGACATGCTTAGAGTGTACATTATGAAAAATCCCACAAAGTGGGAAGATTATATTCACCTTGCAAAGTTTTCATATAAAAACGGATACCAGACCTCCACCAAGATGAGTCCCTTTGAGGTACTCTATGGCCAAAAGTGTAGTACACCAGTGATGTGGGATAGCCCGATAGAAAGGCTCATGTTAGAGACAGACTTAATGAAGGACCTAGAACAGTTAGTCACCAAAGTACAACAAAATCTCAAGGAACTAGAAGACCTCCAGAAATGTTATGTGGATAAGAAAAGAAAAAACAAATATTACCAGATTGGTGAACATGTTTATTTAAAAGTAAAACAAAAGAGAATCTCAGTTATCTTGGGAAGGTGCGAAAATTTAGCATTGAGATTTTGCAGACCCTTCGAAATACTAGCCAAGACAGGGCTAGTGGCGTATGAATTATCTTTACCCGCTCATATAAAGGTTCATAATGCTTTTCACACATATTTACTGAAGAAATATGTATATGATACTATTGTTCCTTGCTATAGGTTGAACCTGAAGGATATTTTGTACTAGAACCCCTTCATATTCTGGACTTAAGAGAGGTACAGATCAGGAAGCAAACCATCTTCCCACTGAAAGTGCATTGGAAACACTTTGGAGGCGATGAGGCCACTCGAGATAATGAACAAACCGTGAGAGAAGCTTACCTTGCCTTGTTTCATGACTTCATTTATACTCCCTAAAACATCGGGATGGTGTTTTTCTAAGCGGGCAGGGATGTGATATCCCAAATTTTGACCTTAAATATAATGGGCATGATCCCAATTGCATATGAGTTACTTTGATGTTTTAGATATTGGTCCTATTCCCCACTAGACATTAGTTATGTCAATTAGTTAGATATATTAGGTGTAATCCAATACACTTATTGTCTTGTATATGATTATATATGTTGGGTGTGGACCCTGATGGACAAGGAATATTTTCATGGTACTATGTACTAGATTTATTATTATTTGATTAGCCTTAGTACATATACAGAGATGATTATTGTGATGAAATATGCAAAATATTGAATGCATGATTGAGTCTATAATGTGTTGGGTATAAGCCCTTAATCACATGAGTGATGCGATTTTGTGTTGTGTAAGATATGGAACACATAAGTTATGATATTTTGTGTTGATCATAATCTCTAGAGAACATGGATTATAAGATTGGAAGTGTTGGGCATAAGCCCTGGAGAACTCCAAATTGATGTTGACCATTAGATCTAGAGCATTGGATCCTTGGTCATTGTATCACTTGGTGTATTATACAAGTACATCCTAGTATTAGTGTTGAGAAAGAGGCTATGGAATTGCGCTAGTGTAACACCCATATTAATAGTGTTGAGCTTAGGCTCTGAAAAGCGCTAGGGGTTACTGAACTTAAGTGTGTTGAGTGAGAATGACTCTGAGTATCATTGACCCTTATCATAGTTATTTTTGACTTGATTACATGAAATTTCAAATCTACTTCTCATGAGGGACTGTACAAACTACCAAGATACACAAGGTAATCCAACATGCAAGGAGATTCTAGAGCTGCCTAGCTTAGTTCGCCAAGCAAACCCTACCCAAGGACTTGATAAAAGAAATAGTGTACCTAAGGGAAGCATCAAAATGAATAAACTATGATATATGATGCATGATTAAATATTAAGAATAATATGTAAATTTTATATATTATGAATAATATAATA
>LPNX010185658.1:130571-172781 GCA_001517045.1 Pseudotsuga menziesii
ATATTATTTTTGTTAGCAATTTCCAGCAGTATTTTGAATGGGTGGAGGATGTCTATAGCCAAGAACCATTGAGTCGCTAAAAGTCACACACCAGGAGGATCTATAAAATTTGATAGAATTGTAGCAATGACAACATCAGGTGAAACTTATTTTTGAATTGGTAAGGTTGAAATCAAGAACGTCAGATGAAATCGAGTCCATCCCCTATGGAATGTTTACTCCCTGCTTAACAAGTAAGATGTATTTCTGCAATGACTTATTGCAACATTGAAAAGGAACCAACATTACAATTAAATAACTATGAGAGTTACCGCCTGTGACCCATTGGACACTTAAGGGTGAAGAGAAATTGTAGCCTAATGTTGTTTTGTGTAGGTTGAAAATTGTAAAGGCATCCTTTTCCTTTGTTTGGTGAGGGTCAATCATAGATGGCGGGTGACACAAGGAATTGTTTATGCTAAATAAATTACCGAGCTAAACTTGTGCATCAGAATCAATGTTCAAAGATATATGAGAAGTGACAGAAGCAATACTGCATGCTAAATAAATTACAGCTTTAAACATGTGCATCATAATCATGTAGGAAATTGCTAGAGAATCTAGTTGTAGTGAGGCACTTGTTAATTGCTATTTACTTAAAGTATGGATTCATTGGTATACGAAGCATATTTTCAATTTTCTGGAATGGCACACATTGTTAAGGATAGTTGGATATATTTACCATTGAAGATAATCTAGAGGGGCAAGAGTGCAGATTATAATATTATGATAAGGGTTTAGTTTTCCAAGTTCGAAGATAATGGCTAACCTTTGAAATTCTTAGTTTTTTCTTGATGGGCCATAATAAGATATAACAATAGTTATCAAGTTCTCATAAAGAATGCAATTCTGCAATATTGAATAGTAGACTGATGCCCATCATGTGCGTGCCATTTCCCACAAGTGTTAATTTCTATAGTTAAAGGAGGGAAGAGTAAACAATGGAGCAGGGTCTTATTATTGTGTGGGTATTTTCAATTTATGCACTTTTTTTATCAATCCTGACCACATATGACAGGTTCATTATTCCTAAGAAGTTATACACAGTTTTTCAGAAGTATAAATTTCCAACATTGAGTCAATCATTTGGAAAGTATCTGTGAAACTGAAAGCCTAGTTAGGTACCTCTCAAGTTTGAGTGCATGTTTTGAGAGATATTTCTAGACTTGCAGCCTTAACAGCCCTCATGGTATGTCGAAATTCACTGTAATACCTATTTCTCCTTGTGATTAATTGTTTTTTTGTAATCCCTAATCTCCTATTATAGTTTGTTGCACTCCTTCAAGATATGAATTTTATTGCATACATTTATGTTGATACAGAATAGTACAAATATAGAAGCAAGTAACAAATTGAAGTTAATGTGTAAGGTGGTGTTTGGATTGTCAAATCTCCCAGGTTTTATGTGGTTTCTTGTGAATTGTGTTGTTATAAGAAATTGAAAGGGTATTGTGGCTTCTTGTGAATGTCTTCTTGTCAATTCTAGTGTTAAAAGAAATTGAAAATGGCTCTTATCCGATGAATGAGAAGAAAGGCATGACTTATGCTAAAAATTTTTATGTTCTTTGAATTAATAAAATCATAAAGTGACCACCTATTGAGTGATTGCAGGCATGGGAAATTGTGGCCCTAAGGAGTGCTAAATCTCCTAAATGGTAATGAGTTCAAAAGTTATGAGAAAAATATCATGCGCATAAATTTGTCACCACAAGGAAGTGGTGATGGAGGTAGTAGATGAAAGCTATCTGTTTCCCCTGGGCAAGCGAGGGACAACTATGCATTCTAGGGACGCCTATATGTAAGACATTTTGGTTAAGACTCGTTCCGCACACATTGAGAGGACTATCACAAGAGTGGGGGAATCTGTGAAGAGAATAACCTGTAGGCGCTGTGGGGGTGTACAAGAACGGAAGTGCCTTATCTTGGTGAAGCACCCTGAAGAGCACAGAAAGGAGATACGCCTAAGGAAGGGTGTCATCCTTGTGTTAGGTGGCTTGAATCGGTACTTGGAGTACTATTAGCACTCGGTGTGCTGGGATGGAGGACATCTAGATGAAGGAATAATGGTGAAGCACCCTGAATAGCACAAGAAGGAGATACGCCTAAGGAAGGGTATCATCCTTGTGTTGGGTGGCTTGGATTGGTATTCAGAGTACTGTTAGCACTTGGAGTGCTGGGATGGAGGACATCCTGAGAAAAGAATAATGCCGGGAATAAGTATGTGCATTACAGGTAAACTGGTACCTATGAGGTAATATGTCTATTTATTTGAAAATAGAACTGACATGTATATTGGAACCACTATGGATTATGAAAATTGTATAGTATTGGATTCTGGGTTATACAATGTTATCGATGTCGATGTTAGTAGACATGCATATATATATGTGTGTAAAAATGCAGGTTGGTGACCAAATCCCATCTATCAAGAGCGATTAAGAAATACAAAAGCAAGAAATCAGAATAGAAAGATGAAAACAAGAAAGGACAATAGAATAGAGGAACAATGTTGGTTGAAAATAGGAACACCGAGGACAGTGTTATTTTTTTTAGGGGGAAACGATCTAATATCCCTCTTTAATACCCTGACTATTTTTTATTTCTGAATGTACTTATTCTCTGGTGAGGAGCTTAAGGCCAAGGCCCCACCGGAAAAAATTTGTATTGTAGGTGATGTAAATTCTTAAGTTATGGACTTGGGAGATTTAAGACGTAAACGCAACTATATTCGGACAACCTAGTCCACTACGAGGAGAGACAAGTGGTAGGAAACACCTTGGGGACCCGGTAAGGTTCAACCTGGTTCTTCACAATCCTAATGTTGTGACCAAGAGAAGCTAGCTACCATATTATTGGTAGGTTTCATAGACACCAATATTTGGGTAAGAGCATTTAAACTGATAGGGAAAATGTATATATATATATATATATTAAATGACGGTAGGGAAAATCCTACTTTGCGTGGCAGGTTAAGTAAAATATGGTTGAAAATATATTTTACTTAATGACCCCCCTTATAAGTAATAAGATAATCCCCAAGAAAAGGTGAATTACAAACCGGTTGTAAATTAAAGTAGGCTTATCCACGATAAGGATAATTGAGGAATATCTCCTTGAACATATAGTATACCAAATCACATTAACTTTTATTTTTTTAATTAAAAGAGATATCTTTGGGAGAGTGAGGGAGAAGAGGCTCTTGGAGCTAAACACATGCCCCTAATTAATTAGTTACCGACAAAACTAAAGGAAACCTGGGTGGCACAGTTAGTGGCAGAATTTTGCGCCTCGATTTGGGGGAATCCTCACTCACCTCAAGGAATGAATACCGTTTGCTTCTGGCTATTTAAGAAGTCATGAAATGAGCTTAGGGGGCATTGGATATTGAAAATAAAGTGTTGAGCTGTAGGGAGAGTTATCTGCACGGTCTATTGGGGGAATCCACATGGGAGGTTGGAGCGAGATCTCCAGGTCTGCGACTGCAATGTTGGGATTAGGCGATTCTATCTAGGTTGGATTTTTTGTTTGTTTTAAGATTGCTATGACATCATTGAAGTACTCCCATATCCTGCCTATGTTTTATTTGGAGCCTGCGGCCTGTTAACCATTCAAGGGATAGGTTTGATGGCATCCTCTCTGCCAATTTTATTCTTATCTCATTGTTTATACATTGTATACTTTAATATCCTACATCGGTTAAAAGTCCAGGCTTCCTGTGTTCGCTTGCTATATTTTAGGTTGATTTGAAATTGATTCCACCAATTGATCGGGATGTGATTTAACCTAGCATTTTAATTCATCCAAGGTCTTCTCAATAAACAAATCTAATCAATGGGTGATACCAGCCTTTGATTTTACATACGATTTGGTTGTAAATATATTTATATACATATAGATTCCAACTTCTGAAGTGGGATCCTATCCTCATGAGGCCAAACCCGAAATCTACAACCAAGTGTTGTCCTTAACATTATTTTGCCTCATTTTTTTTACTGAAAGGTTCTCGACAGCAGTGCAACCTAAATCGGAGTTCACCTTTATGCTAATGAATAACTTGTTCAAAGGATTTTTCAACGAGCCCCTTTGTTTTACCCCTGACAGCTCAGTGTGCCTTTGACGCGAGATAAAGGATACCCACACCTTGACTTTTTATGTATTCCAAGATGCGCACATCTATCGTCTCTTTTGTTATGGAAACTCAGTTCTAGAGAAATAGGGTTTAGGGTTTGATTTATTTGTTCATTGGGATTTTAAAACAGTGTTTAGTATCCTCCAAATTATCTTTTGGATGGAGACTGTTATCCTTCATTTTTGTCTGGTTTCATTGTTTCTATGCACCATCAAGGCTGATTGTAGCCTTAAAATTTTAGACATGAGTTGTTTCCTCTCATCCCTTCAAAGATTTACATTTTAATCTTCCGTTTTTCCTCTCTGTTGACAGAGAGTATTCTCCTGATTATCGCTGTGGGCTATGGTGTTCTCCCATTTTATTTTTATAGAAAGGAACACCAATTGCGATGTGGAACATCACTCTAGGCTTATGCCTTCGGATTAGCAGCCTACTTTGGGAGTCTCTATTAATTATTTACACTAGTGGCGCATACTTGTGTTGGTCCCCAAATTTTGAAACAACATTTCGAGAGGCTAGATAGGCCATTTCAGTAATAATTATATTGAAATATGAACTTAGAGGTTCTAGTGTTGATTGGTGTTTCCGCACCTTGTTTTGATATAGGAAAACATGCTATGAAAGGTATCATATAGATGTATTCACAAGTGGAGTTTAAGGGATAAATTTATAGTAAAACACCTCCAGGGATCTATGTAACCCGACATTATAATTTAATTACTAAGTGACTTAGAGATAGAATGGAAAAGGGAAGTCTTATGCCTAGATTGGGAATAATGGGGCCTTGGTGGTCATGTCCATTTTTTTAAAAGGAAGGCCTCGATGTAAGGCACATATGTGTTATAAAATACCCTCTATGAGATAGAGGCTCAGTAAATAAATTGCAGCTAGAGTACTGCAGAATTGTTATCCTTTGAGAAATAAAGTAATAAAGGAACTGGCAAATGATTGGTGGACGTTGCCTCGTGGATGAGGTGAACCATGGAAGTTGCTGGTTTTTGCATGTTTACAACATTAGGATGTAGAGTCCTTCGTCCTAGGATAGGGTGAACCAACAACTTCCATTAGAAGTGTGTACAATACAATGGAATCACTATCTTCATCGTCATGGACACCCTATCTTTTTATAGGAAAGGGTTGGCTAGTGTAGAAAACACACTTATCTATGTTTAGAATATGGGCAGATCCAAACCAAAGAGGCGGTGCAAGGATTCACGTTGATTTTTGTAGTCATAAAGTGTTACCATAGTTAGACATGGACATGAATGAATGGAATACTATGTACTGATAAACTGACATGTTGTAATATACTTACCTCTAAATGGAACATATCTTCCCCATGGGAGGGATCATTGCTAGCAATTTCTTTCTCCTCTGCAGGACTAGATAACACCTACAAGTTTAAAATTTATAAATATTAGCAATCTATAAAGGATTCTACATTAATAAATAAATAGTTTGAGCAAGATTCCATCATTAACCATGTACTTACATTCCTGAGGTAATCATAAAATCCACCTGGGAGGAATTCAATGAGATCAATGTCTCTAACATCTTGCTCAAAATGTGGTTTGTGCAACTTCAAAAATTGTAAATATTAGACCCTTTAATAAATTAATTAACTAGCACATGTATTTAAAAAATGATACATATTAACAAAAAGACACATGCTGAAATATTACCTTGGTGTTGGTTGTTTGATCCTCAGATACGACAACACCCGGTACACTACTACCCCCCTTTGAGGAATCAAGCTCCTGCAAGATTGAAAATTGTGTATATTAAGAATATTTTAATATGTGTAAAATATGGAAAAATTAAATTAAAAAACAATAGAGTTTTTACAATGTTCTTACCTGAAAACGACTCATCGTAGAGTTACCATGTGTTGGTCCATGACCATAACCGGATTGACCACATGTCGTGCACACATGTGGCTCAATCCAAGTCACATGGGATGATGGTCTCTCCCTACAAATAGATGGCCCTCTACCACCAAAAGATGATGCTTGTACCCTACCATAGGAAGAGGGCCCTTCTTGGTCAATAGTTGTGGTGTGCCGGGAAAACATCTCAGCTAGCGTAAGAAATTCTCCTATGTCTGGGTAATAATATCATGTGCATGAGGGATGTCTAGCCTCAATAGTTGGACATAGGGTGGAGGTATTCGTCAATCTACATGTATCTATTCCTATAATTGAGTCGGTTTTGGGGCATCCCCCTACCAACTCCTTGAAACCCCAACATGTCAAAATAGTTGACATTTTTTCCCATCAGAAACTCTACATAAAGTGTCCAGAGGAAGTACATCAGTACTTACATGTTGTTATATAGGGGAATATCCAAAACCATGTACCATATGTCTATCCAATGGTATCTAATTGGTTGACAGATGCACCACTTGATGGAAATATGTGGTATGCTTCTCTATGGAATGTCATTCGTCCTAGGCACTCTAAATCATGTATACATATCCACTTTTGTTATTTTGAGCTTCTTAAGATGGTTGTAGCTCAATCCATCTTCATATTCTTGTATTTTTATCTCCATGTACGATGATGTGTTATACAAGGCATCAATTGATTTGCTAATGGTATCCACTATGGTCAGCAATGATGTTGAAAAGGAGCGAGAAAGTTCATCTCCACCCCTCCAAGGAGAACCAATGTCTCTCAAACGACCAATTAATCTCAAAATATCTGCATTGTGGTCCATAGTACCCACTTCAATTATAAATACAAATAAAATATCATTATAAAAATAAAAACATGGTATAATGACATCTCTAAGCAATCAAAAGTTTAAAAGGAATGTGTGACAAATAAGAACATAAACTATATATAATTTTAATTTTAAAATTGATCTTGAATTTTACTCTAAAGAATAAACATTTAACATTTTTTAATCTTAAATTTATGTCATAAATTTGTATTAATTTCCAATTCCATATGCATACATTAGAATTCCTATGTGCATATGTTGATTGGGAAGCTCGTCTACCTTATTTTAAGTCTTGAATTATGAAGTTTCGTCAAAATTGTGAGGTGTTAACTAATGTCGTTGTAGGACCAACTCCCAGATTGAGGGTAGAGTCGAGGGATAGAGCCTATAAGAGGTGGAAGAAGGTGTTATTGATGAAAAAATCCCAATATTGGAAACTATTTTGATAGATATGTAATTATTTGTTGTACCATGAATTTTTTTGGACTCCATTTAACATCTTTGTTTATAAGTAATTTGGGCCATGTATGGATTCCACTTGATGTTATTTTAGTTGTCTGCACTCTTTCTATATACCCATGACAGACATTGCATAAATTTGTGTATAGTGGATTTTAGGGTTGCAAGGTTTCCACTAGATTCTATTATGTATTGTAGTATGTGAATGGCATGTAATCCAACACATCAACCTCCCTATGTATTTTGATGTTCATCGAACCTATTTTTGAACTCTGTTGTCTTGACCTTAACCAAAATGTACCCTTTAGTCAAGGGGAAATATTTGTTAAGCATGGGAAGATTCTCTACCTTATTTTCACACTTGGATTAGAAATTTTTATCAAAACTATAAGGTGTTGATTAATGTTCTTGGATGACCAACTTTGATGTTTCATTTAGAGGGAAGGGATTTACCATGTTTGTTTATGTACTTTAGGGAAGACATGAATTCTACTTGAATTTTTTTTTAGTTGTATGAAAGCTTGCAATATACTTGACAAAATTTGCATATTTGTGAATGTTGGTTTGGAGTCACAAGGATGCTTGTGAATATACATAAGAAAATAATGAAATTCATTTCTTTTTTTATGAGTAAATTTGCATTTTGGTTTCCATTGGGCATGTAAATTTATTATGGAACCTTGCAATATACTTGAGAAAATTTTCATATTTGTGAATTTTGGTATATATTCACAAGGGTGCTTGTGAGTATGCATATGCAAATAGTGAAATTGATATGTTTTTTATGCGTAAATTAGGGTTTTGGTTCCATTGGGAATGTAAATTTCTTATGCAACCTTGCAATGTACTTGAGAAGCTTTGTATATTTGTGAATTTTGGTTTGGATTCACAAGGATGCTTGCGAATATACATATGAAAATAGTCAAATTGATTTTGTTTTTATGAGTAAATTGTGGTTTTGGTTTCCATTGGGCATGTAAATTTCTTTATCGGTAAATAAATTAAAAAAAATGGTTTCAATTCATATTAGGGAAGAGACATTATTGAAAATAGGGAAATTAGCATGAGAGGATTTGGATTAAATACCACACAATGAAAAAAATGATCCCCAAGGTGGAGTTTGTTTTCCTTTTATCACCCAAATCACATTCACCCTTGCTTGTTTTGCTCAGCTTGAACACATTTTGTGCGTGGTTGTGGAGAAAATGATGGTTTCATCCTGTTTGAAGCATAAACAAGATTTTACATAACGTGTGCACATTTTTGTACACTATAACACATGCAAGTTTTAGATAAGAATAGCATGCACGTGTTTTACTTAACTATCCTAATTTCAAAGCATGTTGGAAGTCCTGGGACTAGGATTGGCAACATCGACATTGTTTGGGATGATTTCTATTTTATGGATCTTGAATGATTGGCTTCAATCTACCATTGCATATGAAAGGTCCCTTAACTTTGTCCACTCACCCTTTGATCCAACGAATTGGATTCTTGATGTATTTTACTATTCTGTAAGTGGAAATGTCACATGCCCTAATTTTTTCAAAAAGAATATTATATTATTTGATTTTATTTGAGGACAATATGTTATATTTTATGCTAAGTTGTAATTGATGACTCAACAGAGTGAAGGATATTTAATGTAATTCTGAATATTTTTATTATAAATAAATAAAGGAGGAGACAACAAATTAGGAGATCTATTAAAAGAGTGTTTACTAGTCAAATTGGTGGAGGAGACTGGGTGGAGAGAAAACATACATGTGGCAGCATCCTCAAACCACTTCCAACTGCTGCAGGTGGCAACCTCCCTACATTTGGGGCCATGATTCCCTAAGAAAATGGAATTAGAGCAGGTGGATCAATTAATGAAAACTAACCCAAAAGACCTAGGAAATATTTATAAAAGTTCCCATTGAAGAGAGATGTGGCTACTCATTCTAGAGAAGTGATCATTCAGGTGAAAGTACTTCATATAAATTCAATGGAAGGGAATTGTCGAAAGATTTTGAGGTGATAATTGCTGAGTGATCTAGTGTAGCTTTTAAGCTGAAAGATCTTACTACTGAGTGTAGGGTGTTTCACTAAGTTATTGGATTAGTATACTGTTTGCATGCTCCACCAGTTCTCAGCCAAGAAGACTAGGAATAGGCTCGGGGGTCCTGAGGAAGCGTTGTCTAAGCAATCTCCAGGAGTTTGGTAGGGAGGAATGGACTCCTAATGGTGTTGTTGTCTATCCTAATTAGATTCTACATTATTTGTTTTACTGTGTTATATAGAAAAATCAGAATCTGACTCTTAAATGAATGTTAAATATTCAATTTGTAAATTGTTAGAATGGAAAATAATTCTATTTTGCGTTTTTCCAAACCTGGAAGGACCAGGCTATACTCCAACACATATAGAGTATTTACAGTAGATGAAAGAATATGTTAAGAGACTGAATAGAATAGATATGGTTCTGCATTTCATAGTAGCAGAGTAAATTATTTTAGTATGTAGGTTATTATTAAAAAGAATAATGATTTGGTTATCTATGTTTATTGTTTTAACAAGCTTATTTATGTAAACATATTGGAAAAGAAATAGCAGCAATTTAGTACAAGTAGAATGAATAAGTGAAAAAGGAATATCTTAGTAGATAAGATCGTGTATTTACAGACAGTAGATTAATTTTTATTGAAGCTAAAATATTATGCAGATTAAACTGTGTTATGATAGGCTTATATTTATCTGTTTCCACTTAAGTGACTGAATGAAATGCAGCAGGATAATCACGTTAGAGTTACATGGTTTACATATAGTTAAGAAAATAAACAACTACTAATAACACAGTTTATTTTCTCACAATATCATTTAAATATAGAACTAGTATTTACTATAAATAAATAGGGTTAAATTTAAAAGTACTTATATTAAAAAGAGTAACAGAGTTACAAAAATTATTCTTTATCATTTTTTAAAACTCTGAGCATTTTCCACTAGACAGTATATTAAATAAAATCAATAAAATATAAATAAATAACTAGTATAAAACTAATTAACACCTATGCATAAACTAATTATAATTATTAGACAGGATTATACCTGTAATTATACAACTTCAGGGTCAAAACCCTAACCAAGTTATTAAACTATTATAAATAAAAAACTTCTAAGTTACAAACCATATACTTGGATAATAATAATAAATATAATTAATGAGTCTACTGTAAAATGTTAGCGTATTTTGTTAAACAAGTGTACATTTACACAACACACTTATGATATTAATTCAACCAAATTAACATGCAGTAGAACCAAATCATTAAATAACTGAAAAACTTAATTAGACAAGGGTTTCTTTTCAGGAAAAACCCTATCTTGTGTTTTCCGAACAATTAAGATGAATATTATAAGTTATTCACTATGAATAAGTTACAATCCTTATAACAACAATGTATACTAATAAAATATTGTTTAGACAGAACATTCTTTAGTAACAGTTGAATAGGGAAACCCTATTATGCACAAAAAGTACATTATACAAGATTGCTGCAAAAACGAGACAGAGCTCGAGGTAAAAATATTTCTTAAAAACCCATTGTAATACATTGACAGGCCGTAAGGATGCATAACTTAACCAGTTTACAACACCCGGCCCATGCCGATGTACCCATCATCGTGGCATGGGTTTTAAAAAACAAAACTAACATTCAATTTATCAAAACCTACATTACTGTAAATGATTTTTAATTTAAGAAAATAGTAGTACAAGTCACGACATCAAATGCCGGAGCCACCCTACTATATGCAAGGGATGATAACGAAAAACTAAACTTAAAAACTAAAGACCAAACATCCCAAGACTAGACGAATCGAGGTCAGGACTTCTTTCGAACTGAAACCATTTTGTTTTCCCTAAGTCTATACAAGTAGGATTTTGCCACTTTGCAACCGAGGCTTACTCGTAGGACTTGATGCCAATCCAAACTTGGAGAGGGTCCTTTCCAGCATAAGGACAAGTTGTAACCTGCAGGTAATGAGAAAACCTTAGTTAGAAAGTGAGTGGTATAATGTAACCATAACTTAAAGAAAAACTTAAAAACAACTGTAAAACAAATTATTACCTGGAAGTGATGAATGCCGAGGCCAAAGAGGAATGAAATAACGTAGTAAACGAGCACCACAAGTAGCATAACCCTCATTCTCGCAAGTGATAAAGGAGACGGGCTCACAATACATCTACACCCATGACTAGATCAGAGTTAAAACTTGGAAATGGCCATGCAAGAAATCGATAATACAATCCACTGATAGAGAAAAACTACACACACAGAAAGTATTACATACAGAATGAAAACCCAATGTGATTTGTGAGTATTGCAACCCACACTTTAGAATAGTAACACCTCTCTACACACAACAATGGATCTAGAGACAAGCTTAAGCGAGCCCTCATGGCCGCAATAAACCAGACAGAACAATGACTAAACCCTTGACAAGAATGAGAGCTAGGGTTGCATCATGAGTTTTAAATTATGCTTTGCATAGTGGGAAAGGTTCCACGTGTCCACCAAATTATTCCATCCACCAAGGTGTCGAATGATATAGTTGTCAATGCATGTTCGGGACAACATAATTATTGTTAATAATTTACATTATGCATAGAATGATAAGGTAATATATAAAGTCAATATCATATTGTTTCAATGAATTCAAACCATGATAATGAACGAGGAACTGTACTATCATTTAACCTTATATTATAAACCTTGAAATCTTCTTTGGTAAAGAACCAAAATGTGTATTGCATTGATGCCCTTGTTTCATAAAGATCTTATAGTCTTTCTTAGTAAAACGTTTAAGAAAAGATCGATAGTCACAATATAAGTTTTGAGCAGGATTGTTAGTGCCTCTATTGACCCTTTATATAACCATGAACGATGCATGGTTATGCTGTTAGAACTAGATATAAATCAATAAGGTGTATACATAAATAAATAATATATATAACCTAGTATAACTCTTACTTTTTGTTAGTATAGTCTACAGTACTGAGGGTAAGATAAATCTCTTATAAGTACACGATCTGTAGTCTTCATAAGATACCAAGCTCTATGATGAATAAAAACAAGGTTAGGTTGAACTTGGGAGTTTAATATAGTAAACTATCTAGGAATTTATTGCATCACCTTTACTTATAAGTAAATAGTAGGATAATGTAAAGTTTGTCTCATTACTAGGTCAAGAAGAAAATCGGAAAATATAAGTCACAACTTGATGTTATTCATGAAGAGGATCACTTATAAATTTAATGCAATTATAAGCTAATAAACTTCCTCTACTGAAGCTAAATAAAAGGTAAAGCTAAGAGCTCTATATAGGTTTGCTTCTTCGAAAGCCTTAGGTCTATTACCTTACTTATAAGCAGTGTTGTAATTTTATAAATAGTAATAGCAATAAACTTTAGTTTTAGTAAGAGTACTGTTATGCTAAATCTTGAGCTCTATGAAGGACTAGAAATAGCTTAGAGTAATGATAGAAATAAATTTAATCTAAGTAGCAGTCATTCTTATAATAGACAATCAATAGTGTAAAGATATTGATCATAACGACATGCATTTAAAATACTGATATAGTTGCAACACAAATAAGGAGAAGGTACTTTACCTCATAGAACCCTTGAATTTAATTAAGCAAACCTTTACTCTAGCAGTATATTTTATGGTAAAAGAAGTATATCTAGATTAATGCCTTAATAAACTCTTACTGGGTCAAAATTTACCTATCAAGCATGTAAGATCCAGAATTCCAGAAAAGTTAGCAATCACTAAGTAAGCCCCATTTAGAAAGTAACTTCTCACCTACTTGACAAAAACAAACTATGAGTGTAATTAGAAACAACTGAATGTAGATCATTGACATCACATATCAAAATTAAAATAGTATTAATCTATATGTGTTTAAGTTAATAGTTACTTTTGTTAGTTGTTTCATTCTTTCTATTAGCTGCTAGCAGTTATCAAACTGTGACTATAAACAGTTTATGTTACATCAAAAAAAATTAATTCTTGTGAAAATTTGGGGTTGTGACATGTGTTATCAGAGCACAAGGTTCAAACACTAGGCCTTGATGAATCCCAACTAGCTTTTATGAAACAATGATTTTGAATTATTTTGCTGATGTATTCTCTTTTAAATGTTATTCAACAAAGAAATTGTTTCTGAAGTTTAACAACAGGTATGGAAAGGCTGGAGGAATATGCAGAGGAGGAATCTCCATTTACTGAACCAGAAAACTTACCAAAAGATCCTATACAAGAAGACCTAACCACTAATTCCTCAGAACTATTACAAATAGTAAAATATTTAAAATCTGAAATGGAATCAGTTAAACGAGAGAGTCAAAGGATTCTGAGAGCTTAGGAGGAGCTGAATCAGATCCTAACATAAAGGTTTCAAACTGAGGGTAGGGGTAAAAGAGTTGAATCAGAAGATACAAGTCATCAACATAAATATAATAAGATTAAACAGACTAAAAATGAAAGTAGCTCATCTTTAGAGGTGTTTGGTGAGCAACGTAAGTTTCTTTCCACTAGTGATAGTAGTGATGACAATCATTATACTAAAAAGAGGAAATATAAACCCTATGAGGAAATTTCTGAGGATTTTAAAAAGATTAAACCACCAACATTCAATGGAGAAACTGAGAAGGGGGAGGAAGCAGAATCCTGGTTATCTGGGATGAAGAAGTAATTCCATATTTATAACTATTCTAACCAATTAAAGGCTAGAATGGATATCTAAAATCCCTCAGGAAAGGATGAAATTTGGTGGCAGGACTTGAAGTGAGTGAAGGGAATAAAAGAGAAGAATGTAAACTGGAGTACCTTCAAGAGGTACTTTAAAAAGAAATTTCTGTCTTAGCAGTACTATGAAGAGAGAGCAAAAGAATTCTATGAGCTTAAATTAGGATCAATGACTATGAAAGATCTAAATATCAAGTTTTTAAGTCTGCTTAGGTATGTTCCATACCCTGTAGATGAAAAACCAAAGGTACAGTGATTCGTCAGATGTCTGCCTTATCATATTAAGGACATGATTGAGTATGACAATCCAAAGACTTTGGAAGAAGCTATGAGGAAATCCAACTTCTATTACAAATAGAATTGAAAGAAGGAAATCATGGCCAAATGGAAGGCCAAGATGAATAATAACCATTATGATCAAAAGAAGGAAGAATTTGTGCCCAAAAAAAATTCTAAAAACACTAAGGCCAGAAATTTTCCTAACAAGAATTTCCAAGGGAATAAGAATAATTCACCAAGCAATCAGAATAATTCCAAGGGTAAATAATTTGCTAATAACCATGGAAATTACACCAAGAAATTTGAATGCAAAGAACCTATAAAATTCCAGCATTCACTACTACATTTCGACCAAAAATCCGACGGCCGTCATGTCGGATTTTCAACACTTCCCTGTCGCATGTACAACACTTTGATTTTTTTTTAAGCGTCGAAAACTTGTTATCGGTTATCTGACACCTAAGTAACCGTCAGTTAAGCGACACATAAGTAATCGTCGGTTAAATGTAAAGCATCGGTTAAGAGACAGAATATCTTCGATGGTAGTAAAATGTTTTTGAGAAAATAACCTTCATTCCGTCGGTTAAGCGATAGGAAGGCCGTCGATTAACCAACGGATATAACAACTAAGCGTCGGTGAAGCAACATCAAAAACCGTCGGTTAAGCGACATCAAGAAACAATAAGCGTCGGTGAAGAGACATAAAAACCCGTCGGTTAAGCGACAGGGATATCAATTAAGCGTCAGTTAAGCGACACCTACAGGCATCGCTTAAGCGACAGTTTTGAATTTAAAAAAAAAAAATCCCTGAAATAGTATCATGTGCAGAATAAAGTATGTTCGTGTTCCCTCTGTAGGTTGCCAAGATTATATGATTACACCTTAGCATATTGACACTATATTATAACCTTTATGAAAAGTATCACATTACAGCAAGTCTTTTATTAGGGAATAACATCCTTATTGATTACTAACGAAAACAACATTTACTTTAAATAAGGTCTATTCTATTCTCCCACTGAACTTCTTATCCTTTTGAGTTACAGAAAGTAGAAAGAGAAACCAATGCCTCAAGGCTGGAGGAATATATTAGACACTTCACTCTCATGCCCTTAAACACCTATCAACACTCCTACTATGTGTACATCCTATTGAAACTATGGGGTTCTTTGGTTATTACTTAGATGCTCTTCAACCTGTTTTTGGAAAAGCTTATTCTCACAAAGATATCATGCTAGATGAAGGGTGATGAGGGAGAACTTGCTACTTGAGGATGAATTTCCATGCCAGACTCAAACATTCAGATCTCGACTATGAAAGAGAACCGTGGAAAGAGATCCCAGAGTATAAAACCAAAATTCCTGCTCCTCTAAGGGGATAGCAATGATGAATTGAGGCAGATGATGACTGCAAAGTAGTTTAATGGAATGTCCTTGATCTTGTTAGTTCTAGCAAGGATTACTACCTTGCTTCAAGGAGTAGGCTTGCAAGAGGTCTTGTACAAGTTCATGCTAACAAGGCTGCCTAGATAACTGCTGCAGTTAGTAGTTCTTTTATTTTAAGGTCTTGAGATGCTATTGCTCAAAATTTATGCTCCTGTCAGGGGATAGCAGCGATGGATGAGAATCCATTCCATGGAACATCCTAGATCATGTTAATTCAAGAAAGAAATTAGACTCGCAAGAGGTCTTATACTTGTTGGCGCTAGCAAAGCTTCTCATCTAACTGCTGCAGTAGTTCTTTTCTTCTAAGATCTTGAGAAGTTATTGCTCTCGCCTTGTCTAGAAAATAGGCTAGCAGAGGTTCCAGAGCAGTTTGATTGCTTTCTTCCCTGTTTTGGAACTGAGCCTTATACACAACCTTTGGAGGAATTTTTCAGTGAGCTTCACCTTCTCCACATTCACAGAACCCTACTGCATTCTGCTACTGATGCTGCTTCACCTTCGCCATACTCAAATCCCACTCCATTTCCCTTTCCTTTTGGTCATACTGATGCTTTTCCTTTTCATTGTAGCCAGACTTGTTCTCAACCCAACTTGGAGTTCAAATTGAGCAAAAACCTTAATGAGAAAGAAGAAAAATATATGGACAGCTTTCAATTCTATTTATTCTACACCTTCTATGTAGCTAGACATTACCAGTGACTCCTATATGTGGCTCTTGTTTGAAACACCCTTTTTCTGAGGCTATTAGGTTAGAATTTTGACCAATGTCAGAAAAGTCACACATGTAGCCAATAAATGCAAGACAAAATACACAAGAGGGAAATTTAAACTTGATTCTTATTCAATATGGTGGATCTCAATACATGGAAGAGAAACAATGTCCTGTGCCAAAATCCCATACAACCACTTTATTAATTAGGCATGACCTAATACATTAATAACATGTGACTTTAGTCACTTTATTACCAACCTAAATTACAATGTAACTTTATTATATGACCATTATGATACAGTAACTTGAACACCCTCCCTTAATGATCATATAGTATACAAACATTTGTCCCAGAATGCAAATTTCTATAGACCAAACGTATCAAAATTTCTACAGCTGACCCCTCAAATGCACTCTAGAAATCAGATCTTGAAGCTATCGCCAAATGAGTAGAATCGTTCACTGCATGACATATTTCTGGCATGGCTGATAAAGAATAAAACACCTCACCTACCACTCAATCAAACACCGAGTCTTCATCTGGATAAGACTCAATGTTGGCTGAAAATTTCAGCCCATATACAAGGGATGTAGATGGTGATTTCAACTTCAAGAAGCTATCCTCTTCCACTGTTTGGGTACAAAAGTGTTAGAAAAATTACAAACCAAGCCTCTAAAGCCTGCCATAATTTGTAAAAAACCTCAAGCACACCTACAACCTGCACTTCCTGTGTCTGATCCATAACTTCCTGCCTCTGATAGCACTGTGTCTTTACAACTATCCACCAATCATCTTGTTTTTCCATAGTTGAGACTGATCTAGATACATCTGAAACCTCTAGCTTCAATTCTTTAAGACTTCCACTTTCTCCTCCGTCACTAGACTGTGGGAACTATTCTTTCTTCATATCTTTAAGCCTTCCCCATTCTCCTCCATCACTGAAATGTGAAATGAACAATGTTCATTTACCAGTAAATATCCAACATAGGAAGCAAATAGTCGGCCTTTCACTATAACCTCTCTACCTCCAAATTCCTTGAAATCAGCAACCCTATCAAAATTTTCTCCACTATAAAACTGGAGAAAAATTATCATCCTACCACATTCTTCTTCTACCTCTACCTTAAAATTCATAAAAGAATTTAATTCATCTATCTCTTGCTTAAGAAAGAAGACCTATGATTTTTACAAAAGATCATCAACAAGAAGCAAAAAATATCTTGCACCTGATAACAATGGTGTTCTTGTTGGACCACAAATTGTGAGATGTACAAGCTCCAATGCTTTTCCTGCTCCCATATTAATAACTTCTTTGCATTGCCTTCCAAGTGAGCATGTTATACATCTCCCTTCTATCTTCTCCATATAATTTAGGCCATCAACCATCTCAAACCTACATAGAATGGAAAGATGTGAAAAGAGAAAAATCTAGTATATACAATGCCAAAGTTCATTCTAGTCCAACTACCTAACATTTTCTTTGGATCTGCCATTCTACAGCTGTGTATCATAAATTACATTCTTACTGTTGTAATCACACCAAAACTTGCACACAATTCTCACTCCATAATACCATTTTTTCACCAATTAATTAATCTTGAAATTCTGTACATCATTCTCAACTTTTAGCACAAAATAAAAACAATAATTCAACTTTAAGAATGTGGATTTTCAATTGTCATTCTTGTTGAACAATGGAGTAGCAGTTTGCAGCAAAACAACAGTATAATGAGTCTAAAATAATCAATAAACATCAAGTTTGTTTAACCTTGGTTTGTACACTTATTATCCATAAAACAACCTTCAAAGGGGAATTTTGAGGCATATTTTCACACAACAGCCCTAAAAGTGGTAAAACACAGTCACCTACAACAAATATGGGCACTTCTTTGGGTGACTTTCATGAGGAACAACCATGGATCTTAAAAAATATGGACTGTCATGAGCATAATCAGTCACCTATAGCAGTCCTGGGCACACCTACATGGATTATGGGCACTTTTCAACCCCAAAACAGTCTCATACAACTATGAAGAAGCAAAAAGCCAAAAAAATTGAGCATGTAACAACCTCTAATAATCAATCTTGTGTGTGAACAGTAGTAGGAGAAGTGTGTGAACTTGTTATGAGGCGTGCCTTATCCATTGAACTTGAAGAACACCTAGTAAATCAAGTTCTATAGGTAGAGGATGGGAGGTTGTCCTTGTCAACATTTTAATAAAATTATACTCTCTGTCTCTCAATGATATTATAGCTAACCTTGAAATCGTTTCTTCATCTGGCACTGACATAAGTGCCCTAATTCGTCCACAACGACTGTGACCAATAACTAATATATGCTCAACCTGTTCATGCAACATTCTAAATAATGTAAGAAACCAATTTGGTAAACCTGCCAAATCAACAATTGAGAAGCATCAATTTATGAGACCATGTATAAAAAAAATTATCAAGAAAAACAGATAAGCAACTAAAATGAAGTATCCTTCAAAATTCCATTGTTAAGGAACAGAGTCTTGCCTTGAGAGAGAGAACGAAAAAAATCCAATGCAGCACTAGTTCCAGAAATGTCATTCTGCAAGGGATTCTACAAAGTCATTGCATGATGACTACAACATATGCTTCAATGTTATTCCTAGGAAAATGTTTAAAATACCTATGAACCTTCAACTCAAGTAACTATACCCTACCAGCTCCTTGCTAATTAAGAACATATGTGGAAACTCTTGAGGATTGTTCTTATTGAGAACATACATATTTAAAGTCTAATGAAAATGTAGGAAGAGTATTATGAAATCGGTAAAATGACAAATCAATTGACTTTTGATCACCTCCTTCCATTTGGAAACCAAGTTGGCAATACTACGAATCTGAGCATGCAATCACCAGAAACTGCGATGGATGCATTCTCAGTTGATAGAAATAAAAAACATATATTCCTGTGACAGAATCATGCAGTATAACCATTAAAGGACGATATTGTCACCTTTGGGTTTTGTCCAGCAGCAAGTTTGGTAAAATGATCTGGCTTCTTCCTGGTGATCAAGTCAAGAAACAACAACTAACTTGAGATTATATCTTGAACAAAATTGCAATTTCAAATGCACTAATGTGCTCTGTAATACCGTACTACACACTTACAAGAAATGTTGCTTCTTGAAGGTCAGCAATCCGTGCCTAATGTTTTCAATCGGATATGAATCAATTCTCATAGATGACTCTTTGTTTAACTTTACCAAGTCTTTAGCCAGTTCCTGCAGCTTCTTTACTTCGGTTATTTCTGAAATTATAAAATCAGTGCATATTGCACAAAGATCCTGCATTTAGAACAAGAATAACTATGCATTTTTAATTAGATAGCAATGTTCTTGCTCTCAAAATTTGAATTAAAACTTAAATAACTGAATCAAGATCTTCTGTAAAATAATTATCATCCAACAAATATGAAATGTACAAACAGAGGTAACTCTATTGGGTCCCTCACCTATCACTACTTTTGGCTCATGAAATGCCTCCCATTCATCATCCCACTCGGCTTCCTTTTTCCAATCATCATGAGCTTCGGTTGCCTCTTGTGTATTTTTATTTTTGGTTCCTCAATTCTCAGTCTTGAGCAATTCTTCCCACTCTTTCAGAAGAGATTCTAATGCCAATAAGTGTGGTTTAGATACAGCATGAGTAGCTAATGCAGAAAACAATGATACTGCTGAGTCAACTGTCACCAAGTCCTCTCTATTTACTTCTACATATTGCCAGAGATCAGATATCAACTCTGTTAACTTGAGGGTAACCAAATCAGTTTTAACTTTTTAACCCATGAACATTTGATTGTTCTCTTTCCTAGAATGATTATCCATATCCAAATAATGGAAGGCATCCCATCTATCCCAGGGTAATAAATAATTGTCATGTATACTGAAATCTTGTATACACCCTCTTCCCACAATACACTGTAGAAGTTCCAAGGAATAAACTTAAACTTGATTAGGTAGATGCATATCTTCAGCAAATGTACTCAACCTTGACCAAACTTCATGTCTTACCCTTTGCAAGAAAATAAAATCTGGTTTTGTTGGCTCAAAGGAATTGACTTTTTCATCCCCATAAGAGATACAAGCAAGTGATCACAATAGATTACATAAATGTCTGGTTTTGAGCTTGTTGATTTCAATTGCTGAATCTTTGAAAACCTGGGAATGTATCTTCCTTAGAATAGTATCGATGCAAGTTACATATGCCTCGTGAATATCTTGAAAGGCATCAGCATCTTTAATTCTAATAGCTCTAAGTTTTTCCTTGCATTTATTTGTTGCTTCCTGATGAACCTTATGATCATCAGATTTTACCCTACTATCTGAGTTAATGTTTTCTTTCCTGAAAGAAAATATGAAAAACATCTCTAAAGGAACAGCCTGTAGTAATCATTGTTGTTGGGCAATTCAAGAGAATTTCTAAGCCAAGTCAATTTTTCTGTATCACCAACATTTGATACACATTCTGGCCCAAATATTTCTTTTAAATGCATGTGGTTGGCAAACAAAATTTCATATAAGAAACCAAGCCATTCCTTGTTAGATGCATCAAGTCCAGTGTACACAGTTGAGAAAACGACCTTTAAAAACTCTTCTGCATGCTCCAAGAGTTCATTCCAATGTTCTGAAATTTCAGCTTCAATTTCCTCATTTGTCCACAATTGTTAGACAAGGAGAGATTTTTAAATTTTACACAAGCACCTTCATGAAACAAAATCTACAGTTAATTGAATTTTTTACCATTATTTGCATGTTTCATGTGTGCTAAGAAATAAATAAGAATACACAAGCTTCAATAATGTATTGCAGGAAAACACTACATTAGATTTACACCACGTAAGAATAGATGAAGTTCATACCTCTGATCTATTGACTCCATACATGCTTGCTAAATCAAATACATATGATAAACATTCTTTTTCTTCATTTTGACAGACTCAGCCAAAAATAAAACTACCCTTTGTATGTATTCAATATCTCCAGACAAAAATCTTCTTGTTTCCATCGTAGGAATTATTTGCTCCAAATTCCTGGACTCATCAGTTTGTTTTTATTGTTCTTCAATTCTAGAACTCCATTCCTTCCAAAAGGTTGTATATGTTTCCTCCTATTTTCCCCTGCACTCTGAATGATAAAATATGTAAGGTAGTTGGAGAGAAGATGCAAGGTAGGTGAACAAAAGAAACAAAGAGAAAACATAATAGACAAAAGTACAGTGTTGATTACTGAGGATGAGGCATGGAATTAAATTTCAATGTTAGCTAAAATATAGCCTATTGTGGTGTTAAAAAGTCCCTTTCCATTTCCATATGATTCCCTTTGTCTTGAAACATTAAAGATACTTGAGGATAAAGTAAAGCAGACTAACATATTTGAAATGAAGGAACAAGCAAATAATGTTAATGATGAATTTGATGATAGGAATAATTTGGGTGATATAGATATTGGATTGGTAGCGCATATATTATATCTGGGTCTTCTGCCATCCCTTGCTGATAATCCTGAATTTGCTACTATTTTCTCCTGTATTTGTAATGCACTGGGTCAACTAGCACACTTTCTGCAAGAAATCCATTTATGTACATTGTATACGAAGGAATGAAGGTCAGGCTTGCATTTCAAGAATATATCAACAAATGCCCATTTTCTTTGGTAGCGTGGTGCCCCCTTATTTTATAGCAGAACAAGAATAACTATGCATTTTTAACTAGATTGCAATGTTCTTGCTCTCAAAATTTGAATTAAAACTTAAATAAATGAATCAAGATCTTATGTAAAATTCCCTAGTGGAATAAAGAAATCAGGCCTCTAACAACTAATGTTTCAGAAACTGAATGCACTCATTAGAACCATATTTTCTCTGATTTATTTGTAAGATGTATTTCCCACCTGAAGATCAAGAAAAGATGCAGCTGCAAGAACATAGAATGCATTGCTGTCATTGAGTTTTGGATGATGTCCATAAAAGTAAGCTAGTGCTATAGTCACTGCCTCCCTGTCAACATTTTCATCATCAATTTGTAACATGACTATTGGAGCACCAGCTTCTTTCCATGGACCTTGAAGCATGTGCCTGCATTACAAGAAACAAATTACTGAATTAGACAATAATATTTTAAAAGTGATCATGGACTAAAGAAGAGATTAACAAATCAGATACAGTTAACTCTGATACCACTTTAATGAACTAAACTGTTTTGAAGATGTTCCCCCTACTGTTGATTCTATTGATAAAGTAGCTCATGCATAAGAATTTTCAGATGAAAGCCATAATGAAGAGGATGTCTAGTGAGAATTCTTCAACAATAGAGAGGATCCGATCCCATTTTAGAGTGACAACCAGCAAACAAAGATAGTGGAGATAGCCAATCCATTTGGTAACGTAGAGTATGAGGGTACTACCCAGTTTGTTGTGAGTACATAGAGATATGATACAATTCATGGTTGGATAGACTCAGTTCTCAGAGGAGGCACAAGTTCACAAAAACACTATTTTACAACATTGCTCCTTGAAGGAGTAAAAAATAAGGTCTCACCTTCATTTTTCAAAGGAAATGTTTGATATATCAGCTAACTGTTGGGGGCTGCTCACAATATTCTTGTTTTTGTTTCATCATTAAACACAGAGGATGGGTTGTGCTTGATGATATTACTTAATTGGTTGCATGATTGATCACCTAGCTACATGGATGTATTGGTCATTCGAGTATGTTGATTGATCATGGCAGGCCTAATAAACAGTAAACTTCCCCATAAGAGCTTTTGGGCTCATAATAATAGCAGGGCCTAAAACATAGATTTGATACCTATTGGCTATTCTGGAGTATATGAAGATGCACACAGTGTAGAAAGAGGAGATTAAAGGTATCCAATCTATGTTTTAGGCCCTGCTATTGTCTGTGTTGTAGACGACATCTCCACCAAGGGTTCTCTTTTCTATCTTGGAACAGACTGTCACCTATTGTGAAAATTTCCACCACAGAATTCACCTTTGGAAGAACTGTAATGCAAATCTATGGTAGCAGTGGTTGCTCAGCTCAACAAAGCGGTGGCATTGTTGGGTGCTGGAGAAACTGAAGAAGCTAAGAAATATTTGAAAGAGGCTTTCAAGATGACAAATAGGGTGGAATTATATGATGCCATTACCCATTTGAAGCATCTCCATAAGAGGCCTAAAGGGCTTGGTTTGATGATTAGAAGAGCAGATCAGCAGGGAGGTTCTGAAGCTCAGGTTCAGATGGGAACTGGTAGTGCAAGCTTGGAAGAAGGAATATTGGTTGTTGAACCAGGCAGGTTTAGAAGAGAAAGTGGAAAAACCACACCTAGACAGTACTTGTCATGTTCTCTAGATATCAGGAGCTTCCAGAGGCTAACTAGATTGAATCGTTGTGATATAAATCTTGTGAAAAAATGAATTAACTGAAACAAAGGTGCCCATATCTCAATCTGGCAGTGGTGTATCAGAGAAAACCATCTGCAAGGAAGCACTTGAACAACTTTTACGAAGATTGCTCAATTTTCTCAAGCCAGAGACATTCCAAGGAGCTGTCAAGGCAGTGAATGAAAGGGTTTTAACTGTATTGGATGGGAGTGGATCAAGTAGAGTTGATCTGGGCTTGTTTTATGCCATTCTTTCCCCCATTTGTGTAGGTCCCCAAGAGAAGAGAAATCATTATGCTTTCGATGCTTTAGTATGGCGTTCAGCAAAGGGTATTGGTGCACAAATTGGGAAGTTAGATGCAACTTCCTATATTAGACTATTAAGGGAAGTCTATCTTCCATCAGAAGGAGTGAGTGACATGATGGAAGTTCATGGAGAGGATGATACTAGAAGTATCTCATTTCTTGAGTTTTTGGAAATGTTTGATGATCCAGACTGGGGGTTTGGCATCATGAACACCCTAGTGAAGCTTGAGGCAGGTGACAGGGTACGTCATGGTCGGCTAACCTGTGCAGTTTGCTCCTATCGAATTATAGGACCAATATTCAAAGAGGTGAATTCTCGTTTTAGCCTATGTTCAATTTGCTACAGTGAAGGGAAGGTACTCGTGGCATTCAAGCAAGAAGAATATAGGTTTAAAGAGTATGGCAGTGAAATCGAGGTGATGAAAGACAAACTCAAACTATTTGCTTTACATAGTGATTTCTCCCCAGATAATCCCTAGTGCTGCTTCTTTTCTGGCATAGAAATCGAGGAATCCAACTCATGGCGGTTGTCTAATGCCACGTATTTCAGGCTATTCTTCTCCACAATCCACAATTGTGTAGAGGTGGGCACAATTATTTTGTGGACTGGTTCTCTTGTTCTTGTGTGAAGTAGATCAGCTCTGTTTTCCTTCTCTCAAATGGAAGTTGCAGAAACAGATTTATGGATGTTGTCAAATGTCAAATAGTTGGAGCCATTTTTACTCACAAATCATATAGAGGTGGGGGTGGTTCTTTTGTTCTAGTGTGAAAAGGGTTTTATTGTAAGTATTCATTTCTTTTTGCGGGTTTAAAAACTGAACTGAGATGAAAGAGCTTCTCATTACCGACTAGAGTTTATAGGTTATGGATCGACCAGAGCTATGCATCGACTAGATAGACAAGTACTCCCCTCCCATACTACATACAAGTACTTCCATCTCGGCAATGCAATATTGGCAATGCCACTGGGTACAACAGAGTTACTTTCCAGAGATAGATCAAGAAATATAGGGACATAAATATCCAACCCTACCTTAAAGGGAGAATGATCCAGCAAAAACTCGTAGATTCAATGGCTTCAAACCCTTGCTCCAACTTCGGGCATTGAGCGTGCAGGTGATCACCAATTGCAAACTGTGCTTCAAACCCTTGCTCCAACTTCGGGCATTGAGCGTGCAGGTGATCAACAATTGCAAACTGTGCTTCAAACCCTTGCTCCAACTTCAGGCATTGAGCGTGCAGGTGATAAACAATTGCAAACTGTGCGAGTGTGGGAGGGAAGGAAGAATGAATTTCACATAGAGGTGGTCGCGGTAAGGCCCAAATAATATTTATTTTGGTGCTAGGGAAAATAATATATCGTACAAAGTTATGTCTATGGTAAGTTTTTATAATATTATATACAATAAAACTATTATTTGAACTTTGTGATAGTAAAAAGTCTAGGAATATACGATGACGAAGTTGAAAGTAACATATTATATACAATAAAACCAAAATAATAATAAAACCTTATTATTAAGAGTATATTATTGTCTAGTTAAAGCATATCAATGTAATTATACTGTCAAGCCATCAAATAGGGGAGGAATATTTTGTATATGAATGCAGTGATTCTAGTTACTTGACTTTTCACTCTAACTGTGCCTAGATTGCTCTATTCGATTGCTTAAGTTGTCACTTTATTCCAAGCATTGATCAATTGTGTTTTCTCAAATTATTCCAAGCATTGACATCCTAATCAAGCCATGTTACTTGTCCTCCCAGTTTGGTTACAATGTAGATACGTTGTAATGATGATATCCTACTAAAAAACTAGATCTCAAGCACCTTTAATCAATATTTTTTTATCACAATGCCAACAAGTTGTATGACAAGTCACGAGTGATTCTTTAAAACTTAATTACTAAATCAATCGCATGAATAAGAAATTTTTGAAAATACAATCCAACATACCTTATAACTAGTGCAAAGAAAAATGAGGGAAGGTTTGGTTATATAGGGTAAAACTACAACTCAATAAGGCCAAGATACACTGGGAAGGAGATAATTTGGGAAACAAATTGTTTCAAAAAAACAGCCCCTTCACTCCCTCGACCAAAACTATGGATTCTTGAACCTAATGCCATTTATTTCTTGTTCTGAAATACCCAAGTGAATGGTTGATTAATTGTATGTAGGGTGTCCAAGTCACTTTCATTATAGAATCTCAATATTCTATGAACTTGTATCCACTATGTCATTTATTCAATGTTTCTTCCAAGAAAAGTTGCTTTCTAACTCTTGGTAGGACACCATATTAGTGGGTAATGAAATGTGAGTCCCACCCACCTATTACTATCCCTTCGCATATATTTAACATATAATGTATTTTGTGACAAGGTGTAGTTGAAATAAGGGTACCCTAGGGGGGGTTTGATTCCTAGGAGCATTTAGATGATTCCTCCATATATATACCAATTAAGTGTGTTTTATTAAATGATTGACCAATTTATGCGCCGTCGCTTAAGCGACGCTTATGAGGCTAGCCGTCGCTTAAGCAACGCTTATGATCCTAGCTGTCGCTTAAGCGACGCTTATGACCACCATTTCAAAAAAAAAATTATGTTTCTGATTTTTGGTACAGTTAAAAGAAAAAATCCACGTGCCGTCGGATTTTGGATCGAAATGTAGTAGTGAGTGTAATGGCCCACATTATGCCTCAGTCTATCCTAACCAGAAAAAGACTATCAATAATATTCATACAATACATGAGGAGATTACTATTGGAGAATTAACGAGGACTATGCCCAGAATCAATGTAGCCTTGGAGAATCAACAAACAGAATATCAAACTTCCATGGTGGAAGTAGAAGGTATTATAATCCAAACCCCTATAACTATTTTAATTGATCTAGGATCTAGTCTCAGTTATATTTCACCTAAAATGGTAGAAAAATGTAAGTTACCTGTTGAAAAATTTAAAAATTCTTGGTTGGTTCAGTTAGCCACTGGTGCTAAAAGGAAGGTAACTTGTTTTGTAAAAGAATGTGCAGTAGTTATGGATCAATTTGAAACTGTTGTAAAGCTTAATGTATTACCTCTTGGTTCTTATGACTTACTCATTGGTATGGATTGGGTAGAACAACATAGGGTAATTTTAAATTGTTATGATAAAACCTTTACGTGTATAAACAGTGGTGGAAAACCAGTAAGTGTAAAAGGAATCCCTAGAAAGACCACCATAAGGAAGATTTCTGCTCTACAGCTTAAGAGAGCTATTAGGAAGGGTTGTAAATCTTATGCAGTAACAATAAATGATGAGGAAAATTTAAATAAGACAGACAAATTAAAATTGGAAGATATACTGGTTTTAAGAGAGTATGCTGATGTATTTTCGGAAGAAATTCCTGGACTACCTTTGAAAAGGGAATTGGATTTTACCATTGAGCTGGTACCTAGTGTAGTACCTAGCTCAAAGGCCCCTTATCGAATGAACATACTTGAACTTAATGAATTAAAGTCACAATTAAAAGAACTTAGTGATAAAACGTATATTCGACCTAGTGTGTTTCCCTGGGGGGCATCGGTCATCTTCGTTAAGAAAAATGACAAAACCATGCGAATTTGCATAGATTACCGTCAGTTGAATAAGATGACCATTAAAAATAGATACCCATTTCCTTGCATAGATGATCTGTTTGATCAACTTTGTGGAGCCACGGTGTTTTCAAAAATTGATTTAAGGTCTAGATATCACCAAGTTAGGATTAAATATGAAGATATCTTTAAAACAACTTTTAGGACTTGATATGGTCATTACGATTTTGTCATCATGCCATTCGGGCTCACTAATGCCCCAACTATTTTTATGTGTTTAATGAACAATGTTATGCATACGTATCTAGATGAGTTTGTAGTCGTGTTTATCGATGAGATATTAATCTATTCGAAAACTGAAGAAGAACATAAAGAACATTTAAAAATTGTTTTGCAAGAGTTATGAGAGCATCAACTCTTTGCAAAGATTAATAAATGCAATTTATTCAAAGATAATATTCAATACTTAGGTCATGTGGTGACTAAGGAAGGGATTTTGGTGGATCCCGAAAGGATAAAAGAAATCGAAGAATGGTGAGTTCTTAAGGATGTAACTGATGTTCGATCCTTCATGGGAATTACCGATTATTACCGGAGGTTTATTGAAGGTTTTTCAAGGATCGAGAATCCGATAACTTCTTTACAGAAGAAAGGAAAGAAACTTGATTGGAACCAGAAATGCGAGGAAAGATTTAAAAAGTTAAAAACTTTATTAACCAGTGCACCTATTTTAAGAATAGTTGATCCAAATAAAGAATTTGTGGTGTGCACTGATGCCTACAATAATGGTTTAGGCGGTGTTCTGACTCAGGAAGGGCATGTTATTTCCTATGAGTCTAGAAAATTAAAAATTCATGAAAAGTATTATGCAACTTATGATTTGGAATTAATTGTTGTTATACATGCTCTTAAAATGTGGTGTTATCACCTAATTAACAGAAAATTTATTTTAATGACTGATAATAAAGGAATAAAGTATCTGTTAGATCGGCCTAATCTAAACGCCAGACAAGCTAGGTGGCTAGATTTTCTAAGTGAGTATGATTTCAAAATTCGGCACATTCAAGGTAAAGAAAATAAAGTTGCTGATGCATTAAGTAGGAATGCAAGACTGAATTTCACATGAGTTATCAGCACTTATACAATAGATCTAGATGAACAACTTAAAGCAGGGATAGAACAAGATGAAATTTACCAAAACTTACAAGCTAAAATGAAAGAAAATCCAATAGAAAGCTTAAGTAAACGGTATAGTTTGAATGCAAAATAATTTTTACTGTATAAATATAGAATGTATGTACCTAACGTACCTAAATTTAAGTTGTTAATTTTGGATGAAAAGCATAAAACTCCATACTCAGGTCATCTAGGTTATCAAAATACTATAGCTATGTTAAGAAAAGAATATTTTTGGCCAAATATGAAGACTGAATTAGCAGAGTATATCGCTAGGTGTTTTGAATGTCGGCAGGTGAAAACTGAACATCAACACCTAGCTAGATTACTTTAGCCCTTGCCCATTCCTAGCTGGAAATGGGAGATAATTAGTATTGATTTTATTACTGGACTGCCCAAAAATCAGAATTTAAATGATTCTCTCATGGTACTAGTTGATAAATTAAGTAAAGTAGCTCACTTTATGTTATATTTTTATCATTCAAGATAGCATTATGATCTTAGGATCTTTAACCAAGAGAATAACATGCACAGCAATAAAACACAAGCACAACACAAGAGACAAGACACATAAAGAGTTTTCTTTGGGGAAACCATAAAGGAGAAAACCCCTCAACTTTCTCAGAGATAGAATCAGCACCAAAGGTAAAACCAAAAAATAGTAAGATGATCTCCCGACAGCAGCTGTATCTCTCTCACACTAAAAGAGCTTCTCCTCTCTCACTTATGCGCCCCAATGACTGAGTATGTGTGTGATAAATAG
This sequence comes from Pseudotsuga menziesii, assembly GCA_001517045.1. Lineage (NCBI taxonomy): Eukaryota > Viridiplantae > Streptophyta > Pinopsida > Pinales > Pinaceae > Pseudotsuga > Pseudotsuga menziesii. The sequence goes on from LPNX010185658.1 coordinate 160,387, forward strand.
AGAGACTCACTCTCTATTTATATTCTTCCGTTCACTTGGAACCCACTCCAACATTTCAGCCTCACTTAACAATTATTTACTAGAGCCGAAATCTCTAGGAGTGTCTAGTAACCCTAGTGCCCCACAACTTGTGGGGACTTTGCCTCCTTTGACCAACAAGGAGGTTTATCCTTAACACAATGGTGGGGACTATTTCCCTGACTTACAATGAATCACCTAGGTTTGAATTCTCTAGGATAGTCTAATAACCCAAGGGCCCCACAACTATGGGGACTTTAACCCTTGATGAATAGGAGGGTTACCCATAATGACTAGACATGACGTTCTCATTATAGAAACTTCCTGATAGGAACATCAGGGCATGACATGACACAAGTACATCTCGGAATAAACATCAGGTTACAATAGATAATAAATACAAGTGAATACATTTTGAAGTTACCATTACATCAACACTCCCTCTTAACTAGGAAGGTATTCTCTTGACACAATTTTCATCACTGGTCTTCTTCTCTGGATCTTCTTGTCATCTACATCTTCAAGTCATGTTCATCTCTGGATCTAGATTATCACTTGATCTGGATCATCATCACTAGATCTATATCATCACTCGATCTGGATCATCATCACTGGATCTGGATCATCACTCGATCTGGATCATCTCTACTGGATCATCAATACCGAATCTTCACAGGTGCTATCTCATGATTCTTCTCATCATAGGAAGTTCTACAGAGCCATCCCTTTTTCATGCTAGATGTAGGCCTAGCTACCATGTAGGTCTTCACCCAGCACTTACATCTGATCATGTAGGAACTAACCTATAATCATATTAGAAAGGCACGCCCATCACTCACATATGACCATGCGGTAAATAATCCCACAATCCTATCAGAAAGGCCCAGCACTTACATTTGATCAACCAATGATCGAAGAAAGGCCCAACACTTACACTTGGCCATGCGAAGAACCAATCCTCCATGCCAAAAGGCTCATGCACTTATATCTGATCAACCAATGATAGAAGAAATGAACAACACTTATATATGATCAACACATGATCAAAGAAAGGCTCAGCACTTATATCTGATCAACACATGATCAAAGAAAGGCTCTACACTTACATTCAAAACATACAAGGAACCAATCCTTATGCATGTTTGGAAAGGCATGCACTCACATCTGACCTGGTAGGAACCAAATCCTACACCCTCATCAGAATGGCCCCCAGTCCCAGATTGAGCTACCTAGTAACTAACCAAGCCCCTCCATTCCCAGAATGGAATTCATCACTCATATTTGACATGGAAGGAACCAATCCTCTCACCATGATAGAATGGCTTAGCCTTTATATCTGACCTACTGATCGGAATGGCTATGGATTTCAACACTCATATCTGACATGGAAGGAACCAATCCTCTCACCATGATAGAATGGCTCAGCCCTTATATCTAACCTACTTGTCAGAATGGCTATGGATCTCATCACTTTCCCTTGGAGGAAACCTATATCTGGAGAACACCAAGCTTCTCCTTGAAGTACTCCAAAATCACCCTAGCCAATGGCTTCATCAATACATCAGCTATATGTTCCCCCGTTGCAACATACTGGATCTTAACTGCTCCCTTCTGCACCATGTCCCTCATATAGTGATATCTGAACTCGATATGATTTTATTTTTCATGGAACATTGGATTCTCTGACAACTTTACGCAACTCTAGTTGTCATAATGTATACAAGTAGCATCCATCTGGATATCAAATAAATTAGACATTAGATTCCATAGCCATACTACCTCACAGCTAGCTGAATAGGCTACGACATACTTTGCTTCGGCTATACTCGGTGCCACACAGGATTGCTTCCTTCTAAACCAAGATATCACACCTGATCCCATATTGAAGCAATACTCTGAAGTGTTCTTCCTATCTATGCCACTTATTGCCCAATCTGAATCAACATAACCTTCCAAGTTAATATTGTGATTCATATCATACTTGAGCACATACTCAACTATACCCTTTGCAACCATCACATGAACATGTCTCAATGTGTTCACAACAAAGCAAATATTGAGTCTTGTATCAGGTACATCAATGAGCAAATCATCTGATGATACATCATGGCATTAATTGTCTCTGATGAAGCATCACACAATAGCTTCATGTTCGATGCCATAGGTGTAGTCATGCAGTCCATTATCTTGAACCTATTCAGGATCTCTACTGCATACTTCCCTTGTCCACACCTCCATGCCTAGAACGTAGTGCATCGACACATAACAGGAGCATCATTGGTCTTCTGCCTTCAACCTTGAAGCAAGGTTGGAATCCACTTTACTATCAGTAAAGCCTAGAGTCATCAGTAATCTATCCATCCTGTTGTACAATGTCGAACCTTAGGATCTTTTGCAGTCACTCCCTCTGAAGCATCATACTCCCTTTGTCTTCCATACTCTATGCACTGAAACATTCTGTACCGGAGTGACACTGGATACCAAGATCCTCTATCTTGAACTTTTTTCAAAATTTCTTCTCACACCCATCTATGAGCTTGTCATCCTCTATCAACCTTGTAGCAAAGGTTCAGATATTCATCAAGCTCCTCATGTGTGTGTGTGTGTTGTCTTCTGAGCTCGTACAAATCCTTCTTTCATTTACACACATGATTCTACCTATCATGTGTCTCAACTCCCACTAGCTACAAATGTCTCTTCGAATCTTTCCTTGCATCCCATGATGTTTCCATCTATTGCATGATGGAACTATGAACTTCCATTCATGTATCGATACTACATCCTAGAAATCATTCTTCCTGAACTGGTCTTCCCTTTCTTCTTGGAAGGTTATGCATCAATGATCTCGTTGCATTCATCATATTATTTTTCATTTTGAAATGTCCTCACTTGTTCTTCGTAACAAGTCTCATCCTTCTTTTCTTGTAGGCAATTATGTACGCAATCTTTCCTACAAGTCAAATGCATTTGTATGGTTAGAAACATTTCATAAGGAACATTCATACTGGAAATTTCTTATGCATAAATATATGATCATGAAACTACTTTAGCCAATACAACATTCATCCATATCTCACTGAAACTTTTCTAGATGCCTTCCATCTTCACCAGGACAACATTGAGATTGTGCACTAATCTAATATGTCAGCAAAGAGGTTTCATTCTAGATAAGTAGCAATGGAGAGTTGTATAGCACCATGAGATAGTTACCCATTTCATGCATATTAGTAGTATACTTTTGTTAATGCAAACATTCTATCATGCATAATAAATCAACTGAATATAAACAAATGCATAACAAAAACAATATCATGAAATGATAATTGAATACTTATCTTTATTTGTTTCATGGGTAGACTCATTCTTGATCCTTCCGCTTCATCATCTTCTTCATTCATGACTTCATCATTTCTTATCGCTTGAGGTATCTTCTTTGGATGGTGAGAGCTTGATCTTCACTTGCTCCCATCTTCTCTTCTCTTATTATGAGTTGAGCTTCTTCTTCTTCCTGGAGTTTGCTGAAAGTAATCACTTCCTTCTGGCAGACATTCCTCGAATGAATGAATCCCATGATCTTGGGAGGCCATTCAAGGTGGTTATCACCACTTTTGCATTATTCACTTCTTTGTTTACCACTACAAGTTGTTCTTTGATTTGAGAGACCCTAATAAAGTATTACTATATGGTCTCTGCATTCTGGATCTTCACATTCTTCAAGTATTTTCTCAAGGTCATATTCTGATTTATGTTCTTCCCTTGAAATATCTTGGTCAAGGAATAAAACATCTTTTCCATCTTTAGGAAAGACACTTGTGGTACAAGTTGATCCATGATTGAATCAACCATTAGAGGAAATTTCAACTCAAAATGGGCCTCCTAAAAATAATTAATAAAATAATAGTTAAAACAGTAAAATAATATTTAATAATTTTGGAGGAAGAAAAGAAAAAAACTACCTATTTGTTTGTATTTTTGACATATATCCCCGTGTTTTTACTCAGATTTCGATCAAGAGAGCTTGTTGGATGCGGGATTAAGTTCTGCATCCAAGGAATACACATGTGGCATACTTTTGACAGACCTCGCTATCCCAAAAACAAGAAATACCTGAAAAAACATGATGATGACATCATCATCACGTTTTTTCAGGTATTTCTTATTTTTGGGGTAGCGAGGTCCGTCAAAAGTATGCCACATGGGTATTCGTTGGATGCAGAACTTAATCCCACATCCAACGAGCTCTCCCAATCGAAATCTGAGTAAAAACACGGGGAGATATGTCAAAAATACAAACAAAAAAAGTAGCTTTTTTTATGGCACCTATCCCCAAATTTATATTAAAAATGTGTTTAAGACCTATATAGTATTTCAAATTTAAAGCAATTTCATTGGCTAACACATGATGACATGGAATTTGAATCAAAGTTAAAAGGCCCATTTTGAGTTGAAATTTCCTTTAATGAATGATCTTCTTGGCCTTGACCAAGTTCTTCTTGTGTAAGGCTCCTAGCCTCATCTCCCTCTGGAATTGGAACCTCTCTACTCATGTAGGTGTCCAATTCATTTTCTTCAGAGAGATCATATACTTCCATGCTTGGAATTTGTCAACTTCACCAAGCTTATCATCAAGCTGATGTGATAGATCATTTTTAAATGATAACCTCAAATGAAAATAACAAAAGATTAGATCTTACCGATTTGAGGTGTTCGTCCTAGTTCTAGAGCTAGCTGATCTAGGGTTGGTCAGAGAAACCCTAATTTTCAAAACTTTGAATATTTTAGATCTGATTTGATATAAATATATATCTCTTCAAATGGAGCTATCCAATGTACTCCTTTTCTGAAAACAGTGGAGGGAAGCTCCCGGAACAGGAAGCCCTAGTTTTCCAATTTCTTCTGCAGAAATTCATGTGACTATTTCTGTGATATCTCTGAAATTATTTCTCCTATATGTCTAAAATTTAAACAGAGGTAACCTTGCATGTCTCTAATATAACACCATATGTTTTATCATAATTGGTTTCACCAATTGGTATTTATGATCCTTTTCCGAAGGTGACCTGTTACAGGACTGTTCATACAAAGAAGTTGTACAAAATGACATGTGTCACTGTTTCATATTATGGGTCTTAAATGTGGACCAAAAAAATAATATTCCATGCCCTTTCTATAACATATTCAATAATTACATTTGGACCTCTGTACCCCAAGCTATAGCAATTATCCCCAGGTATCCTGTTTAGGGATGAATTCTGGAAGAGGCTGGAACCCTAAATTGGAGAGATCATATCTCCCAGAATATAGAAAATCTGAGGCTTCATTTTGGATACAGTGTAAATAAATATTTTATATTTGTCTTTTGAATTTTTCATCTCTTAAACCTTCGCCAATCTCGATATATAGCGAATGTACCAAAACTTAGCAGTTTTAGTATTTAGGGTTTTTCTAGCTCGGGGTCAAACTAGGGTTTGACTTTCCGAGAGTTTCACCCAAAAAAATTTCTTGATCGAGGTCTCTAAAGCTTGATTTTGATGAGGAGAACAATCCTATGCTGGGATCACTCAAAAATTCCTCTTCTATAGAAATCCCTAATTTTTCGCACCAAAACTGAAAATGATGGAAATCGAATTCCGCTTCGACAGAAAGATGCACCCTTCAATGGAGAGTCATCCTAGCATATGTTTGCTGATGTATTGTGGAGAGAGACCCAAAAATTAAGAAGCCATAGCTTCTGTAGTTGCATAATGTCTTCTTCTCAGGTTATCTCTGATACCATGTTAGATTTTTATCATTCAAGCTAGCATTCTGATCTTAGGATCTTTAATTGAGATAATAACTTGTAGAACAATAAAACACAACCACAACACAAGACACAAGAGACAAAAATAATTTTACTTGGGGAAACCATAAAGAAAAAAACCCCTCAACTTCCTTAGAGATAGAATCAACACTAAAGGTAAAACCAAAAAATAGTAAGATGATCTCCCGACAGCAGCAATCTCTCTCTCTCACACTGAGAGACCTTCTCCTCTCTCACTCATGCACCCCAATGAGTGAGTGTGTGTGTGATAAATAGAGAGACTCACTCTCTATTTATATTATTTCATTCACTTGGAACCTACTCCAACATGTCATCCTCACTTAACAATTACTTACTAGAGCCAACATCTCTAGGAGTTTCTAATAACCCTAGTGCCCCACAACTTGTGGGGACTTTGCCTCCTTCGACCAACAAGGAGGTTTATCCTTAACACAATGGTGGGGACTATTTCCATGGCTTACAATGACTCACCTAGGGTCAACTTCTATAGGATAGTATAATAACCCAAGGGCCCCACAACTATGGGGACTTTAACCCTTGACCAATAGTAGGGTTACCCACAACGACTAGACATGACTTTCTCATTATAGAAACTTCTTGATAGGAACATTGGGGCATGACATGACACATGTACATCCCAGAATAAAAATCGGGTTACGATAGATAAGAAATACATGTGAATACATTTCTAAGTTACAATTACATCAACACTTTATACCTGTTAAAACTATGTATAAAGTTGCAAACATAGCTGATATCTTTCTAAAACAAATTTTTCGACTACATGGAATACTGAAAGCCATCATCTCAGATAGAGATCCTAAATTTACAGGTAACTTTTGGAAGTCTCTGTTTAAAGGATTAAACAATACATTAAATTTTAGTACTTCGTTCCATCCTCAAGCAGATGGACAGACTGAAAGAGTAAACCAAGTACTGGAAGATTTATTAAGAATGTATGTGAAAGACTAGCCAGGTAAATGGGAGGATTATTTGCATCTGGTTGAATTTTCTTAAAACAATAATTATCAGGCATGAGCCAGATTTAGTCCTTTCGAAATATTGTATGGAAGAAAATGTAATAATCCTATCTCTTGGATTAATCTGGTGGATAGACTAGTATTAGGTCCTGAACTATTAAAGGAAATGGAAGAAATTGTAAAGCAGGTACAAGGTAATCTGAAAGTTACACAGGATCAACAGAAAATTCAAGTAGCCCTTAAAAGAAATCCAAAGGAGTTTTAGTTAGGTGAACATGTGTTCATCAAGGTGAGGCCCAAAAAGAACACTCTGACATTGGGCAGTTGTGTAAAACTAGCACCTTGTTATTGTGGTCCATTTGAAATACTATCCAGGATTGGACAAGTAGCTTATCAATTAGCATTACAACCAAATTTAAGAGTACATAATGTTTTTCACATTTCTGCATTAAATAAATATGTTCATGATGCTACTCATGTTGTTAACTGGAATGATGTATAGGTGGAACCAGAAGGATATTTTTTATGGAACCGGATTTTATGCTTGAGCGGAGGGAGATCACACTTCGGAACCACACCATTGGTTAGGTGAAGGTGCAATGGAAGCACCTTAGTATGGAGGAAGCCACACGGGAATTGGAAAGTAATATGCAGAATGCATATCCAATTCTCTTCCAGGGGAATTCTGAGGATGAAGAATAAATAACATCGAGGACGATGTTATGCTCTAAGGGGGTGTGTATGTCACATGCCCCAATTTTTGAAAAAAAAATATTATATTATTTGATTTTATTTGAGGAAAATATGTTAAATTTTATGCTAAGTTTTAATTGATGACTCAGCAAAGTCAAGGACATTTAATGTAATTCTAAATATTTTTATTATAAATAAATAAAGAAGGAGACAACAACTTAGGAGAGATGCTAAAAGAGTGTTTACTGGTCAAATTGGTGGAGGAGACTGGGTGGAGAGCAAACAGACATGTGGAAGCATCCTCAAACCACTTCCAACTATTGCAAGTGGCAACCTCCCTACATTTTGGGTCATGATTCCCAAGAAAGTGGAATCATAGCAGGTGCCTCAATTAATGGAAACTGACCCAAAAGACCTAGGAAATCTTTATAAAAGTTCCCACTGAAGAGAGCTCGGGCTGCTCATTCTAGAGAAGTGATCATTTAGGTCAATGTACTTTAGAGAAATTTAATGGAATGGAATTGTCGAAAGAGTTTGAGAGGATAACTGTTGAGTGATCTAGTGCATCCTTTAAGCTGAAAGATCTTACTGCTGAGTGCAGGGTGTTTTACTGAGTAATTGGATCAGTCTACTATTTTCATGCTCCACCAATTCTTAGCCAAGAATACAATGAACAGGCTCGGGGGTCCTGAGGAAGCATTGTTTGAGCACTCTCCAGGAGTTTGGTAGGGAGGAATGTCCTCCTAACGCTGTTGTTGTCTATCCTAATCAGGTTCTACATTATTTGTTTTACTGTGTTAGATAGATAAATCTGAATCTCACTGTTAAATGAATGTTAAATATTTAGTTTGTAAATTGTTAGAATGGAAAATAATTCTATTCTTTGTTTTTCCACACCTGGAAGGACTAGGTCGTACTCCAGCATAGATAGATTATTTACAGTAGATGAAAGAATATGTTAAGAGACTTACTAGAATAGATATGGTTCTGCATTTCATTGTAGCAGAGTAATTTATTTCAGTATGTAGGTTATTATCAAAAAAGAATTGATCAGGCTATCTATGTTTATTGTTTTAACAAGCTTATTTATGTAAACATATTGGAAAAGAAAAAGTAGCACTTTAGTACAAGTAGAACGAATAAGAGAAAAAACAATATCTTAGTAGATAAGATTGTGTATTTATAGACAATAGATTAATTTTTATTCAACCTAAAATATTATGGAGATTAAACTGTGTTATGACAGGCTTATATTTCTCTGTTTCCACTTAAGTAACTAAATGAAATGTAGTAGGATAATCACATTAGAGTTACATAGTTTACATATAGTTAAGAAAATAAACAACTACTAATTACACAATTTATTTTCTAACAATATCATTTAAATATAGAACTAGTATTTACTATAAATAAATAGGGTTAAATTTAAAAGTACTTATATTAAAAAGAGTAACCGAGTTACAGAAATTATGTTTTATCATTTCTTAAAACTCTGAGCATTTTCCACTAGACAGTATATTAAAGAAAAGCAATAAAATATAAATAAATAACTAGTATAAAACTAATTAACACCTATGCATAAACTAATTATAATTATTAGAAAGGCTTATACCTATAGTTATACAACTTCAGGGTCGAAACCCTAACCAAGTTATTAAACTATTATAAATAATAAAAAAATTAAGTTACAAACCATCTACTTGGATAATAATAAAAAATATAATTAATGAGTCTACTGTAAATTGTTACCGTCTGTTCTGAAACAAGTGCACATTTACACAGCACACTTATAATATCAATTCAACCAAATTAACAAGCAGTAGAACCAAATCATTAAATAACTGAAAAAATTAATTAGACCAAGGTTTCCTTTCAGGAAAAACCCTAGCTTGTATTTTCCAAACAAGTAAGATTAATATTATAAGTTATGCATTATGAATAAGTTATAGTCCTTATAACAACAATGTATACTAATAAAATATTGTTTAGACATAACATTCTTCAGTAACAGTTGAATAGGGAAACCCTATTGTGCATAGAAAGTATATTATACAATATTGCTTCAAAAATGAGACAGAACTCGAGGTAAAAATATTTCTTAAAACCCATTGTAATACATTGACAGGTCGTAAGGCTGCATAACTTAACCAATTTACAACACCCAGGCCAAGCCGATGTACCCATCCCCATGGCATGGGTTTTCAAAAAAAAAACTAAAATTCAATTTATCAAAATCTACATTACTGTAAATGCTTTATAAGTTAAGAAAAGAGTAGTACAATTCATAGCATCGAATGTCGGAGCCACCCTACTATATGCAAGGGTTGATAGTGAAAAACCAAACTTAAAAACTAAAGACCAAACATCCCAAGACTGGACGAATCGAGGTCGGGACTTCTTCCCAACTGAAACCATTTTGTTTTACCTAAGTCTGTACAAGAAGGATTTTGCCACTTTGTAACTGGGGCTTACCTATAGGACTTGATGCCAATCCAAACTTGGAGAGGGATTCTTTCCGGCATAAGGACGAGCTCTAACCTGCAGGTAATGAAAAAATCTTAGTTATAAACTGAGTGGTATAATGTAACTGTAACTTAAATAAAAACTTAAAAACAACTGTAAAACAAATTATTACCTAGAAGTGATGAATGCCAAGGTCACGGAGGAACGAACTAGCACAGCAAACCAACACCACAAGCAGCATAACCATTGTGCTCACAAGTGACAAAGGCGACGGGCTCACAATACATCTACACCCATGATTGGAGTAGGGTTAAAACTTGGCAATGGCCATGCAAGAAATCAATACTACAATCCACTCACACAGAACAACTACACAGACATCAAGTATTACATACAGAAGGAAAAACCAGTGCGAGCTGTGAGTATTGCAACCCACACTTTAGAATGGAAACACCTCTCTACATGCAAAAATGGAGCTATAGACAAGCTTAAGAGATCCCTCATGGCTACAGTAAACGAGGCAAAACAACGACTAAACCCTCAACAAGAATGAGAGCTAGGGTTGCATCGTCAGTTTTAAATTATGCTTTACATGGTGGTAAACGTTCCATGTGCCCACCAAATTATTCCATCCACCAAGGGGTCGAATGATATAGTTGTCACTGCATGGTCAAGACAACAGAATTATTGTTATTAATTTATGTTATCCATAGAATGATAAGGTAATATATAAAGTCAATATCGTATTGTTTCAATGAATTCAAACCATGATAATGAAGGAGGAATTGTACTATCGTTTAACCTTCTATTATAAACCTTAAAATATTCTTTGGTAAAGAAACAAAATGTGTATTGCATCGATTCCCTTGTTTCATAAATATATTATAATCTTTCTTAGTAAAACTTTTAAGAAAATATCGATAGTATAATAGAATTTTTGAGCAAGATTGTCAGTGCCTCTATTGACCCTTTATATAACCATGATGATGCATGGTTATGTTGTTAGAACTAGATATAAATCAATAAGGTGTATACAGAAATAAATAATATATATACCCTATTATAACTCTTACTTTTTGTTAGTATAGTCTAGAGTACTGAGGGTAAGATAAGTCTCTTATAAGTACATGATCTATAGTCTTCATAAGATACCAAGCTCTATGACGAATCAAACCAAGGTTAGCTTGGACTTGGGATTTTAAGATAGTAAACTATCTAGTAATTTATTGCATCACCTTTACTTATAAGTAAATGGTAGGATAATGTAAAGTTTGTCGCATTACTAGGTCATGAAGAAAATCAGAAAATATAAGTCACAACTTGACGTTATTCATGCAAAGGATCACTTATAAATTTAATGCAATTATAAGCTAATAAACTTCCTCTACTGAAGCTAAATAAAAGGTAAAGCTAAGAGCTTTGTATAAGTTTGCTTCTTAGAAAGCGTTAGGTCTGTTTCCTTACTTATAAGCAGTGTTGTAATTTTATAAATAGTAACAGTGATAAACTTTAGTTTCAGTAAGAGTACTGTTATGCTAAATCTTGAGGGACTGGAAATAGCTTAGAATAATGATAGAAATAAATTTAATCTAAGTATCAGTCATTCTTATAATAGAAAATCAATAGTGTAAAGATATTGATCATAACGAAATGCATTTAAAATACTGATATAGTTGCGACACAAATAAGGAGAAGGTACTTTACCTCATAGAACCCTTGAATTTAATTAAGCAAACTTGTACTCTAGTAGTATATTTTATGATAAAATAAGTATATCTCGATTAACACCTTAATAAGCTCTTACTGGGTCAAAATTTACCTGTCAAGCCTGTAAGATCCAGAATTCCAGAAAAGTTAGCAATCGGTAAGTAAGCCCCAGTTAGAAAGTAACTTCTCACCTACTTGACAAAAACAAACTATGAGTGTAATTAGAAACAGCTAAATGCAGATTATTTACATCGCATATGGAAATTAAAATAGTATTAATCTATACGTGTTTAAGTTAATGGTTACTTTTGTTAACTGTTTCATTCTTTCTATTAGCTGCTAGTAGTTATCTAACTACGACTATAAACAGTTTATGTTACATCAGAAATTTTTAATTTTTGTGAAAATTTGGGCTCATGACAGGAAGTTGTTTAACCTCCTGGTTCAGTTTATAGTTTATGAATTATTCTCGGTTTGTTATTATAATGAGGGTATTATAAGTATTTTCTCTAATGGAATGATTAATTGTCAAAATTATAATTATAATCCTTGTATTATATGAATCCTATCGAGTCCATTTCTACTTCTGTATATTGTTAATAGTTATACGCTTTATCGGTTATTTATACTATTTATGTTATAGAAAATTTACCGAGGGTTTTTCTAGAATGATAATGAATTATGTATATATATATATATATATATATATATAT
>LPNX010185658.1:173561-306078 GCA_001517045.1 Pseudotsuga menziesii
AATTTCTGCATATAAACTGTATTAAGAAAACTACTGCGATAATAATCATTTTTATAAATATAACTAGAAAATATAACAATATAGGATTAATAAAATGGAACTTTACACCACTTATGGGGAATCAAAACTGAAGGTTGTCCTTCCTCAAAACCTATCTTCTAGAGTATCCAAGATACTTGCTCTAAAACCCTTGATCCTGTTTCCTGAACAACAAGGACAAAGACTAAGAAATTATCTCTCTGCATAAGCTAGTTCACTTTCCCTCCATGACAAGCCTCCTCATCATTCGATGGGTTCAATTCTTACAGTATTTTTCCTAGGACTTTGGTCATTTATGAGCCACCTTCTTATTATTTCTCAACAATGAGTCTCAAACTGATATTTAGGGAGGATGCCTCCTACATCACTTGAGCTCTCACACAAAAAAAAAATCCACTTCGAATCTTATTTTGACACTTTTCATTTATCCTTCTAGGTCAGAAAACACTCTTTAGCAACTACTTCATTTTTTAATCTTTCATTTTTAAATAATTAAATAATTAATAATTCTTTTACATCTATTTTCACCTCAGTTGGTCAACATCTCAGTAATAATAATTTAAATTATTTAACAATTAATAAATATTCGGTGTGTTACATACACCTCCCCTTTAAAACTAACACCATCCTCATTGTTATCTTTTAAAATTCTTCTAAATGATTTTGAAATAGAACTGGATATGCTTCTTGCATACTTCTTTCCAATTGCTAAGTGGACTCTTTCAGACTAATGTCTTCCTTTACACCTTGACTTGTCTGATGGTATGGTTCCAGAGCAAAAATTTTCTCCTATCGGGAATACGTTTTGGTTCGACTTGAAATTCACCTTTGGGTTCTACCTATATAACATTGGATTCAACCAGATGAGTAGCATCGTGAAAGTGTTTGTTTGAAATTTGAAACATGAAAAAAATTATGTACTTTTATACTAGGTGGTAATGATAGTTGATATTCCATTGGTCCAAGCTTTTCTAATATTTCAAAAGGTCCACAATACTTGGTTGCCAATTTTGTATATTTTCCTAATCTAAGGGAACTTTTTCTAGGTTTCACTTTTACATAAACATGATCTCCTACTTGGAACTCTCGTGGAGTTCTTTTTAAATTGGCATAATCATTTTCCTATCTTGAGATACCTTCAAGTTATGTTGTAGTTGTTTCACTATTATTTATGTATTTTTTAATAGTTCTGGTCCTAGCATTAATCTATCAGCTTGTGTGCTCCAAGGAATTTGAGTATTACACTTTTTTCCATTCAGTATTTCAAATGTAATTAATCTAGATGAACCTTGAAAATGGTTATTATATGAAGAATCCACAAGATGTAAATAATATTCCAATTTATTTAGTTTATCCATTACATCCATTCTAAGCATATGTTCTAAAATATGATTCACCCTTTTAATTTGACCAGCGGTCTTAGGATGATATGCAATACTAAAATTTAATTGTGTACTTAAACCTTTAAATAAATATTTCCATAAATCTCTGTAAATTTTCCATCTCTGACAGAATTTACTATTTTGAGTACAGCATGCATTCTAAGAATTTTCTTCATAAAAATATCAACAATATAAATTGGTTTATATGTAGAATTAACTGGAATAAAGAGGGATTCTTTACTAAGCTTATCCACCACAAGCATAATTGAATCATTTTGTTTATCATTTTTAAGTAACCCGGTTATGAAATCCATACTGATAATCTCCCATTTCCATTTCGTAATAGGTAATAGCTATAACAATCCAATTGGATGTTGATGTTCAACTATTACTTGCTAACATTCAATACATCTAGCTAAGTATTATGCCACTTCATTTTAAATTTTAGGCCAAAATAAACCCTTTTTTTATCATTGTAATCAATTTATGATATCTAGGATGTCTTGAATACGATATTTTATGTATTTCATTCATAGTGATTTGTTTAATTTCTTCCGAGCTAGGTGTATACATAGTCTTCTTTTATGTAATAAAAGTCCCTTTTTGTTCAAACTGACTTCTCTTTTTACATGATTCACTTCATTATTTGTTGTCGTCTATTTTAAATTTAGATAATATTTGTCAAACTGTGTTGTTTTTTCAAATTTATCTTCCAAATGTGTCTCATATCTGCTACTTGCAGTTACATTTAAGATATTTGCATGAGAATTAAAGAATCTTTGACTGTATTTTATTTCACTTTGATATGTTTTATCTCAAAGTCATATTCGCTTAAAAATGATAACCAGTTAGTCTGTCTAACATTAAGGTTTTGTTGGTCAAATAAATATTTTAGTGTTATATTATCACACATTAACAACAATATTCTTCATATAAGATAGTGTTGATATATCTTAAGGCCATTAATGATAGCAGTTAATTCTAAATCATGAGTAGCATAATTCTGTGGTCTTTAATCTTTCTAGACTCATAATCTATAACATAATTTTCCTGAATTAATAATGCTCCTAACCCTTCTTTGTATGCATTTGTACATACGACACAATCTTTGTATGGATCACCAATATTTAGGATAGTAGATGTTGTTAATAAGTGTTTTAATTTATTAAAAAAAAATTCACATTTTTCATTCAAATCAAAATTCTTACCTTCTTTTGTAATGAGGTTATATGATATGCAATTTTAGAAAATCCTTTAATAAATTTACAATAATAGACAGTAATCCCCATAAAATATCATATATTATTTACGTTTTTAGGAACATGTCATTCCATGATAGCTTTAATTTTATTGGGATCATCTCATATTCCTTCTTTAGACACCACATGTCCTAAATATTGAATTGTATCCTTCAAAAAGTCACATTTTCTAAACTTGGAAAATAATTGTCGTTCTCTTAATACTTATAAAAGTATTTTAAAGTGTTACTCATGTTCTTGTTTATTATTAGAATAAATTAAAATCTCCTCGATAAAAATGGCTACAAATTTGTCTAAGTACATACTTAATAAGATGTTTAGTAGACACATAAAAGTTGTCAGTGCATTTTTCAACCGAAAAGGAATTAGGACAAATTCATCATGTCCATATTTGGTTCTAAATTTTTTTTTTAAATATATCTTCATCTTTAATATGTACTTGATGATATCTAACTCTCAAGTCTTTTTTAGAAAATAGTGTTGCTTCTCGACATTGATCAAATAGGTCATCAATACAAGGTAGGGGATTTTTGTTTTTAATTGTAATTTTATTCAGTTGTCTATAATCTATACATAATCATAAAGTACCATCCTTTTTCTTTATGAACAACACTAGTGCTCCCCGTGGGGAAAGACTTGGTCGTATGTACTTTTTATCAAACAACTCTTGTACTTGTGACTTTAACTCATTAAGTTCCAATCATACGATATTGTGATTTCGATGTTGGTACCACCCCTAGCACCAAATCAATAGTAAAATCTGTGTCTCCTTTCAGAGGAAAACCGAGAATTTCTTCTGGAAATACATATTAAAAATATTTTAGATTTGGTATGTATTCTAATTTGAATTGATTATTTTTCTCTCTATCATTTATTATGTTAACCACAAATACCTTTAAACCTTTATGAAGAGACCTTTTCATTTGTAAAGCTGAAATTTATTTTATAGTGATTTTCCTTGGAATTCCTTTTATGACGATAATATTACTTTCTCCATCAAAACATGAAAATGTATTATCATAACAGTTTAAAATAATTCTATGCTTATCTAACCAATCTGTTTCTATCAACAAATCATAATATCTTAAGGGTAGAATATTTAAATCAACTTGCGTATTTAAACCATTCATATTAAATTCACAAATTTTCACAAAACTAGTTACTTTTCGATTTGTGCTTGTAGCAAGTTGAACTAACCAATATTTTTCAAATTTATTTTATGTAGTTTACATAACTCTACAAATATTGCTAAGATATAACTTAAACATTCACCTGGATGAATCAATATAGATATTGGTTTATCTTTCAACATATGTTCGCTTTCTACCCTAGATGTTTGATGATCTACTTGCATGTTGTCCAAATCTACGTTAATTTTGGGCACACTCATTGATATATATGCCACAATAGTATCTTCTTGAATCATATGCACATTGTTAAGATTGTTCCTTCTTACAAGACAATCTTGAAAATAATGTGGTTAACCGTATTCCCAACATTTAATTGCTTCCCTTTGTCTGGTATTTTTACTATAAGAATTTGGTACTTCTCTTTCTTTTATTGCATTAGTATTATTCTATTTATAATTTTTAAAATCACTTCCTTCATAACCTCGATAATTATTTCCAAAAATTTTATTTCTGTTCAAAATTTTCAATCCTTTTATTTTTCCAATTAGGTATACTTTTTCTTTTGTTTTTATTTTCGTCATAGCATAAAATTGATTTTATCGTATCCTCTTCCAGAGTTTTTGGATTATCATATTTAATTATCATTTAAACATAAGAAATAAACAACTAAGAAACCGCTACATTTTTTCTTTTTCATCAATAATATATTGTACATACATAATAAACTTATAAAATTACTGCATTGTTCTTTCATCGTCATTGCACCTTCATATTTTTTTTAATATTTTTCCTTCATAATATAAGTTGTTCCAATAAATATTTTATTTTAAAGTATTTCTTGAAAATTTTCAATGTTACATAACATTCTTTAATGTTCTTTCCCTTTTTGATGTCTTGCCACCAAATATCAGCTTTCCGAGCAAAGTTGTAGATTGTCATTTTTCCTTTAACTCATATCAATAGTTATAGCTCTAAAAATAATTTTTCATTCAAGAAAGCCAAGATTCTACTACTTCTCCATTTTCAATTTCTCCATTCAACATAGGAGGCTTAATATTTCTAATTTCACCGGTAATTTCTTCATATGGCTTATATTTCTTTTTCTATTGGTTACTATCACTGCTTTCACTAGAATCCTTACATTTTTGGTCACTTTGTTTAGCTAATTCTTCACTTGAAGACTCGGTCTCATTGTTAGAAAAAATTAATTTTCTTATGTTACTTTTAAAAGGTGTAGTTCTTTCCATTTCTAACTAAGTTCATGTATTCTTCTCTTCTTCATTATTATGTATTTTATTTAATATGACATTATTTAATTCTTGTTGTGCATTTAAGATGTGTTCATTATCTTCTTTAACACTTTCCAATTATGCTTTTAAATATTTTAATATTTGTAGGAGTTCATATTGATTAGCATTCCTAATTTCATTTAGATTTACCGATATGTCACCATCTCTAATATTTCCTTCTTCTATATTCCCTGGTTCTTTAGGATGTGATTCTCCTTCAACAAGAATTTCCACTACTATCATTTTTCCTAGAAAATCAAGGATATTGTTTCTTCGTGATTACAAAGAGAATCAAACCATAACATAATTTATTTTGTGATTTCTTTTTGTTTATTCGTTGAGCCTTTTCAGGCCGATTGTTGTAATTTTTCTCTGATACCATTATCCCATTTTTACAAGGGTTTTTCTACACAATTTTAAAGCGATGGTGTTAATCATTGAGGAGGAAAAACCCCAAGGTACTCTTGAACAATTAAAATGGTAAAATTTCTTGGTTTCACAACAGGATTTGGACCCAAAATCCAACGACATAATCTGGTGACATCTGACATAACGTAGGGATGTCTTGGATTGCAATGATGAAAAGTACTGTACCTTCTGAATTATTTTATCGTCATCGAATTTTCGACATAGTTAGCGTAGGTTTTCGATGGAGGTATTGGCATCGGTTATGCGACAAGGTCATGTCAAATTTGCGACAACCCTATTGTCGAAATTGTGACGACCCTATTGTCGAATATTTCAATGGTAACTATGTTCATGTCATCAAATATTCAACAATGATGCATTTATAAATGTAAACATTTTTAAAATTCCGACATGTTTTCTATAGAAACGACGGATAGTTTGCAGAATTATTTGTTCCTCAATGGATGATTTCAAGAATTGTTTTATTCTTCAACAAGACGTGGTTGTGGGAATTTTTTTTTCTTCAATAGATAGTTTGTGGGAATTTTTCTATTCTTCGACAAACCTTCATTTGAGAAAATTGTGATGTGTGGAACTTGATTTTTTAAGATTGTCGATAGTATTCATTCATGATGTTTGTGACAAAATTTCAAATAGAAATATTCCTGACACTAACGAAAATAATCGACAATTGCTTACTAGACTATGGGATGTAGCGAAACGAAGGGGTGATGGAAAATGTTATTGTCCATGTACTCAATGCAGAGGATTTAAGAGGAGAATGATATTTATCTCAACAACCACAAAACATTGCAGGGAACATGGACACACTGAGGGGGGGAATGAATATCATCCATTTGTAGTTTTAGCATTATAAAGTTTTTTATATTCTTTTCTTTGGTAAATGTATGTAGTATTTTAATATTTCCTATATTAATGTATATCTATTAATGTTTCCATGTATTTATAAAGGAAAGACACCCTACGACATATCGTCCATAGGAAGTTCTTTTAGAAAACGTTCCCGATCAGGATCATGGAGCGTCTATATTTAATTGAGAACAAGTGAATGATCTTATTGAACAAGATGATCATACTGATAACGTAGTTGAAGATGATGGTACAAATACATCGATCCATGATTCATTTAATGTTAGAATGGATTATGACAATGATGATGATAATGAAAATGATGATGAATTTGATGACATTCACGATATACCTCTTGTCGATAAGGCACATGAACCCCTTTATGAAGGCTCCAAAACAAATCTTATCTCTGTTGTATTGTTGATAATGAAATTGAAGGTTATGAATGGTCTTTCAAACATATCAATCAGACAGATGCTAAGGTATATAAAATAATCCATCACATATATAGGATCATCATAAAGTTTATCTGTATTCCTCTAATAATTGTATTGTTAACTCATTATTGGTCATCGTACATCTGAAGTGTGTTTCATTAATATTATTTATTTAGTACATTAAGCATTAACTATATATATATTTGTAGCTTGATAGATGAATTTTTGTTACCACCATCCAATATTTTACCTCGCACATATCGAAATTTATCTTCCGTCATGAAAGAGATTGGAATGCATTAAGAAGCAATTCATGCCTGCCCCGATGACCATGTTATATATTATAATCAGCATGAATTTGCAACCGAATGTCTAGAATGTCATATAAGTAGATA
Organism: Pseudotsuga menziesii; assembly: GCA_001517045.1. NCBI lineage: Eukaryota > Viridiplantae > Streptophyta > Pinopsida > Pinales > Pinaceae > Pseudotsuga > Pseudotsuga menziesii. The sequence continues at coordinate 180,771 of LPNX010185658.1, forward strand.
TCGAGCAAATCAAGTAACAAAAAATGTGCCTTAGAAGGTTTTTTGTTATATTCCCATCATTCTGCGTTTGAAAGGAATGTTCAGGTGCAAAAACATAGTGCAATTTATAAATTTCCATGCCAGGAACAGAAGTCAAGATGATGTTATTTGAATGCATGCAGATGGTTCTACTTTTAGAGATATGGAGGAAAAATGGCCTCACTTTAAAGAAGAACCACATAATATTAGGATTTCTTTGGAATAAAATGGTGTTAATCCATTTGCACATATGAAATCAATTTACACAGTGTGCCCTATTTTTTTTATCAACAATAACATTCCTCCATGGTTGCCAATAAAGAGGGAGAACATAATGTTGTCAATGATTATTCGAGCTATTTTGTGTCTACAACTATTTTACTTATAATGTAGTATTATGTTTCCTAATTTCATTTGTATTTTTTTATTTTACTCTTGTTCATTGTTTATATATCTTAATGGTTCTCATAATTATATATTTTATATGTACTTCAAATCAATAAGGTAAGTTCCAAGTCAAATATATGAATGTATATATCGATCATCTTATAGATGAGACACTGAAGTTATGGAATGGAATCACTATGTATTATGTATCTAGACCAATATAGAAAAGGAAATTTCAATTCCATGCAATGGTTATATGGACAATACATGATGCCCCTGGGTTAACCCAATTTTGTGGTTTGTATTTTTAAGTTCCACTTTAATTGCATATAATTATATGAAGTAGTTAATATAGTTTATATATAATTATAATTGACATAGATATTCCATATCTATATATTATAGGTCTTCAAACAAAGGGTAAATTTCCATGTCAAGCTTGTGGTCCTGAGATCAAATCTTGTCACTCAAAAAGCTTAAGAAAGGAAGTGTTTGATGAGTATAGGAATTTCTTGTCTAAGAATCATAGGTATAGAACACCTGAATTTTTTTTTCAATAAGAAGTAGGAATATGCAATACAATAGAAATCGTCATCATGGTATGTATGGATCATCATATATGAATTGTTATGTATTTTAATTTTTATTGTGAGTTGTTTATTGTAGTGGCCATATTTGATTTATGATGTAATTTATTTATAAACTAATATTCATGACGTTCATCTTGATCATGAAGGCTTTAATGGGCTTCCAAGAGGAATGAAAAGTTATCTTATACAATTCAGCAGGTTTCCCTACTATGAGCACCTACAAATTGGTCATTTGTTTGATACAATGCATATTGCAAAGAATGTGACTAAAACATTATGGAGACTACTGGAGCTAAGGAGGGATAAAGATAAAGTTGTGAAATATTGCAAAGACATTCAAGAAAGCAACCATGCAATGAAAGATGTCATCCAATTTCATAGCAACTGAGACCAAGTTAATATAAACTCAATTCCATGGATGTTTATGGAGCAACAAAGTAATGTTTTCAAAGAATTAATGTGAAAAATTAAATTTCCCGCTAGATTGTGTGAGAACTTGAATAATATAATAACAAAAAAAGGTGATTTTGCAGGGGTCAAAACACATGATTTGCACATCTTCATCAAGGTAATTATTATTGTTATGTCCATATAATTTTTTTTCTTGTTTGTATACTCTTTGTTTAATAAATGGCATGGTTTGTATATCGATATAGTATGTTATACCTCTCTCTCTCGCTCTAACAACTTCAACAACAATGTAAAACAAGCTATATATAAACTTGGTAAATACATGATGTAACTAGTGATTAGTCGCTTTTCCTTAGTGTTTCTTTAATTCTCTGTATAATTTATATTTGTTTTTTTGTGCACTATTTCATGATATGTAATTTAATGTCTTTTTTTGTTAAATATTTTTATTGGTTTGCGTCACATGTAGATGGTTGACATCTAAAGTAATCCACAAAGAAGATATAAAGTATAGGAGGAGATAAATTCCTTGTCTCATCTGTGAAATGGAGAAGCATCTACCTTCGACATTTTTCCATGCACAGGAACACTACCTCATACACCAAGTTGAGGAGATTGAGTTGTGTGGACTTGTGCACTCAAGGTCCATGTGGATGGTTGAGAGGCACTTGAAATTTATGGAGGGTTTGGTGAGATAACGAGCACATCGTGAGGGTCCTATGATGGAAGGATATACGATATACCAAAAAAAGTGGTATGTCAGTGAATATCTTCTTTTTTTAGTGTCAAAGATCAATTTACGTCGCATTTGTGATCTGGACTCCAATCACAAATTTAAAGGTGAGAAACTTAAGGGGAAAGGCAGATCAAGGAAGGTGAAAGGTAATTATTAGCTAGTGGATTTTTACTATGTTGTTCATATTCTAATTGCATTTTCTTATAGTTATTGCATCGATTAAGAGCATATACTTTGTTTAAGAAATTTACACTTGTATTTCATTTTAATGATTATTGTCATCAAGAATTTGGGCGAGAATGGGATGCAATTCATTTATACATCGCAAACAATATTTAGTGGATGAAGGTACGGATTAAACGATGTGAAAAACTAGATCATGGAATATCATGGGAAGGTGTGGCTTCACTGGTAAAAGCATCACATCACAATGGAGATAGAACTATTACAGAAAGGGAAATCAATTTAGCATATGGTTTAAAAGATAAAGTGGCAAGAAAATTAATCAATCACTCTAAATATTTTATTTTGCAAATTACATTTTGACGTATATGTTGTTATTTTCCATGTATTGTTGCATAACTATTGAATCGTTGTGTAATATTTTTGTGTATTGCTTCTTGCAGGTAAAACACAATAAGGATTTGGTCTGCAATGATTGTAGATATTGAATCCAAAAATTGGATAAAACAAAGAAAACATCAAATTATGGGATATCTGCAGTCTTTGAGCTGACCAATGTTTCATCTAGAAGTGACAGACATCCATAACTCTCATAATATTGATACTATGGGTATTTGGAAGATATTATATAGTGTGACTTTAAATCCTTCAAGGTGGTTCTATTCGTTGTCAAATGGTACAGGTTATGATTGAATCAATGTGATCCCAATAGAACTATTATTGAACATGATAATGGATTTACCATGGTAAATACAAGGTTGTTTGATCCAGGAATGGAGCCATACGTTCTTCTAAGCCAATGTGAACAGGTATTTTACTCAGAGGTTCTGAGTAAAGTAGGCTGGTCATTTGTTGTGAGACACGATCCAAGGGGACGGCTGGTAAAGTACAACCTAGATTATGGTAATGAATAGGGTTCTCTGGAAGAAGAAGACGATGATGAAGAGCATGATCAACAAGAGTTAGGTGATGATGATGATCAAGCAGAAGATTTCCAAGAATTAGTTGAATCAAATGATGTATGAGACAATTCCCATGAATATTATACCGACGATGACACGATGAGTGCAACTCACTTAGATGACTATGATGATATGGCCAATCCTTACAATGTTGTCTCTGGATTTGATGATACGGATGATGACTTGGATGAAGAAGACGACGACGTGGATGATTAATATGATGAAATATATTGAATGGTAAATATTTAATTAGACCTATTCTTTTATCTTATTTTTTTAAAAGAGTTACTAGCATCATCATCATCACCATAATCTTCATCATCATCATGTTGATAATCATCGTCACTAACATATTATTTGAATGTTTTTTTCAGCTGTTGAATGATTGAATGGTTTAATGAATGATTTAAAGAATGATTTAATGAAAGCTTCTTTAATCTATTGAGTGAAATGGTTTTCATTAAATTGTTATTTGCAAGTAGATGCATTGAGTTTGGGGAATTGAGAGTGATGTGAGGGGGGGGAAGGGGCTATAAGAGCTTACACCTTCATGTGGTTGGTCTTGTTTAGTATAGAATATTAAATTATTCTCAAAACAGAGAGGAGCTCAATGAATGGTAAGGAAGAATACATTAAAAAGCAACTATTTCTATCATTTTAGTGTTTAATTTTCACTACTGCTATTTGACTCCTCCATTAGAACTTGTTACAGATAGCGTTGAGAAACATTTTCATATTTAAGAAGCAAGAAATGGAATTTTTTATGTGATCGATGGCCTTATATACATAGTTCTTTTGGTTATCGATGTTTTATCAGGTGATATACATATGTTTCATCGATTCATTTAATGATACAAATACATTGATCCATCATTCATCATATTCATCATCAACATCATATTCATCATGTTGATCATGACTATCTTCATCGTCATTGTCATCATGTTGATCATCACTGTCTTCATCGTCATCGTCATCGTCATCATCATCATCGTCTTCATCGTCATCATTGTCTTCATGTTCATTATGTTCATCTTCATGATCACGATCATAATGAAGATCATCATAATCATCATCATCATCATCATCATCACCATCATCACCATCACCATCCACATCACCATCGTCATCATGGCCATCATCATCATCATCATTATGATCATAATGTTGATCGCTATCATATTCATCATCATGATCATCATCGTCTTCATCATCTTGACCCTCGTCATCACCATCATCATTGTCATCATCAAAATCAACATGTTGATCGTCATCATATTCATCATAATGATCATCACCATCATGATCATCTTCATCCTCATCGTCTTTATCACCATTATCTCCATAATCATGATCACCATCATCACCATCCACATCACCATTGTTAAGCTAGTGACATATTGCAGTAACCAATATTATTAATATAAAATACCTTGTACTATAATGTATGTTTCACTATGTTTTGTGTACTTGTTTTCTATGCTTTTTATGTAATGTTAATTCCAATTATTTATCACTAGATGGTTTGGGTACAAGGAATTAATAATGTTACGAGAAAGGTGGGTGGTGTTTGATGAGCTTCCACCTTCACATGGTTGGCGTGTTTAGTAGAGGATATAATTACTTTCAAGACTAAGATAAAAACGACCATGAATCTTTTTTTTATATTTTATGTTTTTCATAGTATTGATATATTTTAAGTTGATGCTTTTAGGGACAAGTAAACCTTCACCAAATGCAAAAAAATGATATAAAATGTAGCCCATAAAATTTAAGAGGACCAAGGGGCATATATGGAAACAAGAAAGCTACAATAAATGGAAATCATATTACTTGGTTTCTTCTCATGTAACACTTTTAACTACAAGTATTTGAGGGAAAAGTACTTTTTTATGACCCAAGAGGGGCATACATAGATTTAATATATATTATATGACCCCAACAGGAATACTTATGCAATAAAATGTATATGTAATATTGATGGACCTAATAAAGGACCTATATGTGTAATGAATGAATACATATTCATACAAGTCATATAACTACTCTCGAGCGAAACAATGAATACATATGTATACGTCATATAATTACTCTTGAGGGAAACATGTGATTTGGATATAGGAATGTATTGGAGTATTTGAATGTTTTATTCTTCAAGGAGTTATTGTATAACTTATTTGACTTATCTATCTTGAAGTTGTACCCTAAGTTTACATTTGTTGCACACGGTGTATACTCTATGGTATGTTAAGTTGTTTTAACTATTTGGGACATAATAAAAGCCAATGAAATTATTCTCATTGAACAAATGTAGGACAAAGTGTTCATATTTGTTGAATGTAGTTTTGATGAGTAAAACTAGTGGAATTATTCAATGTTAGCAATTGTGGCAGATTGTCCATATTTGTTTCATGTACTCTTGATAAAATCCATTTTATCCAATCTCAACTATACAATAGAATTGGTAAATACTTTTAATTATTTATTTTAAGATTTAAATAAAGGTTATTTCCATTAGAAAAAAATAATTTTTATTTAAAATGTAGAAATATAAATGAAACAAATATTGCTTATACTTTTAAATTCAATATATTATTTTCTTTCCTCGGAAAAAAAAAACATAATTCCATTACATCTTTCAAGAACCAAATTACATTTTGTAGATACACTGCTTGTGTATTCAGAAAGTACCATAAATGTCCATAGAAAGGGTACAAAAATAAATATCAGAAATAGGTAGTTGTTGTCACCAACAAAAATAAAGACACGTGCAATAGACCGGCTGAAGATCCAAAAAAATTCCAAAGTGACACAGAAATATGCCACTAAACCAGATAAGAAGTTAAAAACTTGTTCAGGAATCTTTCATTGACCCAACATCAAATGTAGACCCTCCTTCGAGGCCTTGTCCACCACCCTGTTAATCTCCCTATAGACATGTCAGCATGAAAAGGAGTCATAAGGTCCAATGATATATGAAATGGAAGCTATAATGTTTGCAAGTCTTAAGTTGATTCAATATATGTTTCTATTTTGAAAATAAATAAATAAATAAGGCTTATATTTTCAATTATATGAAAATAAATAAATAAACAAAAAAAATAGTTTCCAAATGTTAGCTTAAAATTGACATTTCAATTTTATTACAATGATTGAAAAAAGTTTAAAAAATTATTTTTAGTTTGAGTATTTCATTTCTATTCTTTTCTTTTATTTTGATTGATTTGTGTTCCAAGTATTTTTTTTTCAATAGGAAAAAAAGCTGAAAATTTTATTAAAATCCAGACAAGTCTGTACAAAATTATATGCAGATGCATAGCACTAATTATACAATCAGCATGCTGTAACAACCACTATTCCACAACGAAATAGTTTACCATCTGATCATCTCTATCCCAAGAGATTATGCCAAAAAAGACCCAGATATAAGTGCTCTAATGTTGTTGTTTATGTTACCCCCAAGCCTTTTCATAGTTCCAAAAATGAGCTAAGCCTGTAGCCTATGCACCTTTTGCTGAGCCGAGAATAGAGATGAAAAAAGAGAGTTTAAGAGAGGTATTATATTAAATAAATAAGGATTATATTTTCAATTATATGAAAATAAATAAATAAACGAAAAACACATTTTCAAAATGTTAGCTTAAAAGTGACATTTCAATTTTATTACAATGATTGAAATTTTTTTATAAATTTATTTCTAATTTATTTCAGTTTTATTCTTTTTTTTTATTTTGATTGATTTGTGTTCCAAGTCTTTTTTTTCCCATATGAAAAAAAGCTGAAAATTTTATTAAAATCCAGATAAGTCTCTACAAAATTGTATGCAGATGCATACCACTTATTATACAACCAACATCATGTAACAACCACTATTCCACTAGGAAACAGTTTACGATATGATCATCTCTATCGCAAGAGATTATGCCAAAAAATAGCCATAGATGAGTGCTTTGATGTTGTTGTTTATGTTAACCCTAAGCCTTTTGATAGTTCCAAAAATGAGCTACTTTTGTAGCCTATGCACCTTTTGTTGAGCGAAGAATAGAGATGGAAAAAGAATAGTTTAAGAGAGGTCTGTAGATATGTGTGTCCAAAATAGTCAAACAAGTTACCTTACAGGAAAGGCTTCCGCAAAAGGTCTAGGGTAAAACTCATAGACTTCCCCATCTTTGTGTTCAAAAAATTACCAGGTGCCAAAAGCCATCCCGATTCCAGCTTTTGAGAGACGATATTCGACAGCCTTTCGTTCGCTGTAGAAAGGATGACATGTAATGTGATCAAAATAGGTCCATAGTCAGATTAATTCTTCATAAAGAGTAAGCAGAGAAAGAATTTGGCAATGCTGAACTTTATTCACCCAGTTAGTAATAATGAGTGAATCACCAAATATCTGAATATTTCTGCCACCCTTTACTAGGGAAAAATAGAGTAGAATTTTTTGATCCATAGGTTCTGCAAAGTTATTTGTGTCGTCCCCTTGGCTCCACCCCGATAGACTCAGTTTAGTGAGGCTCCATAAAAAAGGGCCCAGGGCACGGACTGATCTACTTGCTTAGCTACGATGATTCTTGTAGCAGGACTATTCTTGTAGATGTTTATGAGTACTATAAAATATGTTATTGTTATGCTTGCGAAGATCCACTTGATGAAAAAGTAGTGGAACCCTAGATGAGTGAACAACAATATTAGGTAAATCCAGTTTTCTCTATCAAAGGATTTTGACAGGTCAATTTTGGGGATTGCTCCTTTTGTTTTCTTGATTTTTATTGTGTGCATACATTCATGAACAACCCTATTTTCCTTGTGTATTTTCCTATCTTCCAAAAACCCAAACTGTTAAAGAGAGTTGATCTTTAAGAGGAATTCTTTAACTGTTGAGAAATCACTTTTACAATCACTTTGTATGTGATATTGCAAAGGGAAATGGGCCTAAAATTTTCTAGGTTGACTGGATTGTCTGATTTGGGGATACAAGATAGGAAGGTGGAGTTGACGGGAGGAAGGACAAGTCCATTTTGGAGAGATTCATCTACCAGATGAAGGAGATCAGGCCCTGTTGTGTCACAAGCTGCTAGGAAGAACTCAATGGTCCATCCATCAGGTCCTAGGATTTTATCCTTTTGAAAGCTATGAAAAATGGTTTTTAATTCATCTTTCGAGACAACTTCCATTAGGTCTGCATTGTCCTCATCGAAAATGATTTCAGGGAAGTATCTAGCTGTCTAGATGACTTCTGCAATGGTGGCATGTTGATCCTCTTTGAAAATATTTTCAAAATATTTGTTGCCTATATTTTTCATACCTTCAAAATTGGTGACTGGTTCATTAGCTGAGTGTCTTAATTCCCAGATAGTATTTTGTTGTTTTTTCGTTTTTTTCCCATTCCTTTAGCAACTTCTTAAGTCAAGCCAAATTTTGCACAAATGTGTTGCAGAATGTGAGAAGAGATCCAATTTGATTGTATGAGCTGAAGTACCTCCTCATGCTTAATCCAGGATGCACTGAATTTAAAAGGATTGGCTAGTTTTGGAGGGTTTTTTCATACTTCTAGGAAGATGTGTTGATGATCTGAGTCCCCTCCCGAGTATACCCATTGCTTTAAATATAGATCATACTCCAATAAAATTCCCCCCACCAGAAATCTGTATACTCTTTTTGCAATTCAGTATTCCCATGTTCTTCAATCTGTTCAACTTGAATTGAGCTTCTGAGGATCTAGGTCCACCAACTCAAGGCTCTGTAACAGGTTTTGGAAGTAAGCTTCCAGGGGTTCCACTCTTGCATTTGGACCCTAGATCTCATGGGTCCCAATGGTGAAATTAAGGTCCCCCCCCCCCCCCCCCCCCCCCCNTATAAGGTTGAGGTGTAGGTTTTCTTCTACCCAGAAAAGTTCCAGCCCCATTCCAAAAGAAGATCCCCATGAGTTTTCATAGCGCAACATGGTAGGGTTCCATCCAATTGCTAAACCTCCTGAGTGACCTTTTGCACTCTGGGCTAGAAAGGTGAAACTACTTGAAAGAGAGGACAAAACCCTAGATACCTCCTCTTCAGTTCCTAGTGTTTCATACAGTAGAATTATATCGGGTTTTTGCACCTGTATCACTCTTTTTAGGGCAATTTTTTTCCAGGTACTTTTCATACCCCTACAATTGAGAGATAGCAATTTCATTTGAGACCCCCCTCAGGTGTTTGCACTGCTCTAAGTCCCCCAAAAAGAGTTTTTTTTCTTACCATTTTCTTGATCCCTTAATGATTTTTGCTGGGCAAAGGATAGGAAAGAGGGTCTGCCTCTTCCTTTCCCTCGGGTTCAGAGAATTTGGTTTTCCCCCAAGACAAATAAAGGGTTTTCCTAAGATGGTATGTCCCTTGAATGAAGGTGAAATATGATTGGGGAGATGGATTCCGAATTAAGGATGAGTTGATCTTGGGTTGGGAAGCACAGGACTGTGTGATAGGTTTCTCTTTTGAGAGGGATGAGGGAGAAGGTAGGGACGCAAGAGGGGATGATGGTTTTTCCTAGGTGGGAGGGGGATTAATTGTCACAGAAGTGTATGTGGGTGTAGGTGCAGCATCATTTATAATCAAATTATTTAACTTTTACTTTATAGAAATAATAGAGGACATACCCATGAGGTGTTGCGCACGTCCTTCAGTACGAATTTCTGTCTACTCTTCAGGGGGGTGTTGTGGCGGAATAGTCTCAAATATTCTTGCCCCTAGTGCTAAATATTTCTTCCCTTTTTCCTGTGGATCAGAATCCTTAGGGTACTTTATTTTATGTGTTGTCACTGTACATGCTACAATAGGTAATTTTCATGCAATATTTCCTACTTTGTGGCACCGATGACATATAAATGATAGACCCTCATTTTCCAATGGTTTCTATTGAGTTACATTGCCTATAATGAGGTTGAGGTACTCCCTGAGATTCGTTTTGATGTTCATAGAAACCAAAATTCATGCCACTGCCCTCCTCTGGGTTTGCAAGTATGAGAAATCTTCTTCCAGGTATGTCCCTATGGGATTACTGAGGTCCTTCAATGAGGCTAGGTTCCAAAATTCAATCAGTAGTCCTGGTAATCATACCGATATGGGATTTATATCCATTCGATCACTTTCAGCATCAAACAGGGGAGTCCATGTCTTAAAAAGAATGGGTATCATCCCAGAGAACCAATTTCAGTTCAATAATTGCTTCGTGTCATGCTTGCTGCTGAGGGTGAAACTATACCAACCCTTTGATAAATTGCTTACCTCGGGTGCAAATGATAAGAGGTGTGTCCAATGTGTGCGAACCCATCCCTTCATCTCTTCAAGTATAGGGTACCGAACACAAATTTTCTTGACAATCACATGGTCAGACATATCTTCCACTTCTTCTATGGCCACATTGACACCGCAAACCATATTAAGTTTTCCACCACTTGGTGTCAGACACTTGTTCTGCCTCTTTTTCCTGTGGTTTACGTTTTCTTCTTCCTCCTATGGTGTGGTTCCTATAGAGGGGCTATGAGTGGTGTCTGATCCCAAGCCTAGTAAAGTTTCTTCAGTTCCAGATGCTGCTAGAACTGAGTTGACAAAACCCTCTGCATTGGATTCTCTAACTACAATATTTGTTAGTGGAGGAGGTGGTTCTGACCAGCCAGCATTCAAAAAATCCCCCAATTCTGGAATGGTTTGTTCATGTATTGAGACATCCAGGTTCAGAGGGAGGATAAAATGATTGTGTGTTGCTCCCAACGGTGAGAAAACTGAGCATGACTTGAAGAAACCCTCGACAGAATCTGGGGTGGGAAAAATGTATGGTTTCCGAATGAAGGTTATGCGATAGCGCTTGTTCATGGGAGTATCAGAAAGATAGCATTTAGAGGGTTGTTTTCTTGGTATGTCTCCCTATTATCCATGGTTGCAGTGTCCCTTCCAGCTGGTAGCAATAATGTTGGGTGGCTGCAGTTGGGATGATTGAGGCAATAAACCAGTTTGTCTGACCAACGCTATCAATTTCCTCGTTTTCTCAACGCTGGCAGTAAAGAATAATCAACCCTGTCTGTTTCCTAGTTTCCTCTGCGTATGCCATGTGATTGTGACAGGGAACTCGAAAACAACTTTGAACATCATCCTTCTCCTGATCGACCCTTAGACCCTCGCCATGTTCCAAGTCTTTTGTTCCAAGTGTTTTATATAAAAATCAAATAAATAAAAAATAAATTACATTAAATAAAACTTAACATGATATTTTTCATTTTGAAGATTTATTTTCTTTATTTAAAAAAATAAAATGAGAATGCATAAAAAATATAAAATGTTAAAATAAAAATAGTGAAGATATTGGTTTAAATTTAATAATATATTACATTACTCATAATCTAGAATCACACATAACATTTTTTGTTACAAGATTTTACGTCACTTATCGAGGTGACTATTACTCAAATCCACTTGGCGGCCTCCCAAACGTGTTTGAATACAATGATGCTGAACATACTAGATGGGAGGTATTAGTGAAAATTGGGTCATGGTGCTCCAATGTAATGTAATTGAAATTAAACTTTTAAATTGTTTTTTTAAGTTGTAATTAAACGTTAAATTTGAAAATTTAATATGAAATTGAATTTCAATGTTAAATTGTAACTGAATTCTAATGTGTAGACTGTAATGTAATTGTAATTTAAATTTTAAATTGTAATGATGTTTATGATGATGACGATGATGATGATGATGGTAATGGTGATGATGACTGTAATGATGTTGACGATGATGAAGATGAAGATGAAGATGATGATGATGACCATGATGATGAAGATGAAGATGATGATGATGATGATGATGATGATGCTAAACATGGCACTAATGATGATGACGATGACGACAATGATGATGATGATGATGATGATGATGATGATGAGGATCATGATGATGAAGATGATGATGATGATGACGATGATGATGATGATGATGATGATGATGAGGGTCATGATGATGAAGACAAAGATGATGATGATGACAACAACGATGATGATGATGAGGGTCATGATGATGAAGATGACGACAACGACAACGATGATGATGATGAGGGTCATGATGATGAAGATGGTGATGATGAAGACAACAACGACGATGATGATGGTGGTGATGATGGTGATGATGGTCATCATCATGGTCATGATGATGAAGATGATGATGATGAACATGATGAAGACAATGATGATGAAGACAATGGTGATCAACATGATGAAGACGATTATGATGAAGACAACGATGATGATGATGGCGGTGATGATGATGATGATGTTGATGAGGGTCATGATGATGAATACGATGATGATGAAATATTAATGGGTGTTATAACCTCCTAATTAATCCACCTAATATTTAATTATCGACCGAGCTTGGTAAACTTAGAGTTGACACAAAGTATATGCAAAGGTAGAGGGGTTCCTAGGGTGTCATTGAAATATTTTAACAAAGAAAATATTGGAAGATATTTCAAAATGAAAAATCAAGTCAAACTCCTAAGAATTCAACTATTAAGGTAATCAAACTAGAACGGAACACTATTCTATTCTATAAACAATTACTGAAAGATAAAAACAAGAATGCATAAAAAATTATAAAATGTTAAAATAAAATTAGTGAATATCTTGGTTTAAATAAAATAATATATTACATTAATCATAATCTAGAATCACACATAACATTTTATGTTACAAGATTTTATGTCACTTACAGGGGTGACTATTACCCTGATCCACTTGGAATCCTCCCAAACGTGGTTGAAGACATTGATGCTAAACATACTACATGGGAGTTGTTAGTGAAAATTGGGTCAAGGTGCTCCATACTAATGTATATGAAATTGAACTTTTAAATTGAATTTTCAGTTGTAATTAAACATTTAATTTGAAAATGAAGACGATGATGATGGTGATGATGGTGATGATGGTAATGATGGTGATGATCATGATGATCATCATCATGATGATGAAGACGATGAAGGAGATGATGATGGAGACAATGATGAAGATGATGATGATGGTGATGATGGTGATGATGGTGATGATGGTGATGATGTTGATGATGATGATGATGATGATGATGATGATGGTCATGATGATGAAGACGATGATGATGAAATATTGTTCGGTGTTATAACGTCTTAATTAATCCACCTAATATTTAATTATCAATCGAGTTTGGTAAACTTAGAGTTGACACAAAGTATATGCGAAGGTAGAGGGGTTCCTAGGGAGTTGTGGAAATATTTTAACAAAGAAAAGATCAAAATATCTTTCAAAATGAAAAATGGACTCAAACTCCTAAGCATTCAACTATTAAGGTAATTGAACCAGAATGAAACATTTTGACTAGAGCAGTATTAGTCTATAGTATTCTATTCTATAAACAATTACTGAAAGATAAAAATGAGAATGCATAAAAAAATTTAAATGTTAAAATAAAAATAGTGAAGATCTTGGTTTAAATAAAGTAATATATTTCATTACTCATAATATCGAATCACACATAACATTTTATGTCACTTATGAGGGTGACTATTACCCAAATCCACTTGGCAGCCTACCAAACTAGTTTGAAGACGATTATGCTAAACATACTAGATGGGAGGTATTAGTGAAAAGTGGGTCATGGTTCTCCAATGTAATCTAATTGAAATTGAACTTTTAAATTGAATTTTCAGTTTTAATTAAACGTTAAATTTGAAAATGAAGACAATGATGATGGTGATGATGGTGATGATGATCATGATGATCATGATCATGAAGACGATGATGATCAACTTGATGAAGATGATGATGATGGAGACGATGATGGTGGTGATGATGATGATGGTCATGATGATGAAGATGATGATTATGAAAAATTACTGGGTGTTATAACATCTTAATTAATCCACCTAATATTTAATTAATGACTGAGGTTGGTAAACTTATATTTAACAAAAATTATATGCGAAGGTAGAGGGGTTCCTAGGGTGTCATGGAATATTTTAACAAAGAAAAGATTGGAATATCTTTCAAAATGAAAAACCGACTCAAACTGCTAAGAATTCAACTATTAAGGTAATCAAACCAGAACGGAACACTTAGACTAGAGCAGTATCAGTCTATACTACTCTATTCTATAAACAATTACTGAAAGATAAAAAATGAGAATGCATAAAAAATTTCTAAAATATTTTATGTCACTTACGGGGACCACTATTACCCAAATCCACTTGGAAGCCTCCCCAACGTGTTTGAAGACGATGATGCTGAACATACTAGATGGGAGGTAAATTGATTTAAAAACTATAAATGATACTAACAGCACAATGTAAATTATACGAACTACAACAAACACATGAGATAGAGAATAAGGAAATCGACGATTACAGTAATTTAATTGCATAAATGAATTGGAAATAAACACAATGATGATCATGATTATGAACACAATGATGATCAACATGATGATGATGATGAAGATGATGGTGATGATGGTTATCATTATGATTTCCATCATCATCATCACCGTCATCATCTGACAATGCGTAGTCGCAAGACAACGATGATTAAGGAAACCACGACGATGATGATAATGATGATGGTGATCTTCATCATCATGATGATGAGGATGAGACTCATGATGATGAAGGCGATGATGATCAACATGATGAAGATGGAAGTGATGATGGTTACGATGATGATCATGATCATGAAGACAATGCTGATCAACATGATGGTGGTGATGAAGATGATGGTGATCATCATCATTTCCATTGTCATCGTCATCATCATCATCACTGTCATCATCATCATTTCCATCATCATCATCATGATGGCATTGGTGATGATGATGATGATGATGAGGGTCATGATGATGAAGATGATGGTGAGGATGGTGGTGATGATGATGATGATGATGATGATGATGATGATGAGGGTCATGATGATCAATATGATGACGACGACGATGATGATAATGATTATGATGAGGAGGAGGAGGAGGATCATGATGATGAAGACAATGATTATCAACATGATGAAGATGATGGTGATTATGGTTATTGTCACCATCATCATCATCGTCATCATCATCATTAGCATCATGTTGATCGTCATTGTATTCATCATCATGATCATCATCATCATGTTGATCGTCATCATATTGATTATTTATATCATTACTACATTAATACGTATTTAAATTCACAACAATTCAAAAATGGATTTTTAATAAATGAAAAAGAAAGGTTACTCCAATCCATTATATAAATGGCAGTAGATGGTAGTGGTTATAAGACATAGAGATTATATGACAAGGTTCATAGAATTTATATTTGAAGTATTAGATGTTTTACGGGTTAATGGTTAAATGGTTCGAAGTAGTCGCATTCACTATGAACTCTACCTCTCATCATTGAGTGAACTGTGGACTCCACCTCCTTTTGGTTCTAAACTATGAACTCTTCCTCCTTTTGGTAGGAATTGAATTTGTTGCAATCTATCAACATAGGCACATAATTCCTCCTAAAATGGTGATTTTATGTCATACCTATTATATATCTCGTTTTACTCATATTCGTTTAGGGTTTGGGGGTTACGAAACATGTTTAATTTTTGGGTTTGGGGGTTATGTTTTAGGTTCGCATTTCATGTATAATTAAGGGTATTTCAGCTCTAGTTAATCCCTAACTAGGTTTTAGGTTTTCATTCAAACCCTTAACCCCCCGGCTATGGAAAAGCTCGAGTAACAAAGTATGGAATTTGTGTGAAAGTGTGGAATGGAAACCTCAAACTCATAGTATATTAAGTTGAATCATGTATTCTTTCCTTAATCCAATGAATTTTGAATAATAATTTATACACTTTTTACTTATTGAACATCCAAACCCCCTTTTGTCTCAAGGGGTATGACTGGAGGCCTTCTTCGATGAACCTATGTGGGCCTTCTTCGATGACCCTATGTGGGCCTTTGGAAGGATTTATTATGGAGGGAATCCACCATATTCCTAGCTACCAATGAATCTGTAATAGATTCATCACCGAATCAATTAGGATTTCCTAGTACTATTGGTGCTGGCATGAACTTTTTGAATATGAAAATTTTTACTATCCATGTTTTATGAAACTATGACTAAAAGTGTGCAATTGGTATTGTTCAAGTTGTCATCAATGTCTATTTTAACTGGCTTATATTTGTCCCAGTCTAGCCGAGAAAACTTAAGTGATATTAAACACATGTGACAAATCTTGTAATTTTTTCAATTTTTTTATCTTGTGAGAAATCACCAACTAGCTATCACGTGCTTCACTGGTGAATGTTGTAACTTCCAAGCATCCACTAGTTAATCAACAATAGAACACATGATAGATCCAATAAAGTTGTATATGTTTAGAAAGAAAAAAATATTCATATTTTTTACAAGATGTGTCCTATCATAATAATATGAAAACATGCTTATTATTATTTGAGAATATACAATGGGATGTAGCCATATAACAACACTTTAGAAAGATCCCAGAGAAGTTGCATTAGAGGATGTTTATTTTGCCTAATTCACTTAGGACTAGAACCTTTCCCCAATTGCATGAAATAGTCTATTTAAATGGGATAGATGCCCCATGATGGGTGAGATGTATTTCTAGGGGATTTGAATCTTGTTGGTGTACAAAACATCCCCACTTTACCAATTAACTAAGATCTGTTGACTACACAAGTTTGTGATATATTCAACATATAGTATGCAAATGTATTTGATATTTGTGTCTGATTAGATACAAAGTTTTCGAATATATCAACCATGAATTAGAGAAATCATATCCTATCCCTTGGTCCTTTAAGCTTTGAAATAAGTTATCTCATGCCACTTTGACCCAATAGAGGACATCTTATTTTGTGGCATGTGCAGTTTATATTCATTGTTTAGTACTTAAGTTGGTTTGGATGTCTGTAACATAAATAGAGTGAAGGGAAATTGGGATTTCTTTTTATGTTTCTTTTAATTTCATTATTTATTTTAGGAGTTATATATGTTTACCTTAGAAATTTTATTTGAATTTCTGTGAAATCATTTTCAAGTCCAAAGTTGGCTATGCTTGAGTGTGGATTCGTCCTCTAATCCTTATTGTTTGTGGAGTTATTTACTAATTATGTAGAACATATGGACCACCCATTAAAAAAAATTCTATCATAGGACTTGTAAGATCTACTTTTATGGAGGAACAATCCTATGTTCATAAACTTTTATACGATGAAAATTTTCTAGGTACATATATAACAGATCTCAACGGAAGGAACAAGGAGGACCAAATTGAGGAAATTTCCATTTATGATGACACTGACTCAAAATATCAGCACTAGACATCACTTACGAATTGTCATGTTTCAGTACATGCGTCAATGAATGATGAGGGGTCTGGAATGGGAAGTTCACTGTAAGAGATAGAAATTTGGCAAGGGTGGTCAAGGAAATCATACCACCATAATGAGGAAGGAAATCATATACAACTAAGTTGTAATAGTATAGGACACAATGTACTCTCCTAGAAAGGTAGGCACTACCCATATGTAGTATATACTACAAAATTGTAGTATATGTTGTAGGTTAGATATGTCTGACACTAGAAATGGATGTCAATCATTTCTCCACCTATATAGACTCAAGATTCTTGTGCAAAGAATGCTTTCCACTTGTATGAGGATACCCATTTTCCAATTCAATACTTTAAGGGTTTAACAATAAGAGCGACATACTATTATGCAGCCTTCTTCAACCAAAATATTGGTAGCTTCTTGATATCTATATCGCCCTAAAGGACAATGTCTTTAATTGTTATATAAGGGAATTATTGATATTATTTGAGATAATGATATGAACATTATGTCATGCTTATAAGTCTTTCCAACTTTTTTGCTGGTATTTTTCTATGTTTTTGGAAAAAATAAATCTGGCCATGGTGTAGGAAGAACCAAACAGGTATTTTCCAGACTTGTCTTCCTCCAGCGAGGGGAGTTTGGGAAGGCTAGAGGAAAGTGAGACATCCAGTAGGTCTATAAGGGCTAGATCAACTAGATTTCATAAGATCAGAAGAAAATTCACTAAACACATGGATTTTTTTCTCAAAGGAGGGGTCATGTTCCTATGATGATGAGACAGTAGGAGACATCGAGGTGCCCTTAAGGAACAAACACCTAGTGAAACAATGGGTTCCTAGGAATATTACTCAAGTAAAAACTGATTTTTGTGTGAATGAAAGGATATATAGAATTGCACCGTAGTCATTACATGGATTGGGGTTGTTTTGCATGGATGGCATAAAGATTGGATATGAAAGATGTACATAATTGATGGAGTATGTTGGACCCTCTTAGAAATACACTGATTGGATGTGCCTGCTCCAATATAGACGAAGTATGCATAGATATGGATTGTCATAAAATTATATACAACTGAAAGACAAAGCTCAAAATAAAGGAGCAGCGTTGTACATTGACAAAAGCCCAAAAAACAACTGGTAATATTGTAGGGTTTGTAAACAGTACACAACCGGGGTCTACACTTAAGTAGCCCAACTGCATATTCAAGTCGCAGGAAGGAAACCGTGTCTTTGTATGTTCCATTAAATCAATAGATGCTAGAAAAGAACTGCTTATTAATTACAATTTGAATCGTGTAGATACAAGCACGGTTAGTATGGTTGTGGTACATCCAACAATTTACCCAACCTTTTATTAATTATTTTAACATATATAGGATTTATTCTTAGCATATAATTATAATTTTCTAATAAATTTCCTATGTTGACTTCGCAGGGATGTGGTGGGGGGCTCATCATCCCAGTAGAAGGTGAGATGAGTACACGATCCACGAGTAAACAGGTATACATAAAAATGTTATGTTTTAAAATTGTTTTTATGAATATTCTGGTTTCATTAGGTAATTTTTAGTATGTTTTTTATGTAGAGTTTTCTCAAGGGCACCTCTCTCTCTGTAGATGTTAGTAGACCTGAATCAAGGCGATAGGTATACGTCGATATTGCCAATGTAATAAATTTAGGATGGAAAAACAGATCTTTTGTTATGTATTTTCATTAGTATATTTGGTTCGTTTATATAATCTTATCTATTTTCCATACTGAGTATTGATTAGAGAAGCCAACCAGCTATTGATCAGTCGACTGTAGCATCAGGGAAATAGGTAAACATGAATGTAATTCTCCATTTGAAATACTTTAAAAACGTACACATGTATATCATGTAGCATAATGTTTATTTTGTTATGTATTTTTCTGTTTTTATGTTTGCATTCATGATGATAATGTTGTCTACTTTTTTTGCAGGTTGATGACCGGGGAAAGTCCCCAACTATTGATCAGACGACTGCAGCCTCAAGGAAACCTGTAAACCTAAATGTGATTCCACATTCAAAGGAAACCAAGGAAAGAATGGAAAAAATTGTTCAACACAAGCTTGGGCCTGGTGGTTATTCGAACTTGGCGGCCCGATATGTAGGTATCTAAAACCCGAATCTACTTCCAAATAATATCGAGAAAATTAAATTTTTTTAATTCTGCAAAATAATGTAAAATTAGTGAAATCATGCAAATATGCAGGTCGACTAGTTCAAAGAATTTCCCACCAAGGAAGACATGAAGATTGGATTCAAATAGGGCTTTGACACCGTTGTTGAATGCCAGAAAATCGTGTTTGGGCATACTGAACGATCTTCTGCTGATCCATCTAGTGCACAGGTATATAAAAAATATATCATTTAATGATAATTTATTAATTCTCATGCAATTTATTCATTATAAAAAATTAACATAAATTATTTATTCATTTTTTAGCAGGAAAGTAATGATCCCATTCATGTTATGGATGTAAACCAACCAGATGAAGATCATGCTTCGATTCCTAGTAATGAATTTATTAATATGCTATTGTTTTGCATAGATAATTTCATATGATGAGCATTTATTAAAATACCACACAATTCATCTCCAGAGCATGTAGATGCAGATAACACTGAACAGGTTGACCCTGTACAGGATAATGATGAACATGTTGATGTTCCCATTCCAGGTAAAAAACCCGTTGTAATGTTTTTTTAAATGAATTACTTGTATTGATAAAAGTAAACATAAATTAATGAAACATTTTGACATTATTGCAGAAATTCATCGCCCCTCACCGCAAGTTCAAACTTGCGAGCAGTCTAGACGCAGGGAGATTGAGGATCGGATTCTGGAAGATGCACTTCTAACTAACTATTTAAAGAGAAGAAAAGTAAACAAGAAGTGACTAAAGAAATTTTGATAAATTATTATTTATAATAAAAAAATTTACATCATTTTTTCCTTGTTTCAAGAATGAATGATTAAATGAATGGTTTACTGATTTATTTTATTGGCTATTCACTAAATGAATGGTTTAATGAATGATTTAATGAATGGTTTAATCAATGTTTTTTTCAGCTATTGAATGATTGAATGTTTTAGTGAATGATTTTAAGAATGATTTAATGAAAGCTTCTTTCAGCTATTGAGTGAAAGAAATTGCATTAAATTGTTATTTTCATGTAGATGAATTGGGTTTGGGGAATTGAGAGTGATGTGAGGCGGGGGAGGGGCCATAAGAACTTTCACCTTCACTTGGTTGGTCCTTTTTAGTAGATAATATTAAATTATTCTCGAAACAAAGAGGAGCTCAATGAATGGTACTTGGAAGAATACATTAAAAAACAAATGTTTCTCTAATTTTACTGTTTAATTTTCAGTGTTGCTATTTGAATCCTCCATTGGAACTTGTTACAGATAGCATTTGGAAACCTTTTCATAGTTAAGAGGCAAGAAATGGCGTTTTAATGAGATCGATGGGATTATAAAGATAGTGTTTTTGGTTCTCCATGTTTTATCACGTGATCTATTATTAACACTTAATTTACTTGAATAGTTGAAGAGTATTGTAATTTACATTGTAATATTATTGTTTTTATTTAGATTGGTTTTGTTATTTTCATAAACAAACACAAATTTATTTGATGGGTCCTAACATGAAACTATTGCAACAAGACAAAATTTGAATTATGTTGAATGATGTTTTGAAAGGTAAAGGAGAAGAAGACATTGCGAAGCTCCACAAATCAAGGTATAATTATGTTTTCATTTGTTTGATTGAACTGTGTATTGGGTATTTATGCATGTGCACACACACACATTTAGTTTATGATGGTGATTACCATACATTCAGGAAAACTTTGTTCTATCTGATCTAAAAACTTACCTTACATAGTTTGATTTATTAGCTTGTTTCTATGATTGAATAACTTGGAAAAGAAACTTCTGATCTTTATGAGTTAGTAAGTTGTAGAATCCAGTGTTTTCACGAATAATTTTAAAAATATTCCCAATTCTGAGCACCCATGCAGTAGTGTGTGAAAGTTCTGGGCACATTGGGAACATTTCTAGGTAGCAAAAAATAGTAAAACACCTTGCAAAAGATAAAGATGACATAATCCATTGATTCATTTGATGTCTTATTATATGCGTAGATACACCATTATCATAATCAAAAGTGATAGGGAGCGTTCTTAGAAAAAAAATGTGTTTAAACAACCCATTAAATTGCTATACAGGATTTCATATTTGTAGAAGGACACAATCGCAGAAGCTTACTAAGTTGGAAGTAGTTTAGGTTTGTAAAAAGGACACTATTGGTTTTAAAAAAATGCATACATTTGGGACACTAGCATTTTATATGCAATACTAGGGAATTTGTTTCCCATCACCTATAATTTGTCCATGTTAAATACTTAGGCTTGTTTCATGTTATTTTAAGGTCAACACAGGTAGATGCATGCCCAAATTTCACATAGATACTACCCATGTTTCTATGTGAGGCATATTATTGTTCAATGTTCAGAAGATGGCCAAAAGTGTCATAAAATATGAATCAGGTTTATCAATATGAAATAGAATCTTTTCATTCTTATGTCTTGTTGTTATAATGACCATAATTTCCCAAAACATAAGGTATAGGTGTTTTCATTGATTTTCATTTTCCAGAGGTTGTGTGGAGATACCTAGAACTACATGTGTCCTAGATCGTCATCTGTTTTGATTTCAAGAGTAGGTTTATATATTCTTTAATTAGGTATTTAAATAGGACTCATTAATATAGTATAGTATCAAGCAAATTTTGTACCACTAAATGGTATCTAATTTCGAACATAATAAAAATGTTGCATATACTCCTTTATTTGCTTGACCAAATCATTAGTATCAAGATTCCCAATACAAAATAGTTGAAATTTTTTCTAAAATAGTTCAACTTTCTTCTCCATCGAAGGAACCCATATTAGGAGGGCCATTGGCACATTTGGAACCATAAATGAAATCATCCTTGTGGAGATGGCATACCAAAACAAGCGTTTTTACAAAAATGAGACATTAATTCATACCATTGTCTAGCCACTTTGTGTCTACATCTAGGGATTTTTCTTTTTGCCAAGAACTTGTGAGAACTTAGAAGTGGCGAGCAGAAACACTTCCCATTTCTTGAGGAATGGCTTATTATGCAAAAATGGCAATGGATATCAGAAATTGGATTTGGTCTATTTTGATTTTAGGGCAGTTTTCTATCATAAATGACCTTGTTATATGATGTTTTTGGTAACATAGGCGATGGCTGATTTTTGTGACAATCCTTATTTTGGATTTTAATTTAATGGTTTCCAAGGGGCCATAACAGTCTAGGTTTCCGTGAATGTAACTTCGGTGATTAATTTTAGTTTCTCAATATAAACGTTTCAAGTACATGATCTTAATCATTTGGATTATAAGGGTGGAATTGAATCCAACTCCTTGCATAGATTTGAATAATAGAAGAAAGAAGGGATTATTTCATTTCAAATTTCAAAGTTGGGAGATATGGAAGCACCAATGTATCTGATATTGGGGGGCTATAGCTCTCTCAATCAATTAACATCCATTTTCAAGGACATATTGACCAAAAAGGGAGGGAGAACCTATGCGAAGATCCATAGTTTATATACTTCCCATTATGACTCCCAAAAAATATATTTATGTGAATCCATATGTATCCAAACCATTATACATAAAAATTTAATGATTCTCATGTATATAGAAAGTAAGGGTGCATGAAACCAAACTGCCTAAATTCCCAACAAGGAATGTGTTTGATCTCATTTTTTAGAATGCTTAATATGTTTGTTCATGTTACTAATGACATATTGGTATGGTTTCATGTAGATCCACATGTTGCTGATAGTTGTGGTTGATAACGTAACCAAACTGCCACAATTTCCAAGGGATGTGTTACATATCCCTTTTTTCTCATTCAAAATTCCCAGTATGTTTGTTGATGTTATAGGTCAAGGTAGAAAGGAAATAGGAAAATAAGTACTTGAGTTGATAAATAGAGCGAGTGAGGTCGAAAAGGAAACTAGAGAAATACTTGTTTTACACACCAGGTACATATTAGTGTGGTGGTAACATGACCAAAACCAGATTTGTTGTTGTCATTGCTACAATAACTAGTCTCAATTCCAAAAGTTAATTGTTTTCATTATTGTATAGAATATTACTATATGAATCCCAAACTTGTTGCTCATATATTTTTTTTTGTCTTTCTTGAAGGTCATAATTCCTTCTAGAATTTCTAGTTGGTGACTATATGTTAGTTTCATCACCTTCACTACTCAAAACTAACCCTAATGCATTCAAATTTGTAGGCTATATTATGTTAAACTCAAAAATAAGTTCTAATGTGTTGAGAAAACCTGTTGACTACATAGAAATGTGAGTTAACACTACTCACCACATTTTGACACACCTATCAAAAAGTGGGTAACAAGCAATAAGAAGGAAATGGCTTTTACTGGATGTATTGTAAATTATAGTTTACTGGATGTGAATCCTTTTACAGTTGATATGCCTTCAGAGACTTCCTAGATTGTTGTTTTACGGTTTTTTTAGGGTCATGTATGCCCATAATTTCCTTTCAATATTTTGCACATAGATCTATCCTCAAATTTAATACAAATTTCCTTTTTAGGTCTAGTTACACCTTGTTCTACAATGAAAAGTTCCTGGAATCAATAAGATTGGTGTTAATCAACTTCTATTTACCCATGGACTTGCACAGAATTGTAAATTCACCACTTTCAAGTTCTGAAGTCATGCCCAGGTTAAGGCATCAAGATATTGCAATTTTCTCAGTGCTTTCTAAGCTCTCTAGCTGGTGTGATGATATTGATGTAATTTTATGGTTTCATCCCTTCAAATTAAATTTTCTAAATAGATGTCTCAAACGTATTGTTAATATGCATGGAGCACTTTGAGCTATGAATTTATCAATAACATCATGGGAATTGATCAAGTCTATGGGAAATACTCAAATCTATTGGCACAGTTATGCTGCTCAACTTTTTGATGTATCTACAGACCCTGAATGGTCTTAAATTGAGTAGTCCTTAGTTGGCTGCTAAGGAGACTATCCTATTTTTTTCTTCATACTTTTGTTTTAATGGTCGTTCTTCTCTATTTGTAGGACCTTTTGATACCATTTATATCAATTTCATTGTTGAAACTTGAAATCACTCATATTTGTTGATTTCTATCTAAAGAGATATATACCTTTTTAAAGTACTTTTCTATTTTTTCTTCTTCTTTTAATTAGTACAACTCTTTGTTCATTATTAGTGTGTTTTTTCTTGTTCCTTGTTCCTTTTTTATTTGAAGTGGCGGTCTATTTTAAACTTTTCTTGTGTAAATTTGTGTGTGAAAATATGTTGGTGGTTAATTTGAAAGCCATTATCTACCAGCAAAGATATGGTAAAACACTAGTGCAAAATGAACAATTAGCTACTAGGTGACTAAAAATTCTAGTCACCATAGGTTTTTCAAGTGATTTACTATTAAATATGAGCAATTTTGATTGACACAACTATAAACGACTAATTTAGTCACCAGTTAACAAATATGAATAGATAATAAGTGACAGAGTTAAAAATTACTAACATAAATGACTAATTTAGTCACGGCAAAAAAAATGACTAGCTAGAAAAATATGAGTTAGTCATTTATGTTAATCATTTTTAATTGTGTCCTGGAAAATTGCAAATTTGACAATGAAGTGTAAATCTTGTAAATTGTCTGCATTCTATTATTAATATTGGTGCTATGCACCTCGATATTCAGAGATCCAACAAAGCAATTGCATGAATTTTCTCTTGACCATCTGTATCGTTGTTGCACCATTGAAGCAAACCCAGTTAAGCGCATGCCAAAGGAAAATTAGGTTCCTAAGTCAATTATAAATTATGTAATAGAACAAGAACCATATTGATACCTAGCTAGAAGCAACATAGCTAGTTGTTGATCCTTCGATAATGTAAGAGTCCCTGCAAGTCCCATATGTCTGAACTGATTTTCTAACTTCAATATAACTTTTTTCATGATTTGCGACCATCGAGCGTCTAGCTGTACCAGTCGACGTAGCTTCACCAGGATGAGTTCCTTTAAAGTATCCCTGCTAGGAAGAATGAAATTCACAACTACATTTTGTAGGAATGTATCCAAGTAGTCCTTTCTATCATCGTCCTTCTTCTTTTTAAGCCTTGAAAACAAATGATCACCCAGTAACCCATGGGTATGTTTGCAGTAGGTGATATTTTCCATGAACTAATCCTTAAAATAAAAATCTTCTTCCAATAAAAATCATTCAAGTAATTTGGCCACAGCAGCATTTGCCACCTACTTGTTACATTAGGTAGGAGCCAAGGGGCTCAGTTCAATATCAACCAATTTGTTATTTGTAATGTATTGTTGAAACCAAGGGGCCATCTGTTTAGTCCTAGATTTGGAGCCCCATGATTCCTTAAGTAATGGTGGTAAATTTGAGGTCCCCCACTAGAATTTCGAGGGAAGAACAACCAAGGACTATAACACACCTTTCAATAGCCTCCCAAAATTCTAGTTGATCAAAATAAATCCCACAATAGTTAATAATGTGTAGGGGTATATCCAAAACCCTACAAAAACATTTCAATAAGATACCCCCACAAATACAAAATGGACTAAGTCTAATACGAGCAAGGTTCCAAGCAAAAATAAGGACTCTTGAAAGGCATGTAGCATGAAACAAACAACAATCCCATATGGGGAGAATAATCCAGAGAAACTCCCTTGCTTTCAATCCAAAGACCATCATTTCCTAAAATAATAGGACATCCAGACAAACCAAATGTAATAACCTCTTGAGGGATGCAATCTTTGAGGTACCCCCCCACCCATCTAACATTTAAGGACAATACCATCATTAGGTAACAACCTTTATGTCCAAATCTACTCTAAAAGGTCCAAAAACGTCTAATAGTGCATCCTATGAATCCTAAATCTCATTAAAAATTTCCTTAACTGTTGTCAACACATTTCCCCACATTGGCTAATCCGATAGGACTTTCCTCCTTCTCTTGCCATTGTTCTTCCTAATGGTTAAATTTAGATTGTTGGAGACTAATGGTTCTAGGTCAATATCTGAATTGGAGAAAACCAGGATAGGATCCTACAAGAAACTCCCCTAGGAAAATGGGAGGGAATAATCAAATCATTGAAGCCCAATGACTTATCAACCAACCCATTAGCCGATATTTAGGATACACCATCACTTAAAACCTTGGATTTCGAAGACAACACTGAGTTTTCCTTTTGTCACATTAGCACCAACCTCAACAACCTGAGTATGTTCTTTTAGACAAGAGACCAAAACCTCATCCGTATTAGAAAGATCCTCGAGGGGAAAAGTTGGAATTGAAAAATGTGTTAATTTTGTCCCTTTATCTTTATGAACGAAGATGACTTGTTTTCAAAATATTCTAAAAGTGTTTGAATAGGGATTTTATGCCTTTAATAAATGTATTCAAATTGTCAATTTACTATTTTTAATAATGTAAAGTGTTATACATTTTTTTCACTTTATTGAAAACACATTGTTATGCCAAAGTAACTAGAAACTCAATCCAAAATTACATAATTTTAAATAATGAAAATAATTATAATTAAAAAAAACCGTTGTTATATAAAAGGTAGAAGCCAAAATTAATGAAAAGAACACTCATAAAGACTTAAACACAATGAAGCACGTTGATATTACTTTCAATTTTTTTGAAAATTTGAAAGTAACATTTTCTTCTATCTTCATAACTAGAAAAAAATGGGTTAAAAAAATGGAAAAATGCTAATGATGTGAGGGTATTAAGAAAGCATATAATAACTCTATACTCTTCATAGAGGTGGAGATAAGTCCTCTTATAGGCCAAGGACAAAATACTCAATTAAATAGAAAAAGTACATGATTTGGGATTCTGGCGATCACAAATATGGCATGTAATAAATTGTTTCAAAGCGCTAAGCTAACTCTCACTTCCACTCTCACCATTCAAGTTGATTCCATTAAAACTAAAAAATGGGACACGAAGGCCATATGCGAATATCATAGATACTATGTACTCATAACTGATTGGAGGAATTGACTAATAGTCTGCATCTCATGAATCGTTAAGGAATTCAGTCAGACTCCCAAACCTACGACTGTGTAATGCATCTCATTAATTGCCCACGAATTCAGTCAGACTCCCAAACCTATGATTGTCTAATGCAAAGATACCTTAACATGAAATATGTGAAATGGGTTAAAATAGTCCACACCCAGATGATTGACACAGGGTTTAATCTGGAAGTGTCTTTGAATAACAAATTTATATCCATGTATGACGAATTCAACAACCTGGAGGACGCTTGTCGGGTTTTTGACGAAATAATGGAACGAAACGTGGTTTCATGGACTACAGTGATTGGAGCTTATACAAGACATCAGCTTTGTGAGGATGTCTTAAACTACTTTATCAAATGCAGTGAATAGGAATTCAATTGTATCAGTTAATCTTTGCCACTGTTCTCCCAGTGATCACGAACTTAAGAGCTCTTCAGCAGGGGAAGGAGGTGCATGGCGAGAGAAATCACGGGGGATTCACTTGTTGACCAATATCCTATCACGTTAGTTCATATTGTAGGTTTTAAAAATATGAAAAATTGAACCAATATATTGCATGTATTGGGTGGGATGAGGGGTTTAAGGTGGGGGTGGGTAGGGTGCACTACTACATTTTGATCCAAAATTCGACAGAAAAATCCAACGGCGCGTGGATTTCCTTTTTTAAACCTACCAAAAATCACAAAGATAATTTTTTTTTTTGAAAATGTGGCCATAAGCGTTGCTTAAGCGGTGGCTAGTCTTCATAAGCGTCGCTTAAGTGACGGATAGCCTCATAAGCGTTGCTTAAGCGACAGCTCCTTGAGTGAGTGGAAACTTGGAATAAAAAAAATTAAATAAAATGGTACACCCTCACACAACAAACTTTGTTGAAATCCTCTAACAAATAGTAGGCGTCACTTAAGCGATGGCGCCTTTAGATTAAAAATAAAAAAATAAAATAAAATGGTACACCGGCCTTTTTGTCCCGTGATTTTGCTCGGGTATTTATTTCCTCTGTAAACTTGAAACCTTGACTTGTCCTCGAAAGGGGGCGTTGAATCAATCCACATCGGCTTCTCATTCATCCACAATCGCTGCACCAGAGAGATATTTAGGTCTTCAAAAACCAATGGCCGTGGATATCAGACCATATTTAAGGTAATCATCTTTTATTTCACTGCCCTGTGTTTGTATTACCCTTGTGCATTGCAAGCTAGCTAGCTAGAACTGACAGATAAGAAGCCAGCAAATCTATGGAGATCAATATTATCTGGCCTTGACATTCTTCCAGAAAACTTTATGATTCATGGTCATAAAGTTTTATGAAGTATGAATACCTTCACATATATTAAAAACTTAATTTTCTCTACAGGAATTTTTAGAAGCCCTTCCTTGCACTAGAGGCATTTTCAGTTCCTATAACTGTTAATGGATTCACTGCACTATGTTATCCTTGTTAGTTTGTATAGATATGGTATTGGAATAATGACTCTAATGGTTTTGGTATGGGTATGGGATAATTTTGCGAATGGGACAAGGATGTATTATTTTTCCAATTCCAACTCTATGTGGAGTGGATATTTTCCAGGAGCCAATGTTGTTGCTACTAGTTCAGCTACAGAGACTCTGAATTTAATCTTGGAGAATGGGATGAACTCTGAAGACATTGAGAGCAATGAAATGATTGGAAATTCAATGAAGGGATTCGATAATGGGTTTGAAATTCCCTCGAATAAAATAATTGAGAGATAAGAAAAGGGTAAATCACCAATTTCCCATCGTTGAGTAAGTTAACAATGGCTTCATCTCCTCCAAAGTCTCCATCCTCTAGTAAGGTTTCAATTCCTCACAAGCAGTCCTTCTCTAGAAATGTAGGACTACCTTATGATTATTTTTCATTGTCTACTAAGGTTCTATCCTTTATTTTTTAATCAATATATCAATAAGAAACTGCCCCTTCTTATATGCAGAAGACCTCCAGGATGAATCTCTGGGGTTCTTCTGGCAGCACCATTGTTGGATGCCTCTGTGATAGATGAAATTACATGCTGGCAGATGCATTTCCAGAAGCATTAACATTTACCTTACCATGCACTTTTTAGTCAGCACCATTGTTGAATGCCTCTACAATAGACAAATTTACAGAGTGAGCAGATGCATTGCCAGAAGCATTAGCATTTGCATTACTGGGCCCTTTCTGAGCCATTATGGGTTCACAATCACCCTATAGGGGGAAGAGTGGCTGCTCACTGCCTGAACAATACTGGTAGCAGCAAGGTCAAGTAGTAAATACTCAGCAAAGACAGGACTATTTTATGGTAATTTTCTAGTCATAGTCAGTGAAATGGCTCTAGATTATGTTGTACAATTCTGAATGTTTTTTTAATCTGCTCTGGATCAATGTTAATACGTCATCTGTTTGTAGTTTGAATGACTGGCTGGGAAATGCTACGATTATTATCCAATTGATACTGGAACAGTAATAGATGGGCAGTGTCTTTTGCTTGTACTTATTACTTGCTTAGGAGTTTTATGTTTGCTAGGTCATTTGTATGAATAATGAACTTTTTTTTGTCTGATCTTTATGTTGGTTTGTAGAAGGACTTGTACATTTGCACTTTGTAAATTTGAAATACATTGTTCTTAAATTGGGTATGAATTCACGCAATTGTACAATTTGTATCCAATGTAAGAATATTGATGTATGAGACTGCCTTGTTTGTGGGACAAGAGATCCCTTCCATTCTGAATTTCATTGCTTAGTTTACAGAAGTGTGGACATGTGCTGTTGATGTACTTTAACATGTTCTGTGAAATTGTTCCAGATCAGAGTTGTAGTATTTGAATGTTTCTATCTTACATAATAGTTTATAAGTTTTGTGATTTCATTACTGCAGTGATTAAGAGGAAATTGGAATAAAAATATCGAGGTGTGTATATTAACTTTTTTACAAGATTTTGGATCTCAACTCTTTGGAAGTTTTACCTTGTGGTGTTATGCTTATTCTTGGATGTAATGGTGGAGTGGCATGTATTCGTGAGCTTGAAGTTTTCCATATCCTTGTATTGGATAAGTTTTCTCTGCACTTAAGTGAGACCAAAATACTTAGCATGATACTTCTATGCATACTGTAATTCCACATCCTGTAGTTACCATATTTGCTCTAAAATTAATATAAATGCATTTTTACATATTTCATGAAAGTGCTGTAGATTAATGTTCATTTATTAGTGTGCCTATTTGCTGCTAGATTTCATAACAGTCTCGGTACTGTTATGGTTTGATTATTGGTGTGGAAAAGATAAATCATAGCAATATGAATCCCCCTAAGATTTCTCCTTCTAGTCTTCTCCACTTAACCTCTAGGTCCTTATCATGGAATTTCTTTTTTAATTAGCTATTTTACCTTTGAGTCTTTAATATCGGCCTTACTTATGAGTGACAAGCTTACAAGCGTGTATCATTAGTCATTATAACTATCATTGCAAGATTAGTTAACTTAATTTACCATCATGTTGTCGCAGTACACTTAATGGTAGTTATGGATAGCCATCATATGCATTGGAACATGTGAACATGGAAAGCACCATTTTGAAAGATCACCTGATGCAGTTTGCATTAAAATAAATAGTTAATAAATAAGACCTTTGGGATTCCTCTCTAATAATTCATGAAAATTTCACTTAATATTTTACCTTATTCTCAAGCTGCCATTTGCTTTTTTCTGTATTTGTTACATACCATAACATGCTTTTTGTAATTCTAATAAACTACATGCTTAAAAATTACAATAACAAGTCTTGTTGATATAGTTGGTATTGAACATCGACTCATTTTTGTGCTGGAATTGAATATTGAGCAGGAAAAACTATTCCAAAAGATGGTGAGACACAACGTTGGATGCTTTCTACTGGTGCTGAGTATGTCTTATGTAAGGTGAGAAAACAACGTGCTCAAGTTCAAAACTATCATACAATGTTGATATGGCTTACAAGTTACAGCACATCTTATTCCTATCTTCAGTTGTAGCTTATGTAAGACTATAGGGTATAGTTACAGGAAAAGCTGAAAAGAAGAAATCCCAAACATTTCAGTCTTCTCATCAAGATGCAAGATACAGGGGTTGACCCACCGATCCCCCCCAAAAAATNTAGGAAAAGTTGAAAAGAAGAAATCCCAAACATTTCAGTCTTCTCATCAAGATGCAAGATACAGGGGTTTCTCCCATAAACCTTGAAAAAATTCCACGGCAGTCTCCAAGCCAATATAACGATGGTTGTTCATATAGAAATTTAGAAGCATTAATTATTAAAATGGTAAAGGTAGTAATAGTTTCTAAAGGTGTTCTTTCCTAGAAATCTTCTAAAACATTGTGGCTGCACTATGGTGGTGAAATAAAGTCTTTTAAATCATATGGATTTCTCAAGCTATATCAGAGGGACATCTACTACTTCTTTCTTTATATTGCAACTATAATATGTCAATCAATAGAAGAATTTGCATACAAAGAGACATTGCAGCTGTCATCAAATCTGCTCTTTTCATATTCTCATCCACAAATCCACTAGGAAGAAGCACCTCTTTGGAAATATCACTATGCAAAACTACCTAGTCAGAATATGACCATGAATAATTCAATAGCAGCATAGAGTGATTGGCTTAAGAAATGAATGATATGTACCAATTGCTTGTTAGTTCAAATATAGATTAGATGTATTTCTAGTTATCAGGTTATCTATCCAATGCAGGAGCACTAGCTAGACCTTAGTGTCACATTGCAATATTCAGTAAGATGGTTCTACCATCATTCACTCTGGCTGGTATAGGCCTAATTCAAGGTTCCTCAGTCTAGATTATACCTAACTTTCTCCTAGTTGAGGCTATATAACGTCTGTTGTGCATTCACTTTGATTTTCATGCCATTTCCATTGTCCTCTTCCTCTTCAATTGTTTATTCTCTAAAGCTTGTAGCTTTCTCCTTAAAAGTCAAACGTCCTCTTCCTTGATGCCTTGACATATCTTGAACACGTTTTCAGAATTTACTCTCTTGTTGTGGCTTACTAGCTAGCACCTGTCAACCCTTTTTCTTTCAGCATGGCTAAATCTAAAACAAACTTGTAGAAAAAATAGCAAAGGAGCAATTAGTGGCCTTGCCATTCTCATAGCATTAAAAGCTCAGAACATTTAAGGAGGGAATCGTGTATGATCTTTCTTGCTTTCCAGATGGTTATATTAACTAGATGGGTTGAGACTCAAGAGTTTGAAACATAGGATGCCATATCTGCTACATTGTTGTCTTAATCATGTCCATGAGCTATGAGCTATGTCATATTATTTGGGTTCGAATTCTAGTTCGACAACCTTGAAATTCGGTTCGAATTCAAATTTTTCTATGAGATTCGAAATGAGGTTCGCAGTACACATTAATATTCGCAGTGCCCCAACATGCATGCTCAAAAGGGATGTCAATAGTTTCAGCAAAACACTTGATTTCCCATCCTTCAATACACAAAAAACTAACTGCTCACAAAGTGTGAGTAATGAAGTATCTTTAGATGTCTGCTCTATCCAAAATGTGTCCTCTCTTGAAACTGGGATCTTTCTCAGAGACTTTCCACAGACCTGCCTGGAGCAATGATAAAATTAAAGACAGCCATGCACTATGCCTTAAGAATAAACAACCCCTTTCCTTCACACTATGCTCTTTGCCATATATTTTCCAGCTGTGACAGCTCCCCTGTATGGCCAAAATGAAAAACATTTTTACTTGGAGAGACCTTTGGGACTTTGAGGCTCATTGTTGGAAGGACTGGAAGGTATTAGCTTTTCAGATGCCCTCTTTTCTTCTGACAAGACTGCTTTTAAAGACATCATTGGGTTGCTCCCCCCTTAAGGACTTGTTCAAGCTGAACATTGATATGCAGAGGCTAGGGCCCTTTCTGGACAAGCTGGGTGTGGGTATTTGGCAAAAAGATTCAACAGTCTAATTTATGTTGTTTATGATTTATTTGACATGTGAGACAAACATTTTAGGCCTGTGATGCAACAACAATGTGGTTACATATAGGATATATTTTTGTTGTAGGTAATTGATTCAAATTTATAGCAAACAAAAAAGTAAGATTACATTGAAATCTACATACAGATGTTGAAAGCGGGAGCCAGGTGTGTAGAGACATATGAGACAACTGCAAGAACACGTAATCATTGGATGAGTGAAAATGAGTAGAAAAAAATAACAAGGATCTCTGCAAAGTGAGAATGTTAATAGGTTGGGGAAGACTCAGAAAAAATGTCTTTTGATAAGTAAAAGGATAATTTATATCCCTGATACAACAACATAGTGCAAAATGCGATGATACATGATACAGAGATAATGAATACAGAAATGATGAATCTATCTGCATCATCATATTGTATTTCATTAACTTTGAATGCATATTGTATGTTCATGCAAAATATTGGTATAAAATAGGTTGGGGTTTTACATTTTCTTCCCAACTCTATACTAGACAACTGCTTTAGGCAGAAATATAGCCATCAATGCTTAGATAAATTCAGAAAATGTAAAAAGTAGCCTTATTTTAGCTATGTTTCCCACCTTTCTCATGGACAGATTCTGAACGCTATCCACAAGTTGGCAATTGCATGGATTATTGCTATCGGTGTATATGAATATGTGAATGTTTGATTGGTTTTGTCACCTTTGATTATGCCCATTTGGTGTTTAGAATATTTCAATAGGACAAGCAGCATATCCATGCTGAGTTCCTGCTGAACTACATTTCGATTTTGTTCACATCCATAACACACAGCTAATAGTGTCCCAACTAAAACTGGAGTTAATTGCGGATCACTAAAGAAAGCAAATGGTAGGTCACATATCCAATATGCTGATATCAATTTTACTTTTCTTAATGATTAGGTCCTATGATTTAGTGAAAATGAGCATAGACCCATTTGAGATTTCAACAAATGAATATGATACACCACCAGATGCATCTCTTGCTCTGAAAAATTGCTCAATTGTATACAAAAATCCCTCAACAGAGAGGGTAGAAGAGACCACAGATGCACTCCCTAGATGAACATGTGATGGGAAACCATGCAATGAGGAGCTCAGAAAAGTTTGTTCAGGTTCCATGCAACAGTAAGCAGATTGGAAGTAGCCACATATTGGTCGCCAGCTAGCTGAATTAAGGAGCTCTGTATATGTTGGAGTACAATGCATCTTCAATGCGTGTGCTCCTGCATCAAAGAAGAATATATGTATAACTCTCACGACAGCTTCTCCAACTCAAATAAGAGAATGATTTACCATCACCACTGCTGAGATATACCCATGATTCTAAATAGCCTGTTCCTGTTTTTAAATCTTCTCTCCAACAAACCAAAGCCCAAGTTTAGTTTTTAAAGCAGTAGTAAGGATATGATAGCTGGTCTAGTTAAAGAGAACCCCAAAATTATGGAGATAAGGAGAAAATATCTCCATTTTAGAGCTCGTTCTCCAACAGAAGCTTGACAAAGATAACAACTCTGGGACATAGTTCTCTAATTAATGTCCAACCTCAAATTATTCACTTCACTTGTCCTACAAGGAAGGCATCAAGAACGGGGAGCAAACATCCTGCCTATCAGCTGAGAAGAATCTTACCTCTAGTGGAAGATTTACAATGAAGCACCACTTACCAGAAAAGGAAAAGAATAAAACTGTATTAAACACAATTCAACCAGATGAGGATAAGTTATGAGGATAAGCTAGGAATCAAACCCTCAGGCCTTGATGACTTCTAATCCTAACAAACCTATCCTTTTCTAAGGTTTTAAACTTTTAATCACCCTTAATATATGCCTAGACCATCTTAACATAAAACTGGGTGTTCAAACATAATTTTTTGACTGTTGAGCATAATAATGGGATTTCTTCTATGCAAGGAACATTATATATTCTCAGGTACCATAACATACCTGTTACCAAGCTATCCTTGCAGGATTTGGTTACCAGGACGGTGTTGTTCTTTTCAAACTTTCATCTGCAAGAATGAATTTATATGACTTTTTATCATCATTTGTGCCACAATGATATAAGGTTTAATGTTGTGAAGTGATCCAAAACCAAAAACTCAAGATACAATTATAGTATAGAGTTAATTATCTCAAGGTTCTATCTTATTATTTATGCACAGGGATGAAACCTACTTATGACAGAATTTGTCCAGGTCATAGACTGTTAACAGCTTAACAGTTTATGGATAACCAAGCAACAATTCATCTAGCCTACAGAGACATTTCTATTTCACTGATAATGCCTACGAAGTTCCATATCAACACCGTCTATAGCTCAAACAAAATATAAACTAACTAGCTCTAATCAGCCTGGACTAACCATCTTAAGCACTATGCAATTGCAGAGGTACCCTCTTGAATGTTGAACCTAAGCTTGTACTGTGGTCTGCAGATCATTAGATTATGCATAAAGAACCTAGTTTCTTCAGAAACTTGATTAAAAAAGGTTATTCCAAGTTTTTATCATATTTGGATGCTTCGTTGATTTCAAGTTTTGCTTTATTGGACAGTAATTGATGGCACTGATTGAACTTTAAATGGTTTTCAGATAAAAAAATACTTTAAGGGTATCGATATTCCAGCAGATGTGAAATACATTGATCCAACCTATATGATACGTGCCTGCAGTGCAAATGCATCTGATGGAATTTTATGTACTGTACTTGGTCAAAATGCGGTAAGAATTTCTTTACTGGTGTTGTGGCAATGAAACAAATTTGCACTATAGTCTTCCCTGTTATAGATAAATAATTTGAGTGCCTTAGTTAGATGTTGATCTTGCACTTTGTATCCACAAGATGAGCTGCCATTGCAATTAAAATATTTTCTAATAACAGTGATTTATGTAGATCACATTACATAACTTTTGGGTAAACTCATTGACTTGTACTTTTGTAATGTACAGGTCCATGGGGCTTTCACTAGATTTAGTAGCATTACAGTAGGCATACGCAATACACACTATGTGTATCTTCCCATCCCTGAAGTCATTTCATATGCAAGAAGTGTCGATGCAAACAGACGTATGTGGCATCATTGTTTAACTTCCACTGGACAACTTGATTTCTACTGATCCAAGCAACTCGAGGAGCCTGTATCAATCTAGTTTTACTTAGCAAATTTAATTCACATGCTAGGATGTCATCATTTAGTGGTTGTCTATCTCAACTTATTTAGTGTTTTCAATTTATGGCATAAGATTTTGTATTTGAAATAAGAACAATTTTTGTAACACTGAGATGAAGATGTGTTTCATGTGATCAATATATTTTTAATTTATGTAATGGCTCTCAGAATATTTCAGGTCAAATAATATTACCCACATTTTTGTTAGATCAAAGTGTAAAGGGACTGGAGGAATTGTGCATGAGATCGTAGTACTGTGCTCTATCTGGGTTATAATTTAATGAATAGAACTCAAAAATAGACATAAAAGGAATTATATTCTTTAAATTTTAACAATACTCATGCCTAGGGGCTTGGGTATATCATATATGTTAAATTCAATTTTTTTGAAGATTCAACAACAAAGGCATAAGACAAAAGGGCAGCAGTAGTAAGAAGATGCATATTACAAGAAATGGTGAAGACGGATGACCCTATATTATTGCAGTTATAGATAACTCATAGACTCACCCACACAAAAATGTGAATTTCAAATATAGATTAGTAATGTCTCAGGATAGAGTCCTTCCATGGATATGGACTAGCAGTGTCCATTTGTAGATGGCAGTCATTTGCAGAAACACAAGAAATTCAAAAGAATAGTTTGTCCACATGATAGACTAGCATCAACAGCTGGGAAAGAATAGGGAAATGTTCCAGATAGACTGGAAAGAGTCATTATAGTTCCTTTGCTGCCTATTTGTTTCATTTCTACATGTGACAATGGAACCTTTTGTTAATGACTGCAGAGGAAGAAGCCTGTTATTTTTAAGTAAATTAAAAAGGCCATATGAAATTTGGGGGTAGTTCACTTTTAAGTTATACTCTGGAGTCTGAAGTACTCATGTTTAAAGTTTCACCTTATCCCAATCAAAGAATCACAAGACAAGTTTCGGTCTGAATATAATTTTACAGCACATGTGAAGCACATGTAGCACTAATTAATGGAAAAATAAAGAATATACAGGTTGCAATCATATTGTATTATTTAAATTTCTACTTAAGAAGATTTGATTTTGTGTTAAAATACTCTGTTAAAATAGTGCAAATAAAGATTGCTCCACTGGACCAAGAAGAAATATACCTACTTCACATTGTTGTTACTTAAGTCAAGAGACTTGAGTTTAACAAGCCTGGAAAGTGACAATGGCAGATCCTCAATAGAATTACCTGTATGCTCAAACAAGATCATCAGCAATCAGACAACTAAACTAACAAGATCTACAACTATGAATCAGTATTTTTTTTAAAAAAAACTTCACTACCATCGCTTAAGTGACTGTTCTCAATGTCGCTTAAGCGACGCTTAATGTTTATATCCATCGCTTAACCGACGGTTTCGGATGTCGCTTAACCGACGCCTAATCTTAATATTCATCGCTTAACCGACGGTTCTTGTCGTCACTTATCCGACGCTTAATATTCATATTCGTCGCTTAACCCACGGTTTCTCATGTCGCTTAACCGACGGATTAAACAAATTTCGGATAACCAACGACAGGTTTCCGATTCTTAAAAAAAAATCAAAGTGTCGTACATGCGACACGGAAGTGTCGAAAATCTGACAATACGGCCGTCGGATTTTGGTTGAAATGTAGTAGTGGTGGTTTATAAGGATTGAGGTATAAAAATGGGTGGGGAGGAGGTTTTAAGTATTGGGAGGGGGTTTCAAAAAAAAGAGTTTGGGTCAATATCTCTAGAAATTAAGGGTATGCTTTAATATCCTATGATCACACGTGCTATGTGATAGGTTCACTAAGTGAAGTCCCCGTGAGAGAAATAGGAGTGGGTTTCGACAAAATGTATTTGTGGGAAGTGCGCTTGTTGATATATATGTTAAATGTGGGAGCATGGAGGATACATAGGAAGTGTTTGACAAAATTCTTGAATGAGATGCGGTTACCTGGACTGTGATAATGGCACGATATGTAAAAATTAAACATTTGGGAGAATCCCTAAAGCTCTTCAATGAAAAGCTAGTTTTGGGGATGAGACTTGACTAGGAATATTCACCGCTATTCTTCCAGCTTGTGCCAAATCGGTAGCTTTGCAAACATGTATGTATGTCCATCAATAACAATTAAAAATGGTGTATTAGGATATCTTATATTCTGGTTTCCAAATTCTATAGAATTTAATATATCATGAGAAGCAAACTGCACAAGCTTCTCTAGTGCAATGAATCCTCTTTAATGATGCAGAGTTTGTGTAACATGCTACAAAAGTGTCAAAGTGACGAGGTTGGATCCACTCTAAAATATCCTAAAATAATTAAGAATTAAGAATTAAAATTGAGCTCACAGATAATATCCACTTGAGTAACACTCACATTTACTCAAATTTATGAAGGAAAATCTGCTGTTAACACCATGTTTAAGGGATTTATTAGGTCATACAGAGATTTCACCAACATACCCATGTTTCTTTACCCTTTGCAATGAATCTTGAGGTTTTTCCATGCAAAATTCTATCTTAATATCTCCATTTAAAGAAACAGTCTTAATGTTTATTTGATGAAGTTTCCAAATGAACTGAGCTGCAATTACTCACAACATTCTAATTGTGACTAATTTGACCATGGATGTAGAAGAAAGGTTCCCAGGATCAAAAACATTTGACAAAGTAGGAATAATGTATGAAGACAATAGACTGGAGTTTGATGTCAATAAAATATGAAATACACACTATTTAAGCAAGATCATGTGTTTAGATAGAATGATTGATGATTAGGCAAAAAGGAATTAGATGCGACTCTTTCTGTAAGAGCTCTGAATTCTAGGGTTAAATTTGTTGATAAGATAAATATGTTGTTTTTTAAATTTCCTAGAGATATAAAGTGATGATATATATTTTGGTTGTATTATATAAATAAAAAAATAATGTTAAAAGACAAAACAAAACAAACATAGGAAGTCGTTCTTACCAACAACCTCCATAAACCTTATTTGTTATAAGCAAAAACTTCTTTTGCATCAAAGACTACCATTAGCTACCAATCATATCGGTCCATCCTTATCATCATTAAGAGCCAACTCCCCTTTTGTTTTTTGGGGTCCATCCTTTTGATGTGTTTATTGAGGCTACTTGGTCGGATCATTTAGCCATTCCTAATTGGATTGAAAAAGAGTAAACCTGTGTGAAAGTTGGCTCCATTTTCAAGAACTATCTCAGGTACTGTTAACTTCCTCACCATTCTTGTCACTGTCACCTACAATTTTTCAATTTGAATGTCAAGATAGAAAACCAAGCCTTTGCATTCCTTTCCTTTAACTGGGGGTGTAGATTCGAAGAGTATAGTCGTCCTAGGAGTGTTGTAAAGATGGAGAATCAGAAAGAGAAAGGGGAGGGGAAAGGGAGAGAGAGGGGGAATGGCGATCCCTCTGATGAACAGGAATATTGTGAAGAAGCACATGAAGAATTTCTAGAGGCCTTAGAGCGATTGTCGCATCACTGTCAAGGTACCTAGTATTCATTCTTCTCTCTGCTTATTTAGCTTATCTCCACAACATCATAATGTAAAAGGGGTAAACAAGGTTCTTGGTTATTTTTTTCCGATTCATTTAGTTCTCTTGGATAAGAAAAAACACTCCAAACCCAACACTGCGATGGATCTGTTCATGCCCCTTTGATCTGAAATAATATGCCTTTTTCACATTTTTGTTGTCACTTTAGGCTAGGATTGTCAGTCGAACCCTTATTTATTTATTTATTCCATTTGAAATATATCAAAAACATAGAATGAGGAGATGCACCAGATATGGTATAATTTCATTGGCTTAGGTACTTGGTTTGAGTGGAGGGGTATCTCTTCTATCAAAATCAACCAAGACTTGCAGACTGGCTGCATTCCTATTGTAACTCAGGCAATTCATACGACACAGACCATGGTATGAATGGAACCCTGAAATGCCTATTATTTCTTGATGTGACATAATATTTGTATGAACCAAATGCCTCCAGCGAATTTCTAAAACTAGGAAATAAGTTGATATTTAAAAACCTAATGTAGGAATTTACGAAAAACCTGAAGAAAATAAATTAGTTCTATAAAGTAGTGACCATTATGAATTCAGTGACAGTTGAATGAACATAGTAGAAAACTTGAATGAATATGGTTCTAAACCACTTTAGAAGTTATCTTCCTGTGTGAAGTGACCCAAAATCAAACAAAATGTTCAGTTGGGTATTCCTTCTCATAGCCATTGTAATCATAGTACAATCTTTCCCCCTTGGCAATATCCTTTATCGCAACAAGGAGAACCCTAGACTCACCATCGACATTGTATCTAACACAGTTCAAGTTCTGCTTCTTTTTCTATTTCATGTATTCAAATATGGTCATCAATATAAGCATAGAAGAAAAAAATAATATTTTGATAGAAGATGATAAGAAGCCTAAAACGTTTATGTGAAAAAAACAGAAAAAGACCAGCACACTAAAGTTA
The DNA here is from genome assembly GCA_001517045.1 of Pseudotsuga menziesii. NCBI lineage: Eukaryota > Viridiplantae > Streptophyta > Pinopsida > Pinales > Pinaceae > Pseudotsuga > Pseudotsuga menziesii. The sequence goes on from LPNX010185658.1 coordinate 222,291, forward strand.
ACTTGCATTCCTTGTACTTTGATCAAAATAAAATATTCAAAGTAACATGAGTCAAATATTCCATGAAATAGTTTATCACTTATATTGTGTGGTTGTTTATCCCATTGATAAAACGTGCTATGTTTCCACGTTTATCAGGACAAATGACAAGATAATGCAACTTGTAACTTGGTGATAATGCAAAGACAATATGGTGCATGGGGGGCATGGATGTTGCAAAATTTATGGCCAAATGTGTTTCTTGCACATAAACACAAATTCCATATAATGGTGCATTGCTTACAACCTTAGTGCCTAGGCATAGAATATTGTGCCTCAGCCACGCGGATTTGAACTGGGTTAGGAACTTGCCAAATGGCCAAAAACATTCACAACTAGATTAGTTAAACTTGGGATTCCCTACTCCTGTGGTTTTTGGGGAAATGGTTCTCCAGGCACTCCCACTCTCATTCCCTCTTCTACTCCAATACAATTCTCTTGCAACCTTGATTCTTCCTTTTACAATTTCAAGCCATCTTTGGAGTTGAAGATATTGGCTTATTAGACTAAGATTTGTCTAGATATATATATACATTGAAAATTGTAGTCATGCCTTTTTCAGGAGCAATGAAGGTACTCACACCATCATTTATCTTATCATCATACATCATTGTGTCCTAGAATGTTAGAAAAATGTGTAATATCTAGGCAATGAAATACTAAAAGAAACGTACTTACAACTTTGGCATTTCCTTTAAGGTATATTTTTCTCAAAGCTCATGAGTTTCCTTTAAAATAGCAGTCAATCCTTTCAAATGTAGTCGTATGATGGAGTCTATACCGATGATCAATTTGTGGACTTACTTGTAGAAAAATATGCATACGAGATTTCTAATTTTCGTGGACAGGATTGGTTTGGCCCTTGGAAAAGATAAGTTGCTCTTTGGTTCACTGATGAAGAATTCACACATCACAATGGAGAACATGAGAATTACAATTTGTAATGAAATTCCTTCTTGTAGAATATGGTGTGAAATAGAGGTTTTATGCACATGGAAGTGACCAAGAGGCAATGCAGTGCAATATCTCTTTCCATTCTGATGTGAATGTGCAAAAAGATACAAAAGTTATTCTCAACAAGTTATGGTGAACTCTATCATTAATATATTGTTTGTAGGGGCATTAAAAGGTATCACTTTGGATAAATCCTACCCTCTAAATTCATAGCTTATATTTGATAATGAAGTGGATAAGATTGAGGAACCATTCTTACGGGCTTTGGTGATGTTACTTGCAGTGCTTTTAAATGATAGTAGTGTTTGGACAAAGGTAGATACTTCCCGCTTACTACATTAGTTCGTGAAAAAGGAGTTTCAAAATGCATCTACTGTCAATAGCTTTACAAAGATTATACCACATATTTTCCAAATCCTTGTTCTAATGGTGCGGAAGAGAATTGGGAACTCAAAGGAAATCAATCAAGACTTTTCTTTGGCAGAAGTGAATACAAGAAACATGCAAAAGGGCACATGCCAGTGGCTGCAAAGAGATATTTCTAGACCACCCTTAATATTATGTCAAATGGAGCAGGTAGGTGAATGGAAAATTTTATTGACAAATCATTGTTAATTTGATTGGATACTTGTATGAAATTGAGGAGATTTTCTAACAGTTATTTTATCATGTTAAGGGTAAGCTATTGCTTGTTTTCCTGGAAATTAGACATTTCCAACATAATATTTTTCTCTTGTATGTTGCATATGTAGAAGAATGGGTTCGTGTCCATCGGGGTCATTGCATCTAAGCGGGATTGACAAAGGGCCCTTTATGAAAAATTTAAAATATAGTAGTAATAGATAGTTCACACCATATACCTAAGGCGTAAAGGTCTTAGAACACTGTGATGTATCCAACTTAGAATTATCGAGCGTGACTCCCCCAAGAGAACTGTAACCCTTCTTCATCATCCAAGCCATGTAAACGAAAGCATTGGAAACTTCTAACAAACCGCTCGAATTTCCATCAAATATCATTGTAGAATTATCATCTACCATGCCATACATACCCACAGTCACGGCCTCGAGCCAAACCCTTGAAGGACTTGAAATTTCTAAACAACCTCTCGATTGGGAAAGAAATTGATGCAATTGATTCATCTATACCTATAGCAAAAAATATCCAAAGAATGTATTCAAAAGCACGGGATTCTACTCTTTCCTAGTTGACATCCTTTAAGGAGTTCAACGAATTGGTCATTTTCACTTTGTCTAGATTGTGAAGTCCAAACAAAAGACAGAAAATGAAAATAGTTGTTTCTACCATATCCATTGGACAATCCCTGGACCCGTTATCTTCATTTTCTATTAACTCTATTGTAAGATCAACTTCTGTTCTTGTAGAAACATTGATATTCTTCACAACATCATGAATTCCCTCTTCCAATTCCTCCATGTGGCCAACTATTGACTCTAGACATTTGCGCAGCTAAGCAAGTACAAAATCCCATTCATTTTCCTTAAATTCTTTCCAACAATACCCAATATTAACTTCCATTAATTGATCTAGACTTAGTTCTTTGGCTTGTTCCCATCTTATATCTCTACTTGACAATGTAGCCAAGGAGGCCAAGAGTAGTTCTCTTTCTTGTGTACTTGTGTCATCTGCAGACGTCATCCTTAAGGTTTGATTTACCACTTGAGCATAACCCACTTGACATTGTTAACAATCCCAGCTAATTACCAGTGATTCAAGAATCAAATTTTAATGCAAACAATAGGTTATTTGGTGTGATTTCCCTATACAAAGATCCGTATTACATTGTTCCCTTGGTGAAGTTGCAATAGTGAGATCAGTTTGGCACCCTAAAATTTACGGTCCAATTTTTTTAGGGAAATGCTTCAAAGAATTACACCCCAAGGAGCTGCACAATATAGACCAGTATTCCTTTGGATTTATGTCGAAATTGTGTAGGAGCTGGTCCCATCCTCATTCCTTTGAAACTCATACCATTCAAGTGGGCCAGACACCAGCTAGATTCTATTTTGTTTTTTGTTTATGCTCGAACCTTAATTTTGGCAACAATGAAATTTGGAAAAACATTGCCAGCACAACAAAATATGACAAAACCCATGATTAAGTTTGAGACAGCAGCAGCAAGGATGGAGGGATTGCAGCTTGAGGTGTCCTGCCTTTCTAAATTTAGAATAGATAATTACGAAGGACAAAGATGCCAAGTCAAAAAATAAATGATGACTAATATTACAAAAGTGGATACTCATATAATGGTGTTTGAGCAATATTTAACAAAATACTTCACTGAATGATGTGCTCCATGATGTAATTAACTTGGACCTATAGGTTTGCTCATAATAGTTTTCCTTTGAGGTGCATAATTTGTGATGCCCTTCTTGTGACATTTTCCTACTCGATGCTCTAAAACATTGTGAACCATCCTCTTTATTCCAACAATAATTCCTTTCTTATGTGCTGCTGTAAGAGCTACATTGGAAAGGAATTGTTGTTTGATTTCTACCTCCTAATAATCGCATACCTAGCAAGTCTATTGTTCCACTCCTCCTTAGGCTCTTCCATCTCCCTGTCTAGCATCTTATACTGTGCAAGCTTGTCCTAATTTGAGCCAAGATGTGTTTTGATTTCGAGGAACATAAATCTCTTCCATATCCCTTCATTTCCCCCTCCTATAACAGTAACACATGCCCAGTTTCAATGCTTTTTTTAACCCCAAGGGTAGTCCTCTTTTATGTCCCAAAACTTCTTCCATCTTTTTCACTGAAGCCCCATGTATTCTTCATTCTCTGCAATGTTTCCTTGATGATTTGGTGCAATAATTTGCTGTTGTTCACATCTACCACTCTTTGTCTATATAAGACTATCCTTTGTATTCAAGTGGGTGTAGATCTGTTTCTATCAACAATATTTCACATTATGTGTAGCTTTTAATTGCAAAACTGATCTCATTGATTGTTTTTCACTTTTTTTTATCATATCCCATTTATTTTTTTGATTTATTGGGACGCACTTTTCACATTATTCCTATGTGCGTCCCAAGATGACTAGTGGTGTGCCTTCACTCAATTTTCCCTCTGTTACCTTCCATTTTACATGGGTGGCCATTTGATCTTCACCACAATGGGGTGGGCCTACCACATGTCCAATGCATGTTGTCTATGTCATTTTGGCAATTTTTTTCTGAGTATTGCATCAAATTCACTCCCACATAGTCTTCCTACAGTGACAAAATGCATCAAATTCATCAACCAGTGCAACAAATCCAACACTATATGTACAGAAGTAACCTTCAACCATCACAAGTAATCTCAATGTCTTTTTCATGTGTCATGTTTACATTTTTCACAATCTTCTATGTTCAAAATTATAAAATGGAAAGTTTATTGTGTTTTCTTTATGACAGCTTAAAAAGAATTTTGTCACTATTGAGTGCACATACCCATTGCTAAAATATAATTATTTTATAATTGGCAGAGCATTGCATACCTTAACTTGTTTTTATGACATCATATGATATTTTATAATCAAATCCAAAGTCCTACATTATTGCATGTTCCCCTATGCACCTTTATGTTTTGCAATGCACTCCGAGGCAGATTTAACCTTTTATTGAACCTTCTTATTATCACCAACGTGATGATATTCAACAACCACTTATCAATAAATTCCCGCCACCCAACTAGTTCTTCGCTAATGGCCATATTAACATGGAGCAAAATCTTCAACATGGGAATAGCAATATTAATCAGTTAACTCGGTATTCGAGAGATAGTGTTTGGAGTTTGATGACATTCTGTTGGCTCAACCCCTTGTTTGTTGTCAGATACAAGAAGAATTTAGAGCCTAATGATGTCCCAAATTTTGCAGGAAAGGATACCACTGAATATTCATATCGAGTACTTCAAACCAACTGGTGTTGTCAAAAGGTGGAGTCAAATACATAGAATCCATCAATGCCAAAGGTCATTTTATCATCTGTATGGAAAGGGACGATAATCAATGATTTCTTTGTAGCTACATATACCTATGCCACATATATAGGTCCATACATGATAAATTTTCTTGTAGAGTACCTGGGACAGACAGAGCATTTTTCCCATGAGGGTTATGTGCTGGCCTCTGGTTTCTTTGGTGCAAAAATGATTGAGTCACTGGCATAGAGACAATGGTATTTTGGATCCCAGTAGCTCGGGATGTAGGTTTGATCAGGTCTAATAGCTCTTGTATACAGAAAAGGATTGCGTCTGTCTAGCAAGTCTAGACAGATGCATATTGTTGGTGAAATTATAAATTATATGATTGTAGATGTGGAACGCATTGGAAATTTCACCTCGTACATGCATGATATTTGGATTCTCTCTTTATAGGTGCTCTTGTCTTTAGTAATTCTATACAAGAATATTGGTGTGGCATCTATTGCAGTGCTGGTAGCCATAGTTGGAATCATGGTTGGCAATACCCCTTTTCACTAAACTACAAGAGAAATATCAGGGTAAGCTAATGGAGGCAAAGGATAAATGTATGAAGGCTACCTCAGAGATATTAAAGAGCACGAGGACATTGAAACTGTAATATTTGGAAACCTTATATCTACATAGGCTCCTAGAGCTGAGAAGGGTTGAACAAGGCTATCTATGAACATATCTGTACACCTCTTCTATAGTCACTTTTCTCTTCTGGACAACACCAACCTTCGTGTATGCTATTACATTTGGTACTTGCTTGCTAATAGGGGTTCCATTGACAGTAGGTAAAGTGTTTTCTACCTTAGCAACTTTCCAAATCCTTCAGGAGCCTATATATAATCTATTAAAATTGGTTTATATGATTGCTCAATGCAACGTGTCGTTAAACCGAATAGCCAATTTTCTACATGAAGAAGAGCTGCAATGCAATGTAGTATAGAATCTACCTAGGGATTAAACCAAAATTATAGTTGAGATCAAAGATGGAGAATTTTCATGGGATCCAACCTCTACTAATATGACGTTAAGTGGAATAAATTTGCAGCTAAGACAAGGCATGAAATTTGCAGTCTGTGGATCAATTGGTTGTGGAAATTCAATCTTGTTGTCCAGTATTATGGGAGAAATACCCAAGCTATCAGGGAGTGTGAAGGTCAGTGGCACCATTTCTTATGTTCCACAGACTCCATGGATTCAAAGTGGGAAAATTGAAGAAAACATCTTATTTGTGACCAAGATGAATAGAAACAAGTACCAAAATGTACTTTAAGTATGTGCTCTAAATAAAGACCTAGAATTGTTTTCTCATGGTGATCAGAAAGATATTATGAGCAGTAGAATGCTTTTTGGAAGCCATGTTGACAATTGTCTACAAAGGTCTCCATTTGATGATAGGTATCAAAAAATTTATGAAGAACACTTTGCAGAACCATATGATAAAGTTTTCTCTAAAGCTATTTCTTCAGAAGCAGAGGTGCCTCCCTTTATGGAAAAAGTCCAATTTTTAGTGGATGATTATAGTTCTAAAGATTGTTCTCTTTATCAAAACTAGTGTATAGATATACAGATTTTTCTGTGCATTGTTGTGATTCTACACAAATCTCCATGTTTAGAATTTCAAAAATTGGCGTGGTTACCTTGCTTGGTGCCTTGGTATGGAAGTTTGGTTAAGAACCCATATTCATATCCACAAGTAGTTGGGATTGAGTTCCAATACTTACGGTGTCTGCATTGTGACAAATTTACATACATCTACTTGGGTGGAATTTCTACCAATTGTAGTGGGTACCTTGGTGAATGACCTCGTATGGCATTTTCATAATTAACCCATATTCAGATCTACAGGTAGTTTCTCTTGAGTTCCATCCACCATAGTGCCTTTGCATCATGACAACACCACATACACCTTCCTAGATTGAATTTCTACCAATGATGTGGGTACCTTGCGGAATTCCCTTTTAAAATTCTAGCAACCCCACAGCCACTGTGCCTATGAATTGCCATAACTCCAAATGGATTTCTATAGGTTGATATTCTATGAATGATCCTTTGCATAACTACTTCTCCAAATGGAGTTTCTATGGTTGAATTTCTACCAATGACCCTGGTAAAGTGCCAAAAGGACCCATGTCCATAGGTAGTTTCTCTTGAGTTAAATCTTGCACCTACTATGCGAATGCATTGCTACAACTCCAAATTGAGTTGCACAGATTGAATTTCTACCAATGACATTGGTGCCATGCCAAATGTCCCAGTCTGGAATTTTGATAAGAAACCCATATCTACAGGTAGTTGGTTTTGAGTTCTACCATTGTACATTGACAAACATTGCAATTTTAGATGTATTATGATTTTCATCATAACCTTATATTTTGTGTCAATGGTCAAGAAGATAACTGAATCTATATCCATGTGAAATTAATATAGCTGAGATGGAGGCGAAGAATTAATGCTTCTCTCAACCCAATTTTTTAAGTTATTTTAGTTTGTAACTTGAGAAGAATTACAACTGGCCTAAAGAGGCATGGCGTCACAAGCATCCTTCCTATACAGGCACTATTGAGGGGTGGACCACTGAATACATAATTCAAGTGCCCTTCAATTTAGCTAAAGCTGCCACAACAAGGGGGGATTGGCACTTCCATGAAATTTACCCTTATCCCAAACATTCACCTGCCCTGAAGTGATTTGAAATGTTAGGATATTAAACATTAGGAGATTTATTAATATTGATTTGGTTTATTGTAACTTTAAGTCATGTGTTTTAGTGTCCACCTAGCCCCAATGGTTGTTGCATGCCCTGCTACACATCCGCAAGAACAAGCACAAGAACTACCCTGTCACTCAATGGAAGTGCATGAACCCTGGTGGGGGTTATATAGATACTTGCTTTCATTGACCTCACAAGCCACTGTTGACACATTAGTATTTTTATTTTCGAAAATTCATCTATAAGTGTTTGCATGGACTTTGAAAGACAATTCCTACTCTTTATACTTAGGATGTTAGTATTAACAATGTCTTGTGCCAACCTTTAACATAATATTGTTTTCTTTATTATCTTAGAAAAATATTTGAGGTTTTCTCTATTTTTTACAAGCTTGTAGTGGTTTTCTTTTTCCCTGCAATTTTAGTTTTGTTACATACCCAAATATAAAGCCAAATTGATCTGCATAAAATTTAACCCAGTATTTTCTTAAAAAAATCAACCATGTATATGGTTGCAACCTCCCTATATTTGGTGCAAAGATTATAAATTTTGCGATTTTGGAAGCACAAACCTCCTGCTACCATCTTTATTCATTGCAGGTGATATTTCTACTCGTTTTGGGATCTTAAACCATATCATTGGCAATCATTCATTCAATAAATCTCATTAAATTGACTATTGAGGGATTTATATTGGTATTTCCTTTTATGTGCACTGCATACCTATGATTTTCTATCCACCATAAACTATTTAATTAGTTTTATATTTTTAGAGGCAATGGTTTTTTTCACAACAATTTATTTATAGTTTTGGTGTTAACAGCACACAGGGCTTCCTCTATACCACTTTTACCCTACACGCTCCTCTGTTTTTCCTGCCCATTACAGTCTCCGCCATATACAAAGTTGTTGTTCTAGTAGTTTCTCTTACAGTTAAAAATAGTGGTAATATACCTATTCCATTGAAAAACCCTTTGCTTTTGATTAAATTTCAAATAGTTAATCGGTTTCTGATTGTTGACATCACTTCTTTTTGCAAATTAGGTCTCAAGGCTAATGCCAGGATGTCTTGGTGTACTATTGAATCAGACCCTCGTAAGTAATTTTCTATTATTAAGTCACTTTATTCAGTTAATATACCTTCTAACTCCAATGGGAATCCTTGTTTTTATTTTATTTTAAACCTTTTTTTACCACATTGAAGTTCAGTTGTGTCTGTCCATGATTTTGGGGCCTCATATGTTGTGTTGTACTCATTGATGTGATTTCATGGGAATCTAACTAATATTTATGTGATGTAGTGTTGTTTCCTGCAACTTTGACCACAATTCTAATTAACTTATAAACATAAAAACCAAGCTTCTATACTAAAGATAGCCTCTAGTGCTCATTGTCAGAAAAATTGCATAGTTATATTTCGGGTCTATATGTTTTGTGCATGTGCTCTATGCAATTGGACTTTTTACAGCCTATTTGAAATTAAAACCTTTTAACCATTAAACAATCTAATCTGTTGCCTTACTTATAGAAGAATTTTCTCTATTGGTGTTGGAGCTTTGAATTGTTGTTGCCTCAGTGAGGATTAGGTACTTTTGATTGGTCGAGGCCTATAACTTAATATATTTTTGGTAATCAAGCTACATTTTCCTCCTTACTATTTGTTACCAAAGTAATAGAGGATTAGGTACTTTGATATTGGTTGAGGTTTGTAACTTGATATTTTATATGGAGTCCATCTACATCTTCATCTCTGTTATTTGTTACAAAAGTGATCCAAACACACAGCGAAATGATGAGAAAAGGATAAAATAGAATCCCCAATACTGTGTATTTACAGTCGCCAAGTTGTAATGAACTTGGAGACTAAAGATAAATATGGATCTTCACCTCATTATGGACTAGCCTAGTATGGACATGGATATGGGAATTGCATTAATCTGAGAGATTTGTGCTAGGCATGAACTCCAAACAGTCAATTCTCCTAACAACTCTGAATATGAATTCCCTTAGCGATGTTTTCAAATGAATATATTGTGAGAATCTAAACTAAATTAAACTATTTTCTAGAGTAGTTCCTTAGATAGACTTTAGTTAATACATTCCATAGATGGAACCTGTATTTGTTATGATTATGCTCATCTCATTTTCAAAATCATACACTTTAATTTGTGTAGACCTCGAAATGTACTGGTTAAAGCATGGATTCCTAACCGAAATATTGTTAACTACCTTCCTTTACATGAAGCTTTCAAGGAAGCCACAAAGCACCTATATGGTCTGTTTCAGAAAATTGTAAAAGTAAATGTGTACAAATAGCTAACAAGGAAAACAAAATCAATGGAATACAAGGGAAGGATGATGGATGTAGTGTGCTTATGGCTAAAAAATATTGCTGATTACAAACATGATAATGGACCATTTATTTCATCAGCAAATTTGGTCATTTGATATAGGAAAGTTGATTCCTATCATTTGTTAAGTTGTCTGATCTTCATGTAACTATTTGAGCGATGTGATTTTTGAAAGTCCGACAGTGGGTGACACTTGGTGATTTCTTAAATTTTTATTAGCTTTAGTTACAGGGAAAATTGTACATAGGTCTGAGGAATTAGTTTATCTTAAATACTAGTTACTGGTAAGTTGTAATAGTAATAATTATGTAGTTTGTATATTGATATCTATCATAAATTTGTTTGAATATCATCATTGTCAAGAAATAACAACTTCTTAAAGGGTGCTAGCTCAATGGTAGAGAGCCTGCCTAATTATAGGCAGGAGGTTGGTGGTTCAATTCCTCTGTGCCCTATCATAAATTTGCGACTACAAAAACGACTAAATTCACATATATACGACTATTAGTAGCTAATTTCATGTATCTTAGTTGTATTTAGCTTAGTCATTAATATGTTAACATCTAGTAGTTTATTTAGTCAAATATTTGGTCATTAATGGTTGCAATTAGTGACTAAATCAGCTACTAAATCAATGACTAAACCAGTGACTAAATTCATGACTGAATCAATGACTGAATCATTAACTATCAATGACTAAAACAATGAATAAATCATTGATTATCAATCACTAAAGCATTGTCTATCAATCACTAAATCATTTTCTATCAATGACTAAATCAATGACTACTAAGTCAAGCTATTAATGACTAGTGAAATACGACTAGCTATAAGATAGTGAAAATTTGCTACTATTAGTCACCGACTCAAAAATAGTCGTTTATAGCCTGATTTTAGTCATTTTTTAGGTCATTAATTTCTCATTTTCTACTAGTGAAAGACTTATCATCATTTCAAATAACATTATGGTTTTCCCTGATTTTGTTTTCAAACCATGTGTGTGCAATTATGGGTGTGAAAAGATAAATTACTATCTTGGAAGGAATTGGGAGAAGCTTGCTACACAACACTACTTTGACAAGCATGTAGTTTTTCTGTCAAATTTGTGGTCTGGTCCTCTCCTAATCATTTAAGAAATAATCTTGGTATGTTTTATCAAATGCATGGGTAGAACAAGTCTTAAGAAATGCTAAATCAAGTGATATTTTACCAAGCATCCATATTTGAAGATCAAGACAAAGATTGAATCATTTTGTTGTTTTGCAAACTAATACACTAATTACATTATCTCAACTCATTGTAATGTGGAAAAGGGTAGAACTCAAACACCAGGAATGCGAAAAAAATGAATGATTGTTGAAGAATTCATGCAGAGTCGCTTTCTACTACTAGGAAATTATATGAATACAATCTCTTGCAAAAAAATGAAAATCCACTCAATGGAACCCAAGATAATCACTTTCTGCAATGTGTAGAATTCACGACTGAACAAACATTTTCTATGCCATCTGAGAAGAAAGAAAAATTGAGGGTAGATCTGTGTGTTTGTTACTCTTTTGACTCCACTCCTTGGCCCAAGAAAGCTTCATACTTGGATATTTTTCCTGCTTGGTCTACTAACGTTGAATGAACAATATTAATTTAGTTTGCTAGTATGATTACCTAAAGGTTACATTTTTATTTGTTGTTACGTAGGCTGGACCTCAAGAGATCTTGGTTATTGTTGGAGATGAAGATGATCCATCCATCCAGAGTAGTGTTGAAGATGCAAGCTGGGAAATAGTAGATTCTGATTTAGCTGAAGAATCAATCTCGGAAACAGTGGATTCTGATTTAGCTGAGTTGATAGATAGTAAAATTGATATAAAAGATACAAAATAATATATGGTGAATAGCTTACCTAGTTCTAGTAGTCATGTGTAATGTCAGTTCAAACCTTTTGACAGTGTAAAGGACGCAATTGATCACTACTATCATAATGAAACAGGCCAGGTACATTTATGGAAAGGCATTATTTTCTTATCCATTTTTGTGACTCTTTTTGGAAAAAGAAACTTCATTTTCCTGGTGTAGTTTGAATTAATTTATTGAACATCTTCTTCAGGCATATTAATGCGTGCACATGGAGGAAGAAAGTTCAACAATAATGGAACATCCTTGAAAAGAATTTACTAGGTAACTCCTAATCCATGCATATTTTTTTCTACTTGGTTGGCTTGATGAAGTCATGGTATTTATAGATATATTTTAAGGGTATAGCTCATATACAGACTTAGTTAGAGGATTTTTCCTTTTTTTTCTATTGTTTTTATTAGTTTTTTTTTTAAAATCTTGACACTTCCACACTGCATTCACACTAGTTGTACCCTTTAGTCTCAATTTATCATCTTTAGATGTTGCTCTTAACTTTTTATTCACAACTGAAAAGTTATTCAATATCATGCATGTGAAAAATTTTACATTGGAAGGTGTTTATATTTTAGAACCTGGGGTGGGATAATTTGTATAATTTTCCTATGTTACAGGAGGTTTTGACAAGTGTACCTTCCATATTTATTTTATGAATATCCTTCCAAATTCAAAATAAACAATTATAGAAAAGGAATATAAAAAATAACTAGTCGTTGATGATGCATGGATAACAAGCAGTGGCAGACAACCCATTTAACTAAAAATAAGATATAACAAGTAGCTGAGACATAAACTATCACATGCCCCAATTTGAAAAACAGTTTAATTTCATTGAGGAACATTATGTTATATTTTATGATAAAGTTTGTAATTGATGACTAAGTGGGGTCAAGGATAATTAATGTATTGCAGAATATTTTATTAATAAATAAATAAATGATGAGATAATAGCTTAGGGGAGCTGTTAAATGAGTGTTAATTGGTCACTTGGTGGAGGAGACTGGGTGGAGAGCACTAGTAGAAAATGAGAAATTAATGACTAAAATCATGCTATAAACGACTATTTTTGAGTCGGTGACTAATAGTAGAAAATTTTCACTATCTTATAGTTAGTCGTATTTCACTAGTCATTAATAGCTTGACTTAGTAGTCATTGATTTAGCCATTGATTTAGTCATTGATAGACAATGCTTTAGTCATTGATAGTCATTGATTTAGTCATTGATAGCCAATGATTTAGTCATTGATAGTAAATTATTTAGTCATTGATTTATTCATGGATTTAGTCATTGATTTAGTCACTGAGTTAGTCATTGATTTAGTCACTGATTTAGTCATTGATTGCAACCATTAATGACCAAATATACGACTAAATAAAATACTAGATGTTAACATATTAATGAATAAGATAAATACAACTAAGATACAGGAAATTAGCTACTAATAGTCGTATATATGTGAATTTAGTCATTTTTGTAGTCACAAATTTATAATAGGGCACAGAGGAATCGAACCACCAACCTCCTGCCTAATTATAGGCAAGCGCTCTACCATTGAGCTATCACCCTTTAAGAAGTTGTTATTGCTTGACAATGATGATATTCAAACAAATTTATGATAGATATCAATATACAAACTACATAATTATTGCTTTGAGGGACAGATATTGGAAAGCTATCTTTAGAAAGTCCAACACAAACAATACTAGATGACACTGAAGATGCATCTATTCTTTCACTTCCTGCTATTTCAATGTGCCCAATACCTAGCTCAAATGAACCCTTGTGTGTGTCAGAGGACGAATTATTCAATAGACTTTTAAAACCTTCATGACTCCTACATTTCATAGTAGGATCAACTAAACTGGAATTCTTTCCATGGAAAGCTTCCCCAGCGGTATTTACATTTGAATTTAATTTTATATATGTTCCACTCATTGCATTAGGTTTGGAATCAATATGTTTTTTAGATATAAACGTTGATGACTACCCACCCTTATTGACCAATAGCTTGCCATTATCAGAACTCAACCTTGATCCCGCAGCTTCCACCACCAAGGCAGGGAGATTTAATGTTGGAGACACTGAAAGTGAATGAGATGAACTTGTTTTAGGATTAGAGGAGACCTGAACAGCTGGGATCCTCATACTAAATGATTTTTCCTGTGCAGCATGGGAGCCCCTACAACAACCAGTAATGTCTAAATATTACTAATTTCAAACAATATCTCTATCATATAACATGAAAAATAGTAGAAACTTAGATAGATTGTGTAAATAATCAAGCATCTATCAAAATACAAAAACCATTCATAAATCTAAAATCCATGAGTAAGAATAAATGGATCCCAAATACCTATCTGAAATCATTATCTGCCAAGTTATAAACCAACTTTGCTCCAGCAGAAAAGAAACCCCTCCCTAAAGGGCTATATGGCATAATTCCAATACCGAGCTCCCTGCAATGAAAGTTTCAATTTGAAATTTGAAATTCATACTATTAGGAAAGTGGCCACATGGTAAATATGAACTCCAATACCTCTACCTGCAAGTTGGAATAATCTCATCCTCTACATCCCTAGTCCACAAGGACCACTCTAATTGAACTGTTGTTATAGGATGAACAACATGAGCTCTTCGAATTGTTGACGTAGAAGCCTCAAAAAGTCCAATGTATTTTATTTTCCCTTCATCAACCAACTTCTTCATTTCTCCAATTTGTAATAGATACACAAACAGGACATGGCTAGTTCAGTATATAAAATTGGAAATTAAAAGAGTACAACCCAAAAAGAAATACATCAATGAAAATATGAAAGTAACCATCAATGTGAAACTTTCTATAGTAAAAAAGAATAAACATCCATATCTGATCATGGTTCATATTTTCAATTTTGTAGTTGGTGTAATAAGTGCAAGTATAATATAGCTTCCAACACCTTGCCTTAAAGAAGTTCAACTTTGTGTAGGGCTAATGTACAGGTTGAGTAAAACAATTACAAATGAAATTTCAAGATAATTACCAGCATTCAATATCAATCAAATATCTCTCCAATTATCAATGAACACTGAGTTTTCTCAGTTTTGAGCTCAGTGTTTACTAGAAGAAAATGCCGGAATGCCTTATACTTCCTATAACCAAGCACGCATGTTATACAAGGAATAAGATCTGAGTAATCAACTGTCGAAATGGAACGAGAAAGGAATCTCAGCAGTATGCCAAAGTTTCAAAAGCATGACCAAAAAAGAAGCACCAAACTGTATTTTTTAGGTCTTCTCCAACCAATTGCTCATCCCAAGTGAAAACTGGAAAAATCCATCTATTGATTTCATTGTAGTTTTGTCAAATGAAATCCAAAAGAATAGGTATACATATCATAGCTAGGAGGATAATAATGTATTTGTCTTGTAATCAACAAACATAACAAGTTAGCTCAATTCACTTACAATCTATAAGTAAAGAGTGCCTGGTTGAAAGTTTAATAACATCAAAATCAAAATGTAAGGATGTTAGTAGTTAGCCATGAGAATAGGTCATGTCATGGGGTCATGACGTGGATTATTTAATTGAAATATTATTTGTTTTGGTCCTTTGTCCCTGTTACCACTCAGGATGAGCTTCTCAAAAAGTTCATCTCCATTGATTGAATGTCGATTGTTCATGGATATATTATTGGATGAACTTCTAATCAAAATTCAACATTCAGCATTAACAGTTTGTGGAAAAATTAGCAGATGATTTAGCATCTACTCTCCATGAGTAATTTAGCCAAATTTAGCACATAGTCACAGATCTTCATTCTCAACATTAAAGAATGAACAAGATTCTTTTTTGTGGTCTTCTGATCAGTTTTTCTTAAAGATCAGTTCATACTCATAACAGTAAAGACCAGACAAGTTTTTTTTAGTTCAACAAGTTTAATATGCTTGCATATGACATGAAATATTTGATGCATGCAATATTTGATGCATGCATGGTAGGATGAGAGCTTCAAAAGGATACTTTCAGTTTTCCTAAGACTTGTCTTTGTGGGTAAATTTGTATTTTCAAAAAGTCCATATCTTCTTGAAATTAATCACATTGTAGGATACACTTTATGGAGATGTGCACTAGCTGGAAATACAGCTGATATTTCCAGAAAAATCCTTATGATGGGTAAATTTCCTTTCAAGGGCACAAAAGGTGCTTTAATTTGATTGATCATAATATCTATTAATATGGAGTCGCCAGATAGGGATACACTATACAATCAAGGTATACATACACTATTCCTAAGGAATTTTGTTGTTCCTGGTGACCTATTTCTTAGGGATATTATATATCCCATAGAGTCTTGATACAAACTTAAACTATAACCTAATTCACCCAATAGTCTAAAACCTCTTCCCTGTACTACTCCCTAGACTACCCTAAGTGACTGCTTAACCTGCGGCCTAGCTACAAACCTTAGGACAGACCCTTAAACAAACCTAGTTCCCAAAACTAAACCCTATCCTCTTTCCTACACTTAGGCATGTTAAGGAAACATTTATTTCCTAACAGCCCTGAATAACATAGATACTAAGCCCTCGTTACTAATTCATAAACTAAAATCCCTTGGACCCTTTTCTTTTTCCTTGTCCATACCTCAGCCTATGAGAAAGGATCGCCAATAGTCCAGATCAGAGAAATAAAGTCTCATTCAGACTTGAGACCTTCCCCTTTCTCTATCTAGACTTGGACCTTTATCAAGACCTCATCCTTAATTTTTTGGCCCTCCTCTAAAAACACCCAACATTCCTCCATTTTTTGGGTGTTGGCTACTTAGTATAGTCATAAATATGCTTCCTAAACCCCCTCCTAATTCTGTACAAACTAAATCTCAGACCCCCATTGTTGTTGTAACTATTTAAAACAGTCCCATACCCTTCAGTCTAAGTTTAAAAAGCAACACATCCCTGATGGGACCCTACATAAACTCATATTCAGGATGACCATGATGCACCTTGGTCATAGCTGTTATAACATGTAATTAGCAGGCCTTGAAGGTTAGTTGTGTTCTTGTCATAAATCCTAACATTGGGATAGTCTTGTCGCAGATTTCAAGAAGCATCTAGCAACACATATTGTCGATGTCCTACAAGTTACTCACAGTCCACAAATAAATAAGGCCACAACACTCTTATTCATACTTTCACTTGTTTATCACAATTCTTATTTAAGATACAAATAATAGTTGTTTATTGACATACTGTGGTTACTACTGGAGATTGCATTTCTCATAAAAAGTGTCACATCTTTGTCATAGTGGATTGTAAGTGTTTAGAAGTTGATAACAATTGGTTCTTGATTAATTTTTCACATATTGGTAATCATTTCAGGATTGGAGTTACATTTCTATCATATATCAATTGGTATTGAATATTTTCCACACATTGTTTTCATAGTAGTAAACATACTTTGCAACAATTTAGATTTTCTAAGTAACATTTAATATATTCATTGTTGTATCTTTATGGATACTATTTGCTCAATTGAATTTGTCCTTAGATTCCTTGGAGTATTACTATGTGAATGTGCACTTGCAAGCACTTTCACCCTTTCACTTTTTCATACAACTAGTTCTTGATCAGTATAAATATTATTGATATACTTTTTCCACTGCTGGAAACTATCAAAGTTTTGAGTTTGCATTGATTATTGGAATACATACAGAGTGCTACTATGGAAAGCAAATTATCTATTCTAGGATCTAAGTTTAACAAGCTAAGAACAGTCTATACAACCGTTTCCCTTCCTCAATTTAGTTGTATCCAAAATTTTCACAATCTAGTATATATGCTTGGGATTAATAATCTTGTGTTTGTATTAAAGAGGTCACTTTGAAGTTTTCTAATATTTGAACCATTGACAGTTTGATGGATAAACATTTTTTTGTGAGCAAGTTCTTGGCAGTTTGAGATTTACTCCAAAAGCTGACTTCCACGAGGGAAATATGCCGATTCAGAGCTCAGTTTTCTCTCCTGCTCATCTTCCTAACTGATCCTGCTTTCGATCATCATTTCAAAGAACAATTAGTATCTGATCTGTAACTACCTCTGTAACTTCAATTAGAGCTTATATGTAACTACCTTCAGCCCATTTTCAACTCTATTTTTGTTATCACCAGAATTGTGCTCAGGTTCCTCTAGCCTCCACCCAACATTGTCACAAATATTCCTAATTTCCTCATTTATTCTACAGTGATCACTAGAGCATTTGGGTGCCTACCTTATCTCTGTGTAGGATATCCATGCCCCAATGTCTTCCACAGTAAATAGTTTGCAAGCTCAGACAATGTTAGACATAATTTTGGATAATAATCCTTTGTCAATATAACTTCTGTGTGCCTGACTTCCTTTCGTGGGATCTGTATTGAATGCAATTGGTGGGAAGATAAGATGAGATGACAATTTTATTAATGTCAAATGAATCACCAAGATAAGTAGGTAAACCATACTTGAAAGTACATATAGTATAGATACCTGGGTCAGAGTGGGGACCTAACATCCAAGGTCGATCAAAAAAAATTCTGAATGGAAGATTGTGTGCTTGATCAAACTTGGAGAATATTTTTGCATAGAGAGAGTCTAGATCTAGAATCTCCCAGGGCTCCTTAGAAGAGTTGTGGAAGGTAGTAGATCCAGCAGGGGATGGGTTTCAAGAGGAAATTTATGTCTCACTGATTCGAAATCTGTAGTGGTATGGGCCAATGTATGATGTTTGCTTCCTTCAGTGGACAGTTAACAGGGAAAAAAGAGGCAATCCTCGTGATGAGATCTGGCAGGGGAGGTCCATGCAAGGGTTGTGATCTATGAAAATCTCCCTCATGAAAAGAGGTAGCCATCTTTGTTCTAGATAATGAAAAAATGTGGAGAGGGAGATGCCTGAGTCTTGCTGAAGGCAGTAAAATCTCCCTTTGATGAAATAATGGATACTAATACAGGACATCTGAAATTGAGATGTTCCTCTTACTTGTTCTCGTGTAAGTGGCATATTTTTTGTTTTATAATAGTGTTGATTGGTGAATTGGTGATCAATCTCAACCTGAAGTTGACAAGAGTCTACCCTCAACTGTTCAAGGAGTATCCCGAGGTTGTGCACCTAGTTTTTGCGCATATGTGCAGGACAGACATTACTGCCATCTCTCGGTTGCATGAAGTGCACAAATTGATAAGATATATTGGGTCTAAGATGTTTAGGAGGTGTGATTTAAGTGTAAATCTCAAATCACCTGGGTTAGGTCCTGCATGAATGGTAAGAGTTGACCTGAAGTGTCCAAAGAGTACTCGAAGGGGGAAGGGGTAAGGAGGAAAGGGATCAGGAGATAATGGATTTGAATACATATTGTTCCAGGCTCTGAGGGGTGACATATTCTTTCATAAATGCAACTATGATTGCACCTCAATATTCCATGGAATGCCCCATTTTACAAATATTGAATAAAGGGGGTGTTGTGTCTAAGGTGTTCCCCATGGGATTTAGGATTCAAATCTTCTTTATTGCATACCCCCTAACAGGGATTCCTGGTTTTTTGTTGATAGATTGAATTGTTTAGATCTTAGATATCGAGATTCAATTTTTGCACCAAGAGGAGCAAGGTGCTCTACAGACCAGTGCAGGGGACATGTTGTTGCATGGAGAGGAACGAGGCACTATACTGTCCAGTATGGGGAATATTTTGTCACGTAGCGTAGCTTTATGTTACCAAAATTATAAAAATTATTGTTGGCTCATAACATAAAAATTTAAAACCAAATGAAAAGTACTTAAAAAAACCATCTCGGCTCAAAAAATAAAAAAAAATAAAACCAACATAGATTCATCTTAAGCCTAGAAATTGGATCTCTCTTAGTGCTTGATAGATTTGGGTCTAAGATGGATCTATGCTGGTGTATTGACTACCCTGTTTTTTTCCAAACAACAAATAGTCTGGTGTGATGCTCTTTTGACACAAGAACATGACATTATAATTTTTTTTTAGATTTATATTCAGGAAATCAGTTAGCAGTTTTGAATAACCTTCTTTTTCTAGATCACTAAATCCATTATCAAGGCTAAGTTTGTACCACTTCTCCTGGAGTGTTTGAGCCATCTTTGTCTCTAAAGACTCATGCTCCTTGGTTTCCTTTTGATCTCCATTGATGTTCAGCTATATCCATACTCCCTTTGGGGATTCCATATTTGATTGGTTATTTTTTGTTTTTGAGGGTATTGATAAATGAGTTTGTGACAATCTAGTATATATGCTTGGGATTAATGCTCTTGTGTTTGTATTAAAGAGGTCACTTTGAAGTTTTCTAATATTTGAACCATTGACTGTTTGATGGATAAACATTTTTTCTAAGCAAGTTCTTGGTAGTTTGAGCTTTACTCCAAAAGATGACTTCCACGAGGGCAATATGCCGATTCAGAGCTTAGTGTTCTCTCTTGCTCATATTCCTAACTGATCCTGCTTCCAATAATCATTTCAAAGAACAATTAGTACCTGATCTGTAACTACCTCTATAACTTCAATTAGAGCTTATATGTAACTACCTTCGGTCTATTTTCAACTGTATTTTTGTTATCACCAGAATTGTTCTCAAGTTCCTCTAGCCTCCACCCAACATTGTCACAAATATTACTAATTTCCTCATTTATTCTACAGTGATCACTGGAGCATTTGGGTGCCTACCCCATCTCTGTGTAGGATATCCAGGCCCCAATGTCTTCCACAGTGAATAGTTTGCAATCTCAGACAATGTTAGACATAATTTTGGATAATAATGTTTTGTCAATATAACTTCTGTGTGCCTGACTTCCTTTCGTGGGATCTGTATTGAATGTAATTGGTGGGAAGATACGATGAGATGACAATTTTATTAATGTCAAATGAATGAACAAGATAAGTAGGTCAACCATACTTGAAATTACATCCAATATAGATACATGGGTTAGAGTGGGGACCTAACATCCAAGGTCGATCAAAAAAAATTCTGAATGGAAGATTGTGTGCTTGATCAAACTTGGAGAATTTTTTTGCATAGAGAGAGTTTGGATCTAGAATCTCCTAGGGCTTTTTAGAAGAGTTGTGGAAGGTAGTAGATCCATTAGGGGAGGGGTTTCAAGAGGAAATTTATGTCTCACTAATTTGAAATCTGTAGTGGTATGGGCCAATGTATGCTATTTTCTTCCTTGAGTGGACAGTTAATAGGGAAAAAATAGGCAATCCTTTTGATGGGATCTGGCTGGGGAGGTCCATGCAAGGGTTGTGATCTATGCAAATCTCCCTCATGAAAATAGGTAGGCATATTTTTTCTAGAAAATGAAAAAATGTTGAGAGTGTGGAAATTAACACCAGCAATCGATTAATTTTACTCACAACAATTATCAATTGATCATGCAAAATTGCTCACAAAAGAGACTGAATATGGAGCTATAACACTAAATTGTATTAACTGAGTGTACAATAGCCAACCCTGTAATAACATAGGTTTCTGAATAAATACAATACATCAAGAAATCGAATGCATGAGGAGGCATCCAAATCTAGCATAAAGCAGGCTTACCAAAAATAAGCAAATCCCCCATAGGTGTAAAAAGTTGATCCCAAATCTGTCATGGAGCTCATGAATTGGAAAAAAGGCATAGGCAACCTAAAGAGTGGTGGAATGGAAGCTCATACATGCTTTTGCATGGAGAAAAGAGAGGAGAATGTGTAGGACAAAAAACAAGTCAACCTCACCTAGTCTATAAAGCAGAAGGGCACCTAGGAGGCCAGGAATAAAGCAGAATTGATTCCTTTAGCTCTCCCATGCGCTACATGAGTCAAATAAGGAAATTTTGACCATTATGGATAGGAAAATAGCAACTTGCACAAGGTGGGACACATGAACTAGGCAAATAAGACAAAAATAATGGAATTAATGTCTAAGTGAGTAAAATATGGGTTGATTATTCTAACACCCCCCCTTAAGCCTGACTTATGAGTAATATATCATAAAATTATAGGGCCTAGCAACAAGTCTTAGTCACCCTTTACATATTGCAAATCCATTTCAACAAGGAAAGAGGCAAAACCAACTTGGGAAAATCCTCCCTTAAACATGTACTGTAAAACAAAATTGTAGAATCTTGTCTTCACTCATGCTTTCACAGCATGATCAGCAATCCCTAGCAGTTATTTGAGATTGCTGAAGGTCTTCTCACAAAATACTTTGGTGAAGATATCAGCTACTTGTTTTGAAGATGAACAGAAGAGTAGGTGAATGCTGCCATCATGCACAAGTTCTCTGATGTAGTGCATATGGATCTCAATGTGTCTGGTTCTCTGCTTCTGAACTGCATCCATGCAGATTCGAATGGTACTCTAGTTATCACAATATATGGTAGTTGATTACTGAGGTTCGAATCCACACTCTCCAAGTAAACCATGCAACCATAAACATTGAGTTGCTGCATTAACAACTCCTCTGTACTCTGCTTCTGTAGATAAGAGTGCAATGGCACTCTGTTTCTTGCTTAACCAGCCGATTGGCCCTTCTGCAAGCATGAACACATATCCTGATATGGAATTTCTATATGTTCTATCACCTTCCCAATCACTATCAGTAAATCCAATAAACTCAAGATCAGATTTTGCTTTATAGAAGATCCCATGTGTCCTTGTTCCATGAACAAAGTTAAGGATCCTTTTGGCTACTTTCCAATGGATCTCTTGAGGCTGATCCATGAATATATAAGCCACACTTATTGAATAACAAATATCAGGTCTAGTATGTGTCAGATACAACAAACAGCCAATCAATTGCCTATACAGTGTATTGTTTACCATCGGTGAAGAATCAGCTTCTTCCAGCTTCACTCCTGAAAGGAAAGGAGTTTTGCTTGCTTTGCAATCCTTCATTTTGAATTTGTTTAGCAAGTCCAAGGCATATTTGTACTGGTGCACCTTGATTCCATCTTTGTTTTGAGAGATCTCAAGCCCCAAAAATTGACTTAAGAGCCCCAAATCTGTCATGGAGAAGGCCTGGTTCATAGCTCCTTTTAAGGAAGCAATCTTAGCCTGTGAGCTTCTTGTAATGAGGAGGTCATCAACATATAACAAAATGATCATTAATGAACCATTAACTAACTTCAAATAGACATTTGGATCTGATTTGCACCGAACAGAATTCAATGATAGCAAGAAGCTATCAATCTTGGCATACCAAGCCCTGGGGGCTTGCTTTAGCCCATACAATGACACTCTCAACCTGCACACAAGAGAAGGGTTAGTAGAAAAACCTTCAGGCTGCTGCATATATATCTCCTCAGTGAGATCTCCATTCAGAAAGGCACATTTTACATCCATGTGATGTACCTCCCATTGCCTTGAGGCTGGAATGGCTAGAGCTAGCCTGATGGAATTCATTTTTGCCACTCGGGAAAAGGTCTCATTGTAATCTATGCCATGAACATGTGAGTAGCCCTTGGCTACCAATATTTCCTTGTACTTCAGTGGTGAACGATCAGCAGAAAATTTTGTCTTATAGACCCACTTACACTGTACTAGTTTTCTCCCTGGGGGAAGATCCACTAGCTCCCATGTGTTGCTCTTCTAGAGTGAGCTGAACTCCTCCTTCATGGATGTTTGTCATCTTGGATGTCCTGCTTCTTCTTCATATGTTTGAGGATCATACTCCACCATCAAATAGAATTTTTCAGCAAACATAGGATACCTCATGCACAGACCACTCTCAAACTGAGATCTAGTCCTTCTTGGGTCATTGGGATCCCCAGCTAGCTCACCTGCTGCATGTAGTGTCTTGGATTCCCATTTTGGCCTTGTGGGGCTGTTAGGGTCTGCAATAAACTCATCTCCATCAGAAAAATAAGAATCATCATGTTCAACAAACTCTTTACTTACTTCTTGAGGTTCAGGTGGTGAAGAGGCTTCACCAACCTCCACTTCTACAAGGGGTTCTTCTTCAAACTGAACACACCTTTCAATGAAGGATTTGTTTGTGATCAAATTTATCCACTTGTACCCTTTTGAATCTTTATAGTATCCAACAAAAAGACACTCTTGGCTTTGGGGCTGCAAAGCCTTCCTCTTCTCTGTCGGGATTCTAGCCCATGCCTTTGAGCCAAAAATCCTGAAATGGGTCACATCTGGCTTGTGCCCACTCCATGCTTCCAAGGGAGTCATACCATCAAGCTATTTGTGAGGCACCCTATTCTGGACATAGGATGCACAGTTGATAGCTTCGGCCCGGTACTTTGGTGGCAAAGTTTTGGCCTCCATCATGCATGTTGCCATCTCCTTCAGTGATCTGTTATTCCTCTTAGCAACACCATTTTGCTGTGGTGTGTAAGGGATAGAATGCTGCATCTGAATACCTGCATCTGCACAATATTTAATAAACTCAGACTTGACATACTCACCACCATTTTCAGATCTGAGGGCCTTGAGTTTCCTTCTAGACTGGTTTTCAACCAAATCCTTAAAGACTTTGAATAGGCCAAAAACTTCAGACTTGTGTTTCAGGAAGTGAACCCAACAATACCTGGAAAAGTCATCAATGAAGGTCAATGCATATTTGGCCTGACTCATAGACATATGAGGCAATGGAACAGCAACATCACTGTGGATCAGTTCGAGGGGTGCATAGGTTCTCTCATGACTAGCTCTCTCAAAGTTATGCTCTGGGTGTTTTCCTAGCATACAACCTTGGCAGACTCCTTTGGAAAATTTTATCTTGGGAAACCCTATGACCATTTCTTTTTCACTAAGATCAGATAGATACTTGTAATTTAGATGGCCAAATATTTCATGCCACAGCTTGCTGGATTCATTAGCATGAATGAGAAGAGTAGAGGGGTTTGAGTAAGGTAGGAAGTGTGAGAACATGTATACCTTTTGAGCATGATTCGCAACTCCTTTTGCAATGACTCTACCCGTTGAAATCTTTGTGATCTCAACTTCATCTGGGGAGAATATGAGCTTCTTAGGAGACCCAGTGTGGGTCATCTGGTACACTGATAATAGGTTGGAGGCGATACCAGGGACATATAGCACATTGCTGAACTGACCATGATCAAGATCTATCCTTCCTTTGCCTTTACTTTCAGTGAGAGAGTCATCTCCCAGTACAATAGATGGTCCTTTCGACATATCCAGTGAGGAGAAGGCCTCCTTAGTCAAAACCATGTGTCTTGAAGCTCCTGAATCAATGATAAAATTGGGTGAGCTTGATGTGCCAGCAACTAGAGCATGAAATCTCTCTCTGTCATCTGAACTTGATCCTCCTTCTCTCTTCTTTGAGCTTTCTGGAAGGGAGATGCCATTCTTCTCCAGGAGATTGGTTAGCATGTCTATCTACTTTTTCATACAAGAGATTTTAGTGTGATTGCCCTTATTGCAGTATGCAGACTTGTTCATTTCACCTTTGTTCTTCTTCTTATGGTTATTCTTCTTGGGACCTTGTTGATCCTCCGGAGACTGTTTCTTGTCTCTCTTTTGCTCAGGTGGAATTTTAGCTTTCTTTTTGCTTTTTGAATCCACCCTCGAATCTCTAGCAATCAAAGCTTGATCTTTGGATGGTTTGATGGTGCCCATCATCACCAGCTTGTCCTGTTCTTGTGTGAGAGATTCCATGAAATATGCAAGGCTAGGCATCTTCCAGGTTCAAGCTGTCAGTTTTGTGGCATAGAAGGTCGAAAAAAACACTAAATAATCAGGGCCCAGCTTCGAGAGGATGTCCAGTATGATCTGATCATCTTTCTTTTCAATACCACACTATTTCAGTTGCAAAACTAGTGCTTTGAACTTGGAGAAATATAGTTGCAGGGATTCAAAGCTTGTTGGACTCAGAGAAATCAGCTCATTCTCAATTTGATGTCCCCTCATCTCATCTGTCTTTCCAAAAATATCAGCAAGATTCTCCCATACTTCATTCGGTGATGTCAATCCATCGAGATGGAAAAGGAGGTCTCTGGAAATACTCAGGCACAGCAGGCCATAAGCCTCATCCCTCCTGTTGTGCCATTTTATCTTCTCTGCAGCTGCATTGGGCTCTGCTTCTATTTCCATAGTCACCCTGTAGAGGCATTTCACTCTCAATAGTATCTCCATCTCTGCTTTCCATTCAAATAAATTGAAAGGATTCAAGATAGTTTTCTGTGATTGATCCATAGCTCTAGAAAATATGTCCCGGCTGTCAGTAGAAGGCTCCCAGTCTTTGATGTCGAACCTGAAAAACAATTTTTGAAGGAGAGAAACAACCTACAATGGCTCTGATACCATATGGAAATTAAGGCCAGCAATAGATTAATTTTACTCACAACAATTATCAATTGATCATGCAAAATTGCTCACAAAAGAGACTGAATATGGAGCTATAACACTAAATTGTATTAACTGAGTGTACAATAGCCAACCCTATAATAACATAGGTTTCTGAATAAATATAATACATCAAGAAATCAAATGCATGAGGAGGCATCCAAATCTAGCATAAAGCAGGCTTACCAAAAATAAGCAAATCCCCCATAGGTGTAAAAAGTTGATCCCAAATCCGTCATGGAGCTCACGAATTGGAAAAAAGGCATAGGAAAGATAAAGAGTGGTGGAATGGCAGCTCATACATGCTTTTTCATGAAAAAAAGAGAGGAGGATGTGTAGGACCAAAAACAAGTCAACCTCACCTAGTCTAGCTTTTCCTTTTGCCTTAAAACACTGAAAAAGCCGGCAATAAAGAAAAAAAAGCAGAAGGGCACCTAGGAGGCCAGGAATAAAGTAGAATTGATTCCTTTAGCTCTCCCATGTGCTACATGAGTCAAATAAGGCAAGTTTGACCATTATGGATAGGCAAATAGCAACTTGCACAAGGTGGGACACATGAACTAGGCAAATAAGACAAAAATAATGGAATTAATGTCAAAGTGGGTAAACTATGGGTTGATTATTCTAACAGAGAGGGAGCTTCCTGAGTCTCGTTAAAGGTAGTAAAATCTCCCTTTGATGAAATAACAGATACTAAGATAGGACATCTGAAATTGAGATGTTCCTCTTACTTGTTCTCTTGTAAGTGGCATAGTTTGTGTTTTCTAATAGCGTTGATTGGTGAATTGGTGATTAATCTCAACCTGAAGTTGACAAGATTATACCCTCAACTGTTCAAGGAGGATCCCAAGGTTGTGCACCCAAATATCACCCTTCAAAGTACTCCTTGTTGTCTACACCTCAAACCGGTAGTTGGACATAAGGACTTTCCAAGCTATTCATTTCATCTAATATTTTTTTCAGACTGTGATTGTTGAGTAAAACTTGGGTTCAATACCCTATTCATGAGGTTTGTAACTTCCGATCACTGGTTGATGTTCTTGGATACAATATTCTCCAGTCTCATCAAAATTGATTCAATCTATGCTTCCTAAATGAAAAGATTTGTTGAAGAGAGAGGATTATCTAAAAGCAATGTGGTTGTTTCACCGTGAAAGTGCAGTATTCCAGCTCAAATGGACTTCACTCCTTTGTTGTCTTCTCTGTCACATGTTAGTAAAACTCCTTTTAGCTTTGGATAAGCACCCAATTCATGTTTGAACATGGTCAAGGTCAACAAGAGTTCAGAGGGAGTCGAGCCAGGATTTGGGGGTACACGGGGGATCAGGATAGGGTCAAGGGAGGGGCTGAGGCCGCCATAGGGTTGTGTTGAGACTAATAAAACAAAACAAGAATGTGGTGCGGGGAGATTAGGATAGAGGCTGAGGAGGACTGGGAAAGAGGGAGAGTTCATAGGGCTCCTTAGTCCTTACCAACCTCTATGTCACATTCAAAGCTCTGCTTCTACTTGTATCTTGGTTAATTTTCAATCAAACAATACAATCCTAGTTCAAAAACACTCTATTTTTAATACTTTTATTGTTAATAGCAAAATCATAAGGCTGTATACATCTATTTTGTTTTATATGACAGCAATTGTACATAAGCTGGATATCATAGACTAAAAAGTCATGTACCTCTAATTCAGCTTCAGCAAGTGCAGTCTGTGAGGAAGGACTCCAATGAACCAGTTTCCGACCTCTATATATGTGGCCTAGAAGAACCATTTGGCAAAATACTTCAATCTGATTGAAATATAAAATGATCAAAATAATCAGATATTGAGTAGTTTCTTATGCATAGCACATAATTTGAACTGCACTATAGTCTATACCTTTTATTGATTTCAGAGTCTTAATTTCTATTAAGAAGCATATAATCTTTGCATGTCTGTAATACATGAAAACAATTTTATAGGGGGAGAGAGATATTTCTCAATCAAAATGCAACAATTAGGAAAAAGTATAATTGAACAACATCTGTGTAGGCCATCAGTGTATAAAATGCATCACTAAAATTATCTTCTCTTACTACTTAAATTATGAAATTCATTACTCCTAACAGTAGTAAATTATCATTGAAATAGTCTCCTAAGTGAGAAACAAAGAGAGAGAGAAATCTCCTATAATAAGTCAACACATTAAATACTTGGAGAAATGTTTAAACAGAAAAGCTAGGGCTTGTTAGCACTAATTTTAGTCCTGAAAATCGCTACGGAGAAATATCTCATGTACTATGGTACTTATATCTCATATCTCTAGGATTGAGCCTTTCTCACTTGGGACAAACAAATAGCTAGGGAAATATGGTGGTTAGAGATAAACAGTTGTATACATCTAGCAACTATGACCGATATTCAGATCCATGAATTTATAATTTGGCAGAGAAAAAAATATTTGAAAACATACCTAGGGGTCAATAGCACTAATATTAGACCTATAAATAGAAAGGGAGATACGCATCGAGGTACCTAGATATCATATCTGTGCACTTGAGGAACTCCGTCCGCATGTGGGACTTACAAATAGCGAGGAAACTATGGCAGTTAGAGAGAAACAGTTGTTTAAACCTAGCAACTATAACCAATATTGATATCCATCAAATCCATAAATATACAAATCTGACAGGACAAAGAATACAAAAAATGATTTGAAAACATGACATTTCACAAAAAATGGATTTGTTCAATCATTTGTCTCTTACCAAATTCTAAAACAAGGTATCCACTGATAGTTCCTAAAAAATTAAAGAGAAAAAAAACAGGAAACACAATTTAAAACTTAAAAGAGAAATCTCCTGTAAGAAGTCAACACATTAAATACTTGGAGAAATGTTTAAACAGAAAAGCTAGGGCTTGTTAGCACTAATTTTAGTCCTAAAAATCGCTACAGAGAAATATCTCATGTACTATGGTACTTATATCTCATATCTCTGGGCTTGAGCCTTTCTCACTCGGGACATACAAATAGCTAGGGAAATATGGTGGTTAGAGATAAATATTTGTATACTCTAGCAACTATGATCGATATTCAGATCCATCAAATCCATGAATTTATAATTTGGTAGAGAAAAAAATATTTGAAAACATACCTAGGGGTCAATAGCACTAATATTAGACATGTAAATAGAAAGGGAGATATGTATCGAGGTACTTATATATCATATATGTGCACTTGAGGAACTCCTTCCTCATGTGGGACTTGCAAATAGCAAGGAAAGTATGGCAGTTAGAGAGAAACAGTTGGTTACAGCTAGAAACTATAACCAATATTGATATGCATCAAATCCATAAATATACAAATATGGCAGGGCAAAGAATACAAAAAATTATTTGAAAACATGACATTTCACAAAAAATGGATTTGTTCAATCATTTGTCTATTACCAGATTTTAAAACAAGGTATCCACTGATAGTTCCTAAAAAGGGAAAGAGAAAAAAAACAGGAAACACAATTTAAAACTTAAAAATAAATCTCCTGAAATAAGTCAACACATTAAATACTTGGAGAAATGTTTAAACAAAAAATCTAGGGCTTGTTAGCACTAATTTTAGTCCTGAAAATCGCTACGGAGAAATATCTCATGTACTATGGTACTTATATCTCATATCTCTGGGCTTGAGACTTTCTCACTTGGGACATACAAATAGCTAGGGAAATATGGTGGTTAGAGATAAACTGTTGTATACATCTAGCAACTATGACCGATATTCAGATCCATCAAATCCATGAATTTATAATTTGGCAAAGAAAAAAAGATTTCAAAACATAC
Source organism: Pseudotsuga menziesii (assembly GCA_001517045.1). Lineage (NCBI taxonomy): Eukaryota > Viridiplantae > Streptophyta > Pinopsida > Pinales > Pinaceae > Pseudotsuga > Pseudotsuga menziesii. Next base: position 252,372 of record LPNX010185658.1, read on the forward strand.
CTAGGGGTCAATAGCACTAATATTAGACCTGTAAATAGAAAGGGAGATATGTATCAAGGTGGTTAGATATCATATCTGTGCACTTGAGGAACTCCTTCCTCATGTGGGACTTGCAAATAGCGAAGAAAGTATGGCAATTAGAGAGAAACAATTTTTTACACCTAGAAACTATAACCAATATTGATATCCATCAAATCCATAAATATACAAATATGGAAGGGCAAAGAATACAAAAAATGATTTGAAAACATGACATTTCACAAAAAATGGATGTGTTCAATCATTTGTCTATTACCAGATTCTAAAATAAGGTATCCACCGATAGTTCCCCTGAAAAAGGAAAGAGAAAAAAAATAGGAAACACAATTTAAAACTTTAAAGAGATGCCAAGTATAGAAACATTGGTATCTTTGTAGGAGTTTTCAACAGATGAATTTGTCAATAAGGTGGGTACATACTATAGACATATTACATAATTATTGGTTGTGTCAGTGTAAATGAACAAAGGGAGGAATTTTAATATCCAGTCTATCTCTTTACTTCCAAAATAGACATAATTTTCGAGGTTAGTGGAAATTTTCTATTGTTCCCAACGTAATTATTCTTATTCTATTATGCAATTCTTGATGCCAAAATCTCTACAACCGATGTCAATCTGCACAGGAATGGTTCTTCTCCTCGACATGTGTATATCTATCAAAAATTAAGACAGGCCTTTATATTAGGGTCTATAATTCCCTAGAGTTTCAGGAGGTCATTGTTTTGATTGGACGTGGCGATTGGTAATTGCCAAAAAAGTGGACCTAGTCAACATGGTCAACTATGATGAGTAGATTCTATGGAGGTTTTGAGCCTATATAAAGAAAAAAAATATCTATTAAAACACAACTTGGAGTAACTCAATAGTCGAGAACTTGGAGCAGCTCAAGGACAACTCAGAATTTTAGCTCGCGAGCTTTGATAGCTCCATATCATGGGAGCACTGGTGGCTCTAGAACGAAGATCACAGATCGGAGATAGCATATCCAGGAACAGGTTTATCTGAAATTGCTTTTGAAATATGAAATTTGTAATGGATATTGTGTTTGTGTGTGCTTCCAATTGTGTTTTTCTGATTTCTTGGAAAGCAGACCTATAGGTTGTTGAGTTTACTTATTGGACTCTCGGCTTCCTGCACCAACTAGCTTCTCTTGGTCCAATGCAGCTCAACTTTAAAACTTTGAACACTTGAGACATTAGACTCTGATTATCTAGTTGAAAAGTAAAATTGTGAAACTGTGCACTTATTTCCAAACAAATCAAAATCAATCAAAGACACACTAAATCTTGGGATTTAATTCCAAAAAAAGACAATAAACCAGAGATCTAACTATTCAGTTCTTTCTCTAATGCAACTGTTAAAATGCAATGGCCACTTAGCCTTGCTAAAATACAAGTATACTATGTACAACTGAGGATTTGATGATTTAAATTCAAAATATATTGTCCAAACCACCCAACTGATATATGGCAATAATCTGACATCTAAATAACTATATTCCTTATGTCTTCTGTTCATATTCTCACAAAAATTTTGATTATTGTTGTCTAGATCTATATAGGAATGTAGATATGTCACATGTGTAATGTTCCCAAGTAAAATTGCACTAAAATTTTCAACTTATTGTTGAATAGATTGGGCTTATTACCTTGTCAAACGTTCCACTATCACCGTGTTAGATAGTTGTAAGTCATATTCTTAACACCAAACATACTAGGGTAAAGAACTTGACCCAACTAAATGGTTTTTGTCTATCTGATGTACTGATTTTAATTCACTAATTTTGACAAATGCTTTGCAAACCTTTCTCTGACTACTGTAGGTAACAATAGGGACCAACTAAATTTCTGTGGAGACCTTTTTCAAACACTTAATATGTAGACTGTTGTAGCTGACTATCATGTCCCTATCTTAACTTTACCCAAACTTTTGACCCAACTGCCGCCAGATATTTATAACTTCATCAACACTTTCAAAGGTAACTATTGTAACAACAATGAAGACTCTTTATGGGAATTCAATCTCACTACTATGCTTTGAAAATGACATAGTTGAACTGGGTTGATAAGTATTTTTGCAATGATATTAATTACCCTCACTTTTAGCCTGGTTGTGACCCACTTTATGAATGCATTTCATAGGGAGTTTTTGACAAACACTTTGTGTGTGACTGTTGTAACTGCCTGTCAAATTTTAGAATACTATTGTACCATTTTTATTGATTTACTATGTGGTTTTAGCAAGCAATAATGTATGGAATTTTATGTGGTACAAATAGGTAATTAATAGCAATAAAAACATCCAATAACCAATCATAACAACACTTCATATCTGCAATTTATTTGAAATAACAAGTTGCATGCCTGGAAAATGATGGATATCAACATTAATTTTGTGAAACCACATGTGGTAAGAGATATTTGGAGAGAACCTGATATTGAGAACCACGACACTTTCTTGCAAGATCTGCTATCATAGAAGAAGTATTTACTACAAGTGAACATGCTTTTACACATCCATAAACAGCTACAAGATTCACCTGCCAAGCACCGTAATCATTGTGGAATTCATCAAATTTCCTATTTCTATTTAACCTAATTGTAACTTCCTACCCAAGGATGGCCAAAAATATTGCATGCCTAGTGACGTGATCCACCCTTTGTTTTTATGTTGGTTGGGGGAGCAATTCTAGGTACTTTTCTCGCATAAAGAAAAAGGGGTTTTTGGGGATTAAATGTCCCCCTTTGCATATTCATGCAATGCCCTCAGTGGGCAGAGATTGGAACAGTCTGGGATTTCATTTTGGATTGATATTATTGATGTGGGAGTTGCTGAAGTCCTAGATCCACTTGCATTGGGTGCCCCTGTCCTTGTACCTATCCCTGTCCCTGTCCCTTCTTCATCATAATCTGAATCGTTGCCACTGCTAGAGTTACTCATGCTGCTAATTTCTCAATTTTTGAGTCTTATGTTCCGATTGTTCTGATTAGTGATTTGTAAAGTTTTGGAAGCCTATGGCAAGGATTTCATTTTCATTTGTAATTTTTTTAAAATTTTGTAAAATAACATGCCTAAACAATGGAACATTGAATTTAATGGCTGGAAATGAGAGGCAAGAGCTTTAAAAAAAAATAAAAAATCTAGGCATGAAAGCATATGTGAAAGAACCTCATATTCAGGTTTGGGCACATTAGAACAACACTAAACAGTAAATAAAGTGAAACACTGGTGTGTGTTCATTGTTTTGGGCACAATTTCAATTTGGCACTGTTTGTCTTCAATCTTCATAAAACAATCCAGGGCATAAAATTTATTGTTTTATAACATGGATATTGAAATATGATAATGTTGAATGTATTAATTTTTAAATTAACAAATTTTAATGAGGCATGAGTCATGACCCTACCTCCAACTAGTAGATCTGGTACTCCAAGATATGAGCTAGTTACCAGATTTGAGCTAGTGGATGAAGTTGAACTGGGTCTCAACTCTACTCTAGTAGCGGCTCTCCTTCAATAAGAAATGGCTCTCTTCCAAATAAAATAATGTTCCTGCTTCAAAATTGGTGGCTCCTCCAAATTCCAATAACCAACTACTCTCCAAAAAGTGCAGCGGTTGTCCTAGATAGTAGTTATCCATGGGCTGAGACTGTTCACGAGTTGGATCCTCGATTGGTTGGGATTGTCCACGGGCTGTAACTCTACACCTATTGGCTCTCCACTAGTTATACGGTCTCCACAAGTTCAATAATTATTTGACTGATTGTAGAAATATACGTGCCCACCAAAGTTCTATATTTAAGCTATGCCTCTTCTTTTATGTTTCTTTAGGGATAGAGAAAAAAATAACAGTAGCATTCTTACCTCTATCTCTAACCAGGGTGCATAATGGTTCTATTAAGCTGACTGAGGGGATCCATCTATCTCCAGAATCTTATTAGAATGAACCCATTGATGCACTGACTGAATGCATTATAAGATTGTCGGATGATATACAAACATAGGGGAGACATGGAAATTTATCACCCATTGAAGAAGAATGGCATAGAGAAGAAGACAAATTCAGTTGATTCGAAGAAATAAAAGAAGCAGTAGTTACTCGCTGCACTTTTTTCAGTCCAAGGAGGGAAACAACTTTCAGCCTTTCACATGTTCAATGCGTCCACACTCCATGGTTCTCCACGAGCTCAACAATGAAAACTCTTCACAGTTCAATTCAGGGCTTTCCATAGTAATGACTGCCAAGTTTATGAAATGATTTGCAATGAAATGGTGAAGTAAAATCTTAAAGGTATTTTAGGAAGTTAGGTTAGGATTTAATAATTTTAATTTTGTTTTATGAGTTAGGATTTAGTTTAGTTATGATTTAATTGATTTTTTTTTTAATTTTTAATTTAATTTTATAAATTTAATCTAATTCAATATTATAATTTATTCAATTTATAATTTAATTTAATTAAAATTTTTAATCAAATTCAATTCAATTTAATTTTAATTTTAATGTAATTATTTTTATTGAAAAATAGAAAAATCTAAAAATTAGGGGTTTCTAGGCATTCCTCCATGAAGGTAGACGTGGGGGACGTGGGGGGATGCCTAGAAGCCCCCCTAGAGGGGAAACATGTTCCGCACCTAGGGAAACTTGGGGAAATGCATTTCTTCATGTTTCCCCCAAAAGGGGGACATGGGCAAATGTTTCCCCAAGAGTTTCCCTATCCTGGATGCATGGAGAAGCGAGGGGGCATGTTCTCGACCCTAGTCGGATGCATCCCCATGGAACATTGTATATTTCTCAAACAAGAGGCCCTAAGGGGAAGGGTGTATCTCTTTTTCCTATTGCCAACACCATGGTGGTTAAGCACGGGTGGTATGTCAAATCCAACACACTGAAGGGGATCTCCTCCCCTACAAATGTGGACTAGTCAACCAGTGATATGAGCATGCAACAACAAATCTGGTTCATGAGCCTTTCAGTTTCCTAGTTGTTAGGGTTTTATTTTTTGAGTGCTAATCGGTTTATCATGTACTCAAATTTTTAACAACAACCAAGTCACCTACATGTCATGTTGCATCGCAACTTGTTACCCAAATGACTCGGTGAATGGAAGTGGACCCACATGTGGTATACAAAGAGTAGTAATCTTGTTAGTTTTTGTGATTGTTGTTTGAGTCCTCCTCGACAAAAGTTTTAAGTCTTTGAAGTTTGTACTTAATAAGGGAAACTAGTTTTCATGTTAAGGGTAGTTGTGAGAACAAATAAATGAAATAATACTTTAAAAAAAGGGTCTCTAAAACACCTCCCTTAGTGTTAGTACATTGTGTTAGGGTTTTTTAAAGTTATATATATATTTTTTATTTAATGTTTTTCCAACTATAAGAACATGTACCTGATGTCACACGGGATTGGGAACTTACCCTTGGGAGTGATACTGCCGAGGACTGCCATGTATAGTTTTACTAAGTATCATGAATTATAGATCTTCCAAGAAAAAAATTGAGATAAATTTGTCATGCTTGACTAAAGCCGCCCACAATGGGGAGGGAACTAAATTCATGATCACCTCACAGCATAGTTTACATTCTGTTTTCTCAGTGTTATGAATTGCAGATGCCCCGGGAAATAAAAGACAAAAACCTTTCCATTGCAATAGTCCTACAAGTGAAAACACTTCAGCCAAAGCTCATAAACAAGGCTCACTTGTGGATCACAACGGCATAAGGTTAGTTTCTTTTGTAGCAAAAAAACATGTCGCATATGGAAATGCACGGTTCTACGGAAACCCAAAACATTAAGGGTTCCCTTCATGGAAAGGATAGAGAGCTCAGTATTAAAGAAACCTACCAGCTGGGGGCAGGCCCTGGGTTCAATTCCTAGCATGTTCAGATTCCAACAAATTTTACCCATTAGTTGATCACGCAATTGACATTAGTTCAATTTCCTCTAGATCAAACAAAAATATTGAAAATGAACTGGTATTGGAACCAAGCTTATATATTGCATTGATTAATAAACCCATTTTTTTATTTCTAACCCTAGCTAACCCCCCTAACCCCTAAATCCCCTAACCGCTAAATCTCATAATGTGACCATAGTGACAATCTATGCATTTTATGCACATATATACTAAGCAACTAGCATAAACAATTACCAACTAACATCTAACGTAACTAACATAAACAATGAAGTCTTATACTAATATATGTATTCAATGCACCTACAAAACTTGCATGGACAATTCATGATGCACCATAACACATCATTTAATGAAAAATATGAAACTTGTAGTCAACATAAAAATGAAAATGAATAGGAAAATAACAAGGACAATTTCATTCCAACAAGACAACCATTTTTTCTTCAGGAAGCATAATGGGCATTTCCTCATATAGAATTTCCCCCTCTATTGTAGTGCATGGATTTCATTTTATAGGCATTATGCATCTATTAGTTTCAATTGAAGAACATTTACATTTGCATTGAAAATTTATTTAGTGTGTCAAACTCAACATTGCATGTCCTCGAAGCACTTACGAATCTTGACAGGATTACCTTTTGAGTTGAGAAAAAGAACTCCATGTTATTGATGAATCTTCGACATCACTCAACAATGATGAAGGGTTTTATTTTTCTCCTCCTTTATCCAAACCTATAGAGAATCAATGGCTTTGGTTTTATAAATTAGGATTAATATAAAATTTAATTAATTTGTGTTTTATATAAATATAATAATTTGTTTTTTATATAAATATTATATTTGTTTTAATGGTATTTTTTGTTATAGTAGTATATATAATAAACTTGGATCGAGGACATTGGACGAGAAGAGTTGTGCACATCGTGAATCATGTTGGTGGTGACGTCAGATGAAAAATTTACCTGGCCACTAATGCATAAAGGAGGTTTAACTTGATAATGATAAGGAGAGGTCATCACTGCATTAGACGTATCAAATTCTGTGAGGTCAGGCCTGTAAGAGGTTGAGGAATCAAAATATTTACCTGAAACTCTGAGATGGGGTTCGGCCTCTACCTTTACTACATATGGATTTGAGACTGGTTCTGGGTCAGCAGGCCAGTTTAATAATAATTGAGTCTTTGATTGGTTAAAATATTGTTCTTGGCACTTCCACTGGTTCAATTATTATTGGATCAACTGCTATGACGTTTAAATGAAATGAGCCTAGTAAAGCCACGTCAACTGGTGCAGCTAGTTCAACAGTCACAGATCATGATATTTATATTGAAGTGAGGAAAACACCTCAGTATGGGACTAATTGGGACTCTTACATTGAAGGATAGACAAATATCTATGATGCTTATAGGTATCGATATGGTACTAGTTCTCGTACCTAATTCATAATTGTAGGAACCTAATTTCCCTTTGGCACGCGCTTAACGGTTTGCTTCAATGATGCAGCAGGGATAAAGATGGTCAGTAGCAAATTTTTGCAATTGTTTTTTTGGATCTATGAAGATCGAGGTGCATGGAACCAATATTACTAATAGAATGTAGACAAATTACAAAATTTACTAAATTGTAACACTTCATTGTCACAATTGCAATTCTCATGACACAATTAAAAATGACTAACATAAATGACTAATTCGTATTCTTCTAGCTAGTCATTTTTTATGTCGTGACTAAATTAGTCGTTTATGTTAGTCATTTTTAACTTTGTGAGTTATTATTTAGTCATATTGTTAACTGGTGACTAAATTAGTTATTAATTTTAGTCGTTTATAGTTGAGTTAATCAAAATTGCTCATATTTAGTATGAAATCACTTGAAAAACCTATGGTGACTAGAATTTTTAGTCACCTAGTAGCTAATTCCTCATTTTGTACTAGTGGAGTATACTAACAAGTGGCAGCATCCTCAAACTACTTATAACTGTTGCAAGTGGAAACTTCCCTATAATTGTGGTCATGATTCCCCAAGAAAGGGGAATAGGAGCAGGTGGCTCATTAAGTAAAAAATGACCCAGAAGACCTAGGCATTGATATAAAAATTCAAATTGAAGACAGCTGGGATGCTCATTTCTAGAATTGTGATCATTATGAGTAAATGAAGGGCACATGAGAAATTCGATGGAGGGGACTTGTTGAAGTGAGTTTGAGGAGTTAAGTGTTGAATATTGAACTTGAGCAGCTACTCTAAGCTGAAGTTCTTACTACAGTGAGAAGGACTGAATTATTGTTGTATATCCAGTAAAGGGACAGAGGATCTAAAGGTTACATTTCTCACCCAGTACTCTACCAGGAGGACCAGGAGACAGGCTCGAGGGTCCTGAGAAATTGCAGACTATGCTTTCTCCGGGAGTTGTTTCGGAGGAACAGCCTCCTTAAGCTATTATCAACTCATCCATTTGACAGGTTCTAAGCTGATGTCACCTCATCCATTTGGTAGGTTCTAAGTTGTTGTCACCTCATCCATTTGACAGGTTCTACTTTTTTAGGTTAATTTATAGTTTATCTACTATTTCAAAAAAAGATTAAGAGTTTTTCAAGATATGCATATTATTATTTTATTAGGGTTAGTGAAGAAGAAAGAGCATTTTTTATTGATAAAATTAGTAATTAGCAGATTATAATTGAAATAGTAGAGATTTTGCTAAGTGAAAGGTGAATAGAAAAATTACCAAACTGTATTTTTCCACGCCTTTTACAAGGCATTACTTTAGTACAGCAGGTCTGCTTAGTTTAGATAAGTAGATTTGTTTATTAATTCTGAGTGTAAATGCAAACAATTATTTCTATAGTTTTATGTAATTTATTTACAGAAATCTAGCTTCACTTGCTGTGTCTATTGAAAGTAACTACATTATCTAATTACAGGAAGGAGTAGATTATATAATAAACACTAGTAATTATAATATTTATAGAATTAACACTAGTATTAACACTTATTATAAATTCAATCAATAACTTTTAATAAACAAATATAGGAATAATAAAAGTTTTACTTAAGGTTTAACCTAGCTACTATTTCATAGGTCATTATAATTATTTATTTAAGCTTACAACTATACTCTATTTTATGTAAGCACGGGTGTTTTTAATGCAAACCTTAAGAACCATCTAAGGTTTACAAGAGATAGGATTTATGTCTGAAACAGACTTTTACATCCTTATTCTTAATACAAAACCTAACAAAAGTAAATAATTATTACTAAAAATAAAATGAATATAGAGATAAAATTTATTGTTGAAAAACCATTTAATTACAGTATTATAGGTTATCCAATGATAATACCGTTTTTTAAGAGAAACATGATATTTTATTTACTCAATAACACTCTGCAAATTAAATACTAGAAATTACTATAAACCATTCATACCTAAATGTAAATTAAAATTAAAATAATACTGTAAATAAACTAAACAGAGACAAAATGAATTAAGCATAATGGCCTATGGCCTTTTGTAACATCTTTCAAGGCTTAAGCCTAATCAAAACAAATTATACAAGTATAAACAGAAGTCGTAAACCAAAAATATTAGCATTACATTTCATAGAAAGAAAAAACCCTTCATCTATTTACAATAATTACTAAATGGACAGTCTTTTCTTTTCCTACAAAAAAACCACTTAAAACTTCAAGTAATCACTTAGTAGTTGAAAAGTAATATCATGGCTTAAAGTCGAGTCTGTAAATCAAAAAGTTGTTACATCTTCCCAAGCCATAAAGGCTCAACCAAAAATCGTAAGTCATGGCTGTAACAGCCTTAAACATTTCCACATAACAACCTCTAGGTTTTTAAAAGTAGTATAAAATAAAAAAGGAGCAATAACATAACAGTAAATCATGGTCGATCCCACAACCAGTACAATGAAGCTTCCATTTTTCCAACACAACATGATGTGCAGGAAAAACCCTCAATGATCACCGGGGCTTACCAGGGTTTGCGTGGATGAAGTTTGAAGAGATGTGCTAGCATCCAACATCCAAAACCAAGAGAGAAAGCTGCATAGTATAATAATAACAATTTTAATCTTAAAATTTTAATGGAAAAGACTAACTCTTCCTAAAATGCAAACAATGTCGGGCAATTACCTGGTAAAGAAGTCGTTTGGGAGAAGGTGTGGAAACGAAGCCACTAGAGCCAACTCAATGGCACCTCAGAGAGTAATGCTGAAAACTATGAAGATTCCAAGTGAAACATAAAAACCTAAATCATGCTCTAAAGAAATTTAAACACCATGAAGGAAGCAAACCAACCAGAGGCAGAAGCCCATGTCACCATGCACTTAAACCACACCTCAGTTTCTCAAGTCGACGGCCAAAAACCAGCCTCAATACACCAGTGCTTACAAAGCAGTCAACAAGATTCAAGAAAACACGGTATGTTCTCACCTACACAAGCTCACAGCAATTTTTGGAGGACATATTTACACCTCAGAGGTCATCACAGAGACATGGTGGCCATGAGCTCTCACCTCGGCTGCACCACTATTGAAGAAACCCTCTCAATTACGAAATGAAGGATTAGGACAATCCTTTAATTCAACCTTAACCTAATGGATAAAACACCTCCACATGTCCTCAGTATTTTTTCACCTTCATGGTTTGCAAATCAATAGACGAATATGCAGTTCCCAATCTACAAATAAATGATTGGATTCAAAATCATAAACCATTATAACAACGTAAAATTGATTTCCAATAATGCAAATATGCATGGTCGGGTCGATACTTAGTTGAAAACCATAGGATTGATAAAATGATGGTTCCTTTTTACTAGACAAGTTGGGATATTTTATTATCTAACTAGGTTATAGTATAAATAAAAGAATCTACTTCTAAGTAGTAAAACATTTTGAGAAGGTAATTTAATCATCCTTTGAAGTAATCATTGAAATATGGAAATTAAGAGTGATGGTGTAAGTATGGCCCAAGCAATATAAGACCTTCCATAATATATAAAGTGGCAATAATACTTCAACGTAATTTCAAATTTTAACAACTGTTTTTTGAAAGTGTAATTTTTAGTTAGAGGTTACACTAAGAAACAACGTTAAAAGACACAAGTTTAAAGATTACTAAGTAAAGTTGAAGTGTAAAGATGAAATTTTTTAATTACAAGTGGAACCTTGGACCAATTTCTACAATTTAGTGCGCAGTTGGGAAATCAAATAAGTACCACATATCTACTATTGATATGAGTCTCAATTGTAAACCAAAGACTGAATATTGAGAAAAATAGTTTAAGAGTCAAGTAGTTTTCTATCTTTTAAGAAATCATCTAATAATAGAACACTAGGGTAAGGATAAGCTTCATAATATTTCTATGATGACTTAAGAGCTCTTAGAAACAAAAATCTATGGATAAGACAGACTAGGTTTATAGTTCAATAGAGTATAGTATTTCTTTCATATTTACAAAAGGATTCAAACGATTTTGATCAAAAACCAAACTCCAAATGCCTTTGAATGATCTAAGCTTAATTCTGCGAACCATATCTCTTTCTATTTAAACTTTAGATCACAATTACTACAAACAAAAGTATGAGTATTCTTTAGAAATAATCTTAATCATCCAATTGAATTTGATTTCATTTTGATAGTAATTTGGTCATGCAATTTAATCCATGCATATGCAGTTATTCTTAAACATATTTAAGAAGTTTTGACGACTTTAATAAGGTCAACGTTACCTCTTACGGAGACAAGATGCAATTAAACATTATAATACTAGCATCATATTTATGATAGTGAAGTATCTTTCTTGACCTAGATATATTTTTTACTGGAACAAAATGTTTACCTGTTAGAACCTCTAAAAAGAACAATCATTTCCTTTGTGTTAGCTATAAGCTAGGTAAACCCCGATCACACCTAAGAGATTCTCCCTACTTGAAAAAAGAAAACAATAACATACTTAGCATTAGTAAGAGTCCGATTTATTTTCTACTTTCTCGAAATTGCAACTACTATGTTAAAATAGTAATAACACAGTATTTAAGATAAGCCTTTAAGTTATACAGAACCATATAAAAGAAGTAATCTTCATTTCTATTTCAAACTGTTTAATTATCCGCTAATCATCATACCAAGAAAAGAAAGTTTAAACCTTACGAAGAAATCTCTGGTGAATTTAAGAAAATCAAGCCACCAACCTTTAATGGTGAAACTGAGAAGGGAGAAGAGGCGGAATCCTAGCTGTCCGGGATGAAGAAATACTTCCAAATTTATAACTGATCTAATCAACTGAAGGCCAGAATGCCTATTTATAATCTTACAAGGAAAGCAGATATTTGGTGGAAGGACCTAAAAAGAGTAAAAGGTATAAGGGAGAAAAATATTAATTGGAGTACATTTAAGAAATGTTTCAAGAAGAAATTTTTATCTGAACAATATTATGAGGAGAGGGCTAAGGAATTTTACAAGCTAAAACTAGGAACAATGAATATGAAAGAAGTAAATAGTATATTTCTAAGTCTGCTGAGGTATGTGTCGTATATTGTAGATGAGAAACCTAAGGTACAATGGTTTCTCAGTTGTTTACCTTATCATATAAAAGACAGAATTGAGTATGACAATCCAAAAACTTTAGAAGAAGCAATGAGAAAAGCGAATTTCTGTTATGAACAAAATCGTAAAAGGAAAGTATGACCAACTGGAGGGCCAAAAGAAGTAATAACCTTGAATAGAAAATAAAAGGTTTTGTACCTAACCAAAATTTTAAGAATAGCAACACGAGAAATTTTCCTAGTAAAAATTTCCAAGGGAGTGAAAGTAATTCACAGACCAATCCAAATAATCGAAGGAATAAAGAATCTGCAAACAACCATAGTAACTATACTAAGAATTTTGAATGAAAGGAACCAATAAAGTGTTGGGAATGTAATGGTCCGCATTATGCATCAGTTTTCCCCAATCATAAGAATATTGTTAGCGACATACACACAATATAGGAGGAGATGAATGTTTGTGATCTAGCGAGGACAATGCCCAAAATCAACACAGCATTGGAGAATAGGCAAGAAAATTGTCAAACTTTCATGGTGGAAGTGGAAGGTAAGCTAAATCAAATACGTATATCTATTTTAATCGATCCAGGAGCTATTTTAAGTTATATTTCTCCTAATTTAGTAGAAAAGTGTAATCTCTCAGTTGAAAAGTTTGTAATATCTTGGTTAGTTTAGCTAGCTACTGGTTCAAAGAGAAAAGTAATTAGCTTTGTTAAGAGTTGTGCAGTAACCAGGGATCAGTTTGAAACCTGTGTTAAGCTTATTGTGTTACCTTTAGGTTCATATGATATGTTAATTGGTATGGATTGGTTAGAAGAGCATAGGGTAGTCCTGAACTATTTTGATAAAACCTTTACTTGCATAGATAATGATGGAGAGTTAATAAATGTAAAAGAAATCCCTAGGAAAACAACCATAAGGCAGATTTCTACTTTGCAACTTAAGCGAGTTGTTCGCAAGGGCTATAAAGCTTTTTCCGTAATATTAATTAATGAATAAAATACTAATAATGGAGATAAATTAAAACTGGAAGATATTCCGATCTTAAGGGAATATTCAGATGTATTTTTGGAAGAAATTTTGAGACTTCCTTCGAAACAGGAATTAGATTTTACTATTGATCTGGTACCTGGTGGAGTTCCCAGCTCAAAAGCCCTTTATAGGATCAATATAATGGAATTAAATGAACTTAATTTGCAGTTAAGAGAACTCATTGACAAGAATTACATTAGACCGAGTGTGTCTTCGTGGGGGGAAGCTGTCATTTTTGTTAAGAAGAAGGATGGAACTCTACGACTATGTATAGATTAATGTCAACTAAATAAGATGACTATCAAGAACAAATACCCGTTACCCTGCATAGATGATCTATTTGATTAGCTACGTGGATCAACGTTGTTCTCAAAGATTGATTTACAATCTAGTTACCACTAGGTCCAAATCAAAGATGAAGACATATTTAAAAGAAATTTTAGGACCCGGTATGGTCATTATGAGTTTGTCATTATACCATTTGGGCTTACTAATGCCCCATCTATTTTTATGTGTTTGATGAATAATGTAATGCATAAATATTTGGATAAATTTGTGGTCATATTCATTGATGACATATTAATTTACTCAAAGTGTGAAGAGGAACATAAAGAACACGTAAAAGTTGTCTTACAAGAGTTACGAGAACATCAACTATATGCAAAATTTAGTAAATGTGACTTCTTTAAGGATAAAATTCAGTATGTGGGTCATGTGCTGACTAAAGAAGGAATTTTAGTTTACCCTGAAAAGATAAAGGAAATCAAGGATTGGCCAGTCCCAAAATATTTAACTGGTGTCTGATCATTTATGGGGATTAGTGGTTATTATCGAAGATTCATCGAAGGGTTTTCAAGAATTGCAAATCCTATAACCTCTTTGCAGAAGAAAGAGAAAATAGTTGATTGGAATCAGAAGTGTGAAGACAATTTTAAAAACTTAAAAATGTTATTAACCACTACACCAATTCTAAGAATTGCCGACCATAATAAATATTTTATAGTATGTACTGACGCATGCAATGACAGTTTGGGTGGAATTTTCACTTAGAAATGGCACGCCATTGCTTATGAGTCTAGGAAGCTGAAGGTTCATGAGAAAAATTATGCGACCTATGACTTAGATTTAGTTGCTATCATACATGCTTTAAAAATGTGGCATCATCATTTAATCGGAAGGAATTTTATATTAATGACAGATAATAAATGATTGAAATATCTATTGGACGAACCTAACTTTAATGATAGGCAAGCTAGGTGGCTAGCTTTTCTTAGTGAATATGATTTTGAAATTCAACACATTAAAGGAAAAGAGAATAAGGTTGTTGATGCAGCTCAACTACATCAACATCCAGCTCAACTACTTCATCCATTGCCTATTCCTAGCTGGAAATGGGAGATAATTAGCCTTGATTTTATCATGGGACTCCCTAGAAATTAAAACTTAAATGACTCAATAATGGTAGTTCTTGATAAATTGAGTAAAGAAACCCATTTTATACCTGTAAAAAATACTTATAAAGCAACAAATATTGCTGATATTTTCTTAAAACAAATTTTTCAGTTGCATGGAATACCGAAGGTGATAATTTAAGACCGAGACCTTGAGTTTACAGGTAACTTTTGGAAATATTTGTTTAAAGGGTTGAATACTACATTAAACTTCAGTACCTCTTTCCATCCTCAAACCAATGGATAGAATGAAAGAGTAAATCAGGTATTGGAGGATCTGCTCAAAAAGTATGTAAAGGAGCATCCAGGTAAATGGGAAGATTACTTACACCTGGTAGAATTTCCTTACAATAATCATTATCAAGCTTCATCTAGATATAGTCCTTTTGAAATTCTGTATGGAAGGAAATGAAATACCCCCATCTATTAGAGTAATCTAGTTGACAGGCTAGTATTAGGACTTGAATTATTAAAGGATATGGAGTTAATTGTAAAACAAGTACAAGGTAACTCGAAAGTTGCACAAGATTGACAGAAAATCCAAGCAGATCTTAAACGAACTCCAAAGGAGTTCCAAGTAGGTGAACATGTTTTTATTAAGGTGAGACCTAAAAATAGTTCTGTGAGGTTAGGTATTTATGCTAAGTTAGCACCCCGATATTGTGGTCCTTTTGAAATACTATCTAGGAGAGGATAGGTAGTATATCAGTTGGCTCTACCATCAAATTTAAGAGCTCATAATGTTTTTCATATTTTCGTATTAAAAAAATATGTACATGATGCTACTCATGGTATTAACTGGAATGGTGTGCAGGTGGAACTCGAAGGAGATTTTCTCATGGAACCAGATTGTATCCTCGAAAGGAGGGAGATATCGCTTCAAAATCGAAACATTGGTCAGGTGAAGGTGCAATGGAAGCACCTTAGTCCAGAAGAAGCCACCTGGGAATAGAAAAGTCATATGCGAGATGCATATCCAATTCTATTTTAGGGAGATTATGAGGATGAGGAATAAATAACATCAAGGATGATGTTATAAATTAAGGGGCCATGTATGTCACAACCCCCAATTTGAAAAACAATTTAATGTCATTGAGGAACATTATGTTATATTTTATGATAAAGTTTGTAATTGATGACCAAGTGGGGTCACGGATAATTAATGTATTGCAGAATATTTTATTAATAAATAATAAATGATGAGACAACAACTTAGCAAAGTTGTTAAATGAGTGTTAACTAGTCACTTGGTGGAAGAGACTGGGTGGAGAGTTTACTGACAAGTGGCAGCATCCTCAAACTACTTCTAACTGTTGCAGGTGGCAACTTCCCTATAATTGTGGTCATGATTCCCCAAGAAAGGGGAATAGGAGAAGGTGGCTCATTAAGTAAAAACTAACCCATAAGACCTAGGCATTGATATAAAAATTCCCATTGAAGACAGTTGGGGCTCCTCATTTCTGGAATTGCGATCATTTTGACTGAATGAAGTGCACATGAGAAATTCGATGGAGGGGACTTGTTGAAGTGAGTTTGAGGAGTTAAGCACTGAAGATTGAACTTGTGCAACTACTCTAAGTTGAACTTCTTACTATTGTGAGCAGGGATGAATTACTACTGTATATCCAGTAAAGGGATAGAGGATCTTAAATTTACATCTCTCACCGAGTACTCTACCAAAAGGACCATGAGACAGGATTGGGGGTCCTGAGAAATTGCACACTAAGCTTTCTCTAGGAGTTGGTTGAGAGGAAAAGCCTCCTTAAGCTTTTGTCACCTCATCCATTTGACAGGTTCTACTTGTTTAGGTTAATTTATAGTTTATCTACTCTTTCAGAAAAAGATTAAGATTTTTTCAAGATATGCATATTATTATTTTATTAGGGTTAGTGAAGAACAAATAGCATTGTTTATTGATAAAATTAGTAATTAGCACATTATAATTAAAACAATGGATATTTTTCTTAGTGAAAGGTGAATAGAAAAATTACCAAACTGTATTTTTCCATTCCTTTTAGAAGGCAGTACTCTAGTACAGCAAGTTTGCCTAGTTTAGATAAGTAGATTTGATTATTAATTCTGAATGTAAATGCAAACAATTACTTCTATAGTTTTATGTAATTTATTTACAGAAATCTAGTTGTACATGCTCTGTCTATTGTAAGTAATTGCATTATCTAATTACAAGAAGGAGTAGATGATATAATAAACACTAGTAATTATAATATTTATAGAATTAACACTACTATTAACACTTATTATAAATACAATCAATAAATTTTAATAAACAAATATAGGAACAATAAAAAGTTTTACTTAGGGTTTAATCTAGCTAGTATTTCATAACTCATTATAATTATTTATTCAAGCTTACAACTACACCCTATTTCTGTAAGCACAGGTGTTTTTAATGCAACATTTAAGAATCATGTAGGGTTTACAAGAGATAGGATTTATCTCTAAAATAGACTTTTACATTCTTATTCTTAATACAAATCCTAACAACAGCACATAATTATTACTAAAAATAAAATGAATACAGAGCTAAAATTTATTTATGAAAAAATATTTAATTACAGAACTGTATGTTATCCAATGATAATAACCTTTTTTAAGAGAAAAAGAATATTTTATTTACCAATAACACAGTGCAAATTAAATACTAAAAATTACTATAAACCATTCATACCTAAATGTAAATTAAAATTAAAATAATACTGTAAATAAACTAAACAGAGACGAAATGAATTAAGCATAATGTCCTATGGCCTTCTATAACATCTGTCGAGGCTTAAGCCTAATCAAAATGAATTATACAAGTATAAATAGAAGTCGTAAACCAAAAATATTATAATTACATTTCATAGTAAGTAAAAACCCTTCATCTGTTTACAAGAATTGCTATATGGAAAGTCTTTTTTTTTCCTACAAAAAAAACCCTAAAACATCAAGTAACCACTCAGTGGTTGAACAACAATATCATGGCTTAAAGCCGAGTCTATAAATCAAAAATCTTTTACATCTTCCTAGACCATAAAGACTAAACCAAAAATCTTAAGTCACGGCTGCAATAGCCTTAAACATTTCCACATAACAACCTCTAGGGTTTTAAAAGTAGTCTAAAATAAACAAGGATAAATAACATTAATAGTAAACCATGGCCGAGCCCACAACTAGCACAACGAAGCTTGCATTTTACCACCGCAACATGAAGTGGAGGGAAAATCCTCAGTGATCATTGGGGCTTACCAGGGTTTGCATGGCTGAAGTTTGAAGAGATGTGCTAACATCCAACATCCAAACCCGAAGGAGAAACCTGCACAGTATAATACTAACAATTATAATCTTAAAATTTTAATGGAAAATACTTACTCTTCCTAAAATGAAAATAATGTCGGGAAGTTACCTAGTAAAGAATTCATTTGGGAGAAGGTGTGGAAGCAAATCCATTAGAGCCAAGTCAATGGCACCTCAAAGAGTAATTCAAGAAACTATCAAGATTCTGAGCGCAACATAAAACCCTAAATCATGCTTTGAAGGAATTTAAACACCACGAAGGAAGAAAACCAACCAGAGGCAGAAGCCCGTGTCACCATGCACTAAAACCACACCTCATTTTCTCAAGTTGGTGGCCAAAAACTAGCCTCAATACACCAGTGCCTACACAGCAGTCAACAAGCTTCGAAAAAACACAGTATGTTCTCACCTACACAATCTTGCAGCAATTTTTGGAGGATAGATTTACACCTCGAAGGTCAACACAAAGCCATGGCGGCCACGAGCTCTCAACTCGGTCGCACCATTGTCGAAGAAAACCTATCAATTATGAATAAAAGGGTTAGGACAATCCTTTAATTAAACCTTAACCTAATGGATAAAACACCTCCATGTGTCCTCAATATTTTTTCACCTTCGTGGGTTGCAAATCAATAGTGGAATATGCAGTTCCGAATCTACAAATAAATGATTGGATTCAAAATCATAAACCATTATAATAATGTAAAATTGATTTCCAATAATGCAAATATGCATGTTCGGGTGGATACTTACTTTAAAACCATAGGATTGATCAAATAATGGTTCCTTTTTACTAGACAAATTAGGATATTTTATTATCTATCTAGGTTATAGTATAAATAATAGAATCTACTTCTAAGTAGTAAAACATTTTGAGAAGGGTAATTTAATAATCCTTTGAAGTAATCATTGAAACATGGAAATTGAGAGTGATGGTGTAACTATGGCCCAAGCAATATAAGACCTTCCATAATATATAAAGTGGCAATAATACTTCAACGTAATTTCAAATTTTAACAACTTTGTTTGAAGGTGTAATTTTTAGTTAGAGGTTACACTAAGAAACATGGTTAAAAGGCACAAGTTTAAAGATTACTACGTAAAGTTGAAGTGTAAATATGAACTCTTTTAATTCCAAGTGGAACCTTGGACCAATTTCTGCAATTTTATGCGCAGTTGGGAAATCAAACAAGTACCACATATTTACTCTTGATATGAGTCTCAATTGTAAACCAAAGACTCAATATTGAGAAAAACAGTTTAAGAGTCAAGTAGTTTTCTATCTTTTAAGAAATCATCTAGTAATAGAACCCTAGCGTAAGGGTATGTTTGGTAATATTTCTATGATGACTTAAGAGCTCTTAGAAACAAAACTCTATGGACAAGAGAGACTAATTTTATAGTTCAGTGGCGTATAGTATTTCTTTCATATTTAAAAAAGGATTCAAATGATTTTGATCGAAAACCAAACTCCAAATGCCTTTGACTGATCTAAGCATAAGTCTTCGAACCATATCTCTTCCTATTTCAACTTTAGATCACAATTACTATAAGCTAAAGTACTAGTATTCTTTAGAAATAATCTTAATCATCTGGTTGAATTTGATTTCATTTTGATAGTAATTTGGTCATGCATTTTAATTCATGCGTATGCAGTTTTTCTTAAACATCGTTAGGAAGTTTCAACAACTTTAATAAGGTCAATGTTACCTCTTATGGAGACAAGATGCAATTAAACATTATAATACAAGAATCATATTTATGCAAAAATTCGATGGCGTAATTTTGAATTTTTACAAAATAACTCTCTGACATTCAACAATGGAATGTCGAATTTTCGACGAGGTTAGGTTAGATATTCGACAAAGGAAGGTCGTATTTTCATCAAGGATAGGTCAGATTTTCGTCAAGGATAGGTTATAGTTTCATCTAGTAGAATTGGGTTTTTGGACGAGTAGATGTTGAACATTTGACAAATCATTCCTCTAATTCGATGGCATAATCCTGAATTTTGGCACAAGGAGCAATCAGAGTTTCGATGGGAATAAGTTGGCTTAGCATGTGGAAAAATCAATGGGTATTGTTGTGTATTCGAAGATATGACATTCTGCCACCAACAACAAAAAAAATTAAGATGGTCGAATAACTGACAGGTGATTGTCTAATTTTAGACATTACAGCCGTCAAACTTTGGCCTCAAATTCTGTTGTGCTTGAACAGCTTTTACGCTTAAACCTGTACTGTGTATAGTATTCTCATCCATTTATTATATATTATAGGTGAAGAGGAGGAGGAGAAAAGGTAATGACATTCATTTTTTTTAAACACAGTTCAAATTTGTTTTGATTCACAAAATGGCCATCGACTCTTATTATAATTCTAGTTATCGACTCGGTTTCAAACCTATGGACTTCCTCCTGGCATAGATTATGATTTTAAATTGTAGGTAATTACTTTTATTTTAAGGGTTGAAGGTTTTGGCTTCCATACATTCAATTTACAAAATTAACTTGGAAATCTTGTACGTGTAGGGTTATTCTATGGTTTGTTGGTTGCACAAGCTAGAAGTTTGACGACTTAAGTTTGAGCTTCGTACTTGAATCAAGTTTATATTTTATGGCTTGAGAGTATTTAATATTTGATGAGCAAGGAATTTTTATGCTTCCTCCAGCGCATTCGGTTGCTAGACACAATAAGTATTTAACCTAAATTTTCATTTAACAAAGTATTGTTTTTACTCCTTTCTGTTTCCAAACCTAACTCCATTTCTTTTGTGTGCATGGGAACAATCCTGGCGTGCATCTTCCTGCATTCCTGAGCATAATTCCCTTGCTACAAATAAATAATATGCACAACAATTCAATCATCGATTGGGAGAGTTTTGTTTATCCGTGGTTTGAGTTTGGACTATTGGAAAATAGGGCTTCTCGGCCTCTACTTTCCTAAGAAAAGCTCAAATGTTATGAAAATGGTACAGCTAGTCTAATTCGTGACTTGATGCTAGTCTCATTAGGGATTTTTATTTATTGTTTTGATCCAATGAATTGGTTCTTGTTGTATTTTACCCATGTATAGGTGGAATTTGTTTAACCTCTAGGTTCAATTTATAGTTTATGGACTATTTTCATTTTTTTTATAATAACAAGGGTTTTATAAGAATTTTCCCTTATGGAATGATCAATGTTGACATTTATAATTATAATCCTTTTATTATATGAATCCTATCAGCTCTGTTGCTGCTTTTGTACATTGTTAATAGTTATACGCTTTATGACTTATTTATACTGTTTAAGTTATAGGATATTTACACACAATTTTTTCTGGCATGATATTGAATTCTATATAAAAAAAATATTTACAATTTCTCTTAGCTCTATGCATAACATAGTCTATAATAAAAGAGGAAGATTGAAAATGTAGTTGACCTATAATCCATGCATATAAACTCTATTAATAAAACAAGCATGATAATAATCATTTCATAAATATAACTAGCAAATCTAACAATACATGATTAATAAGAGGGAACATGTCACCACTGATGGGGAGTCGAAACTGAAGGTTGTTGTTCTTCCCAACCAATATTCCAAAGTAGCCAAGTTACTTTCTCTGAAACCCTCGAGTTTGTTTGCTAAACCACTAGGAAAAAGACTCATCCATGCCCTCTTTTCATAAGCTAGTTCACATCCCCTTTATCACAAACCTTCTACTCATTCAATGGGTTCTATACTTATATTATTTTCCATACGACTTTGGTCATTTATAAGACAGGTGCTCATTATTTCTCTACAATGAGTCTCGACGTGACTTTTAGGGATGGCAACTCTTGTATCACTTGATCTTTTATTCAACAGTTTTTTCCACTTGGGCTCTTCTTTTGAAACTTTTCATTTATCCTTGTGGGTCAGCAAACACTCTTCAACAACTAATTCAGTTTTGATTCTCTCAAATTTTAATTATTAAATAATTAATAATTATTTTACGTTTATTTTTACCTCACTTGGTCAAAATCTCGATAATAATAATTTAAAGTGCGAAACAATTAATAAATATCGAGTGTGTTACATTGAAGGATCCATTTCATAATTTTATGGAAGACCTTATATCTTATAACGATATAATCGGCGTGAAGCTAGTAAAAGGACAATAATCCACATTGCCCTTGTGGAGTTTAGGCTTATTGTTGGACAACTAGTTTCCATTTCATTGGTTAGTTTAGTTAATGAACCATGAGAAATATTGATGGAACTATCAACAATAACGATTGAACCATGAGAACACTTTTTGTCATCACAAACAATTTATTGTTGGTGGAACCATCTGCACTCTTTAGAAGAGCACGATCAATGCCCATTGTTCCATTAACTTTGATTGATATTCAACCACCAAATGTCAAATATTTCACCACCAAATATATTCATGGTTTAATCAACACTTACTTTGTTCAAGGTTCTATATTCATTGTTCAAGATTGCATGACCTTGTGACCATGTATGCATTATTCACAACATGGTTCATGTTTTGTAAATAATGCTTATAATATTGAAAAATAGTAGAAACTTAGATAGCTTGTGTAAATAATCAAGCATCTATCAAAATACAAAAACCATTCATAAATCTAAAATCCATGAGTAAGAATAAATGGATCCCAAATACCTTTCTGAAATCATTATCTGCCAAGTTATCAACAAACTTTGCTCCAACAGAAAAGAAACCCCTCCCTAAAGGGCTATATGGCATAATTCCAATACCGAGCTCCCTGCAATGAAAGTTTCAATTTGAAATTTGAAATTCATACTATTAGGAAAGTGGCCACATGGTAAATATGAACTCCAATACCTCTACATCCCTAGTCCACAAGGACCACTCTAATAGAACTGTTGTTATAGGATGAACAACATGAGCTCTTCGAATTGTTAAGGTAGAAGCCTCAGAAAGTCCAATGTATTTTATTTTCCCTTCATCAACTAACTTCTTCATTTCTCCAATTTGTAATAGATACACAAACAGGACATGGCTAGTTCAGTATATAAAATTGGAAATTAAAAGAGTACAACCCAGGAAGAAATACATCAATGAAAATATGAAAGTGACCATCAATGTGAAACTTTCTATAGTAAAAAAGAATAAACATCCATATCTGATCATGGTTCATATTTCCAATTTTGTAGTTGGTGTAAGAAGTGCAAGCAGAATATAGTTGCCAACACCTTGCCTTAAAGAAGTTCAACTTTGTGTAGGGCCTAAAAGATTAGGGCTGATGTTCAGGTTGAGTAAAACAATTACAAATGAACTTTCAAGATAATTACCAGCATTCAGTATCAATCAAATATCTCTCCAATTATGAATAAACACTGAGTTTTCTCATTTTTGAGCTCAGCGTTTACTAGAAGAAAATGTCGGAATGCCTTATACTTCCTATAACCAAGCACGCATGTTATACAAGGAATAAGATCTGAGTAATCAACTGTCAAAATGGAACGAGAAAGGAATCTCAGCAGTATGCCAAAGTTTCAAAAGCATGACCAAAAAGGAAGCACCAAACTATATTTCTTAGGTTTGCTCCAACCAATTGCTCATCCCAAGTGAAAACTGGAAAAAGCCATCTATTGATTTCATCGTAGTTTTGTCAAATGAAATCCAAAAGAATAGGTAGACATATCAAAGCTAGGAGGATAACAATGTATTTGTCTTGTAATCAACAATCATAACAAGTTAGCTCAGTTCACTTGTAATCTATAAGTATAGAGTGCCTGGTTGAAAGTTTAATAAGATCAAAATCAAAATGTAAGGATGTTAGTAGTTAGCTGTGAGAATAGGTCGTGTCATGGGGTCATGACGTGGATTATTTAAGTGAAATATTATTTGTTTTGGTGCTTTGGTCCTGTTACCACTCAGGATGAGCTTCTCAAAAAGTTCATCTCCATTGATTGAATGTCGATTGTTCATGGATATATTATTGGATGAACTTCTAATCAAAAGTCAACATTCAGCATTAACAGTTTGTGGAAAAATTAGCAGATGATTTAGCATCTACTCTCCATGAATGATTTAGCCAAATTTAGCACATAGTCACAGATCTTCATTCTCAACATTAAAGAATGAACAATATTCTTTCTTGTGGTCTTCCAATTAGTTTTTCTTAAAGATCAGTTCATACTCATAACAGTAAAGACCGGACAAGTTTTTTTTAGTTCAACAAGTTTAATATGCTTGCATATGACATGCAATATTTGATGCATGCATAGTAGGATGAGAGCTTGAAAAGGATACTTTCAGTTTTCCTAAGACTTGTCTTTGTGGGTAACTTTGTATTTTCAGAAAGTCCATATCTTCTCGAAATTAATCACATTGTTGGATACACTTTATGGAGATGTGCACTAGCTGGAAATACAGTTGATCTTTCCAGGAAATTCCTTATGACGGGTAAATTTCCTTTCAAGGGAACAAAAGGTGCTTTAATTTGATTGGTCATAATATCTATTAATATGGAGTCGCTAGATAGGGATACACTATAAAATCAAGGTATACATGTGACTATTCCTAAGGACTTTTGTTGTTCCTGGTGACCTATTTCTTGGGGATATTATATATCCCATAGAGTCATGATACAAACTTAAACTATAACCTAATTCACCAAATAGTCTCAACCCTCTTCCCTGTACTACTCCCTAGCCTACCCTAAGTGTCTGCTTAACCTGCATCCTAGCTACAAACCTTAGGACAGACACTTAAACAACCCTAGTTCCCAAAACTAAACCCTATCCTCTGTCCTACACTTAGGCATGTCAAGGAAACATTTATTTCCTAACAGCCCTGAATAACCTAGATACTAAGCCCTAGTTACTAATTCATAAACTAAAATCCCTTGGACCCTTTTATTTTTCCTTGTCCATACCTCAGCCTATGAGAAAGGATCGCCAATATTCCAGATCAGAGAAATAAAGCCTCATTCAGACTTGAGCCCTTCCCCTTTCGCTATCTAGACTTGGACCTTTATCAAGACCTCATCCTTAATTTCTTGGCCCTCCTCTAAAAACACCCAACATTCCTCCATTTTTTGGGTGTTTTCTACTTAGGATAGTCATAAATATGCTTCCTAAACCCCCTCCTAATTCTGTACAAACTAAATCTCATACCCCCATTGTTCTTGTAACTATTTAAAACAGTCCCATACCCTTCAGTCTGAGTTTAACAAGCAACACATCCCTGATGGGACCCTACATAAACTCATATTCAGGATGACCATGGTGCACCTCGGTCATAGCTGTTATAACATGTAATTAGCAGGCCTTGAAGGTTAGTTGTGTTCTTGTCATAAATCCTAACATTGGGATAGTCTTGTCTTAGATTTCAAGAAGCATCTAGCAACACATATTGTCGATGTCCTACAAGTTACTCACAGTCCACAAATAAATAAGGCCACAACACTCCTATTCATACTTTCACTTGTTTATCACAATTTTTATTTATGATACAAATAATAGTTGTTTATTGACATACTGTGGTTACTACTGGAGATTGCATTTCTCATAAAAAGTGTCACATCTCTGTCATAGTGGATTGTAAGTGTTTAGAAGTTGATAACAATTGGTGCTTGATTAATTTTTCAAATATTGGTAATCATTTCAGGATTGGAGTTACATTTCTATCATATATCAATTGGTATTGTATATTTGCCACACATTGTTTTCATAGTAGTAAACATACTTTGCAACAATTTAGATTTGCTAAGTAACATTTAATATATTCATTGTTGTATCTTTATGGATACTATTTGCTCAATTGAATTTGTCCTTAGATTCCTTGGAGTATTACTATGTGAATGTGCACTTGCAAGCACTTTCACCCTTTCACTTTTTCATACAACTAGTTCTTGATCAGTCTAAATATTATTGATATACTTTTTCCACTGCTGGAAACTATCAAAGTTTTGAGTTTGCATTGATTATTGGAATACATACAGAGTGCTATTGTGGCAAGCAAAGTATCTATTATAGGATCTAAGTTTAACAAGCTAAGCACAGTCTATACAAACTTTTCCCTTCCTCAATTTAGTTGTATCCAAACTTTTCGCAATCTGGTATATATGCTTGGGATTAATACTCTTGTGTTTGTATTAAAGAGGTCACTTTGAAGTTTTCTAATATTTGAACCATTGACGGTTTGATGGATAAACATTTTTTCCAAGCAAGTTCTTGGCAGTTTGAGCTTTACTCCAAAAGCTGACTTCCACGAGGGAAATATGCCAATTCAGAGCTCAGTGTTCTCTCTTGCTCATCTTCCTAACTGATCCTGCTTTCGATCATTGTTTCAAAGAACAATTAGTATCTGATCTGTAACTACCTATATAAATTCAATCAGAGCTTATATGTAACTACCTTCATCCCATTTTCAACTGTATTTTTGTTATCACCAGAATTGTGCTCAGGTTCCTCTAGCCTCCACCCAACATTGTCACAAATATTTCTAATTTCCTCATTTATTCTACAGTGATCACTGGAGCATTTTGGTGCCTACCTTATCTCTGTGTAGGATATCCAGGCACCAATGTCTTCCACAGTAAATATTTTGCAAGCTCAAACAATGTTAGACATAATTTTGGATAATAATCCTTTGTCAATATAACTTCTTTGTGCCTAACTTCCTTTTGTGGGATCTGTATTGAATGAAATTGGTGGGAAGATAATATGAGATGACAATTTTATTAATGTCAAATGAATGACCAAGATAAGTAGGTCAACCATACTTGAAATTACATCCAGTATAGATACCTGGGTCAGAGTGGGGACCTAACATCCAAGGTCGATCAGAAAAAATTCTAAATGGAAGATTGTGTGCTTGATCAAACTTGGAGAATTGTTTTGCATAGAGAGAGTCTGGATCTAGAATCTCCGAGGTCTCCTTAGAAGAGTTGTGGAAGGTAGTAGATCCATCAGGGGAGGGGTTTCAAAAGGAAATTTATGTCTCACTGATTTGAAATATGTAGTGGTATGGGCCAATGTATGCTGTTTGCTTCCTTGAGTGGACAATTAACAGGGAAAAAAGAGGCAACCTCCTGATGGGATCTGGCAGGGGAGGTCCATGTAAGGGTTGTGATCTATGCAAATATCCCTCATGAAAAGAGGTAGGCATCTTTGTTCTAGACAATGAAAAAATGTGGAGAGGGAGCCGCCTGAGTCTCGCTGAAGGCAGTAAAATCTCCCTTTGATGAAATAATGGATACTAAGACTCCTCATTTGAAATTGAGATGTTCCTCTTACTTTTTCTCTTGTAAGTGGCATAGTTTGTGTTTTCTAATAGCGTGGATTGGTGAATTGGTGATCATTCTCAACCTGAAGTTGACAATAATCTACCCTCAACTGTTCAAGGAGGATCCCGAGGTTGTGCACCCAGTTTTTGCGCATATGTGCAGGACTGACATTACTGCCATCTCTCGGCTGCATGAAGTGCACAAATTGATAAGATATATTGGGTCTAAGATGTTTAGGAGGTGTGATTTAAGTGTAAATATCAAATCACCTGGGTTAGGTCCTGCATGAATGGTAAGAGTTGACCTGAAGTGTCCAAAGAGTACTCGAAGGGGGAAGGGGTAAGGAGGAAAGGGATCAGGAGATAATGGGTTTTAATACATATTGTTCCAGGATCTGAGGGGTGACATATTCTTTCATAAATGTAACTATCATTGCACCTCAATATTCCATGGAATGCCCCATTTTACAAATATTGAATAAAGGGGGTGTTGTGTCTAAGGTGTTACCCATGGGATTTAGGATTCCAATATTCTTTATTGCATACCCCCTAATAGGGATTCCTGGTTTTTTGTTCATAGATTGAATTGCTTAGATCTTAGATACCGAGATTCAATTTTTGCATCAAGAGGAGCAAGGTGCTCTACAGACCAGTGCGGGGGAGATGTTGTTGCACCGAGAGGAGCAAGGAACTGTACAGTCCAGTATGGGGAAGATGTTGTCACGTAGCGCAGCTTTATGTTACCAAAATTATAAAAATTATCGTTGGCTCATAACATAAAAATTTAAAACCAAATGAATAGTAATTAAAAAATCCATCTCGGCTCATAAAATAAAAAAAATTAAAACCAACATAGATTCATCTTAAACCTAGAAATTGGATCTCTCTTAGTGTGTGATAGATCTGGGTCTAAGATGGATCTATGCTGGTGTATTGACGACCCTGTTTTTGTCTAAAAAACAAACAGTCTCATGTGATGCTCTTTTGACACAGGAACAGGACATTATAATTTTTTTTTAGATTTATATTCAGGAAATCAGTTAGCAGTTTTGAATCGCCTTCTTTTTCTAGATCACTAAATCCATTATCAAGGCTAAGTTTGTACCACTTCTCCTAGAGTGTTTGAGCCATCCTTGTCTCTAAAGACTCATGCTCCTTGGTTTCCTTTTGATCTCCATTGATGTTCAGCTGTATCCATACTCCCTTTGGGGATTCCATATTTGATTGGTTATTTTTTGTTTTTGAGGGTATTAATAAATGAGTTTGTGACAATCTAGTATATATGCTTGGGATTAATAATCTTGTGTTTGTATTAAAGAGGTCACTTTGAAGTTTTCTAATATTTGAACCATTCACTGTTTGATGGATAAACATTTTTTCTGAGCAAGTTCTTGGTAGTTTGAACTTTACTCCAAAATCTGACTTCCACGAGGGCAATATGCCGATTCAGAGCTCAGTTTTCTCTCTTGCTCATATTCCTAACCGATCCTGCTTCCGATCATCATTTCAAAGAACAATTAGTATCTGATCTGTAACTACCTCTATAACTTCAATTAGAGCTTATATGTAACTACCTTCATTCTATTTTCAACTGTATTTTTGTTATCACCAGAATTGTGCTCAAGTTCCTCTAGCCTACACCCAACATTGTCACAAATATTCCTAATTTCCTCATTTATTCTACAGTGATCACTGGAGCATTTGAGTGCCTACCCCATCTCTGTGTAGGATATCCAAGCCCCAATGTCTTCCAAAGTGAATATTTTGCAAGCTCAGACAATGTTAGACATAATTTTGGATAATAATCCTTTGTCAATATAACTTCTGTGTGCCTGACTTCCTTTCGTGGGATCTGTATTGAATGCAATTGGTGGGAAGATACAATGAGATGAAAATTTTATTAATGTCAAATGAATGAACAAGATAAGTAGGTCAACCATAATTGAAAGTACATCTAGTATAGATACCTGGGTCAGAGTGGGGACCTAACATCCAAGGTTGATCAGAAAAAATTCTGAATGGAATATTGTGTGCTTGATCAAACTTGGAGAATTTTTTTGCATAGAGAGAGTCTAGATCTAGAATCTCCCAGGGCTCCTTAGAAGAGTTGTGTAAGGTAGTAGATCCATCAGGGGAGGGGTTTCAAGAGGAAATTGATGTCTCACTGATCTGAAATCTGTAGTGGTATGGGCCAATGTATGTTGTTTGCTTCCTTGAGTGGACAGTTAACAAGGAAAAAAGAGGCAATCCTCCTTATGGGATCTGGCAGGGGAGGTCCATGCAAGGGTTGTGATCTATGCAAATCTCCCTCATGAAAAGAGGTAGGCATATTTGTTCTAGACAATGAAAAAATGTGGAGAGGGAGCTTTCCGATTCTCGCTAAAGGCACTAAAATATCCCTTTGATGAAATAATGGATACTAAGATAGGACATCTGAAATTGAGATGTTCCTCTTACTTGTTCTCTTGTAAGTGGCATAGTTTGTGTTTTCTAATAGGATTGATTGGTGAATTGGTAATTAGTCTCAACCTGAAGTTGACAAGAGTCTACCCTCAACTGTTTAAGGAGGATCCCAAGGTTGTGCACCCAAATATCACCCTTCAAAGTACTCCTTGTTGTCTACACCTCAAACAGGCAGTTGGACATAAGGACTTTCCAGGCTATTCATTTCATTTAATATTTTTTTCAGACTGTGATTGTTGAGTAAAACTTGAGTTCAATACCCTATTCATGAGGTTTGTAACTTTCGATCACTGCTTGATGTTCTTGGATACAATATTCTCTAGTCTCATCAAAATTGATTCAATCTATGCTTCCTAAATGAAAATCTTTGTTGAAGAGAGAGGATTATATACAAGCAATGTGGTTGTTGCACCGTGAAAGTGCAGTATTCTAGCTCAAATGGACTTCACTCCTTTGTTGTCTTCTTTGTCACATGTTAGTAAAACTCCTTTTAGCTTTGGATAAGCACCCAATTCATGTTTCAACATGGTCAAGGTCAACAAGAGTTCGGAGGGAGTCGAGCCAGGATTTGGGGGTACATGGGGGATCAAGATAGGGTCAGGGGAGGGGCTGAGGCTGCCACAGGGTTTTGTTGAGACTAAGAAAACAAAACAAGAATGTGGTGCGGGGAGATTAGGATACAGGCTGAGGATGACAAGGAAAGAGGGGGAGTTCATAGGGCTCCTTAGTCCTTGCCAACCTCTATGTCACACTCAAAGATCTACTTCTACTTGTATCTTGGTTAACTTTCAATCAAACAATACAATCCTAGTTCAAAAACACTCTATTTTTAATCCTTTTCTTGTTAATAGAAAAATCATAAGGCTGTATACATCTATTTTGTTTTATATGACAACAATTGTACATAAGCTCGATATTATAGACTAAAAATTCGTGTACCTCTAATTCAGCTTCAGCAAGTGCAGTATATGAGGAAGGACTCCAATGAACCGGTTTCCGGCCTCTATATATGTGGCCTAGAAGAACCATTTGGCGAAATACTTCAATGTGATTGAAATATAAAATGATCAAAATAATCAGATATTCAGTAGTTTCTTATGCATAGCACATCAATTGAACTGCACTATAGTCTATACCTTTTATTGATTTCGGAGTCTTAATTTCTATTAAGAAGCATATAATATTTGCATGTCTGTAATACATGAAAACAATTGTATAGCGGGGAGAGAGATATTTCTCAAGCAAAATGAAACAATTATGAAAAATTCTAATTGAACAACATCTGTGTAGGCCATCATTGTATAAAATGCATCACTAAAATTATCTTCTCTTACTACTTAAATTATGAAATTCATTACTCCTTACAGTAGTAAATTATCATTGAAATAGTCTCCTAAGCGAGAAATAAAGAGAGAGAAAAATCTCCTGTAAGAAGTCAACACATTAAATACTTGGAGAAATGTTTAAACAGAAAAGCTAGGGCTTGTTAGCACTAATTTTAGTCCTGAAAATTGCTACGGAGAAATATCTCATGTACTATGGTACTTATATCTCATATCTCTAGGCTTGAGCCTTTCTCACTTGGGACATACAACTAGCTAGGGAAATATGGTGGTTAGAGATAAACAGTTGTATACATCTAGCAACTATGACCGATATTCAGATCCATCAAATCCATGAATTTATAATTTGGCAGAGAAAAAAATATTTGAAAACATACCTACGGGTCAATAGCACTAATATTAGACCTATAACTAGAAAGGGAGATATGCATTGAGGTACTTAGATATCATATATGTGCACTTGAGGAACTCCTTCCGCATGTGGGACTTGCAAATAGCGAGGAAAGTATGGCAGTTAGAGAGAAATAGTTGTTTAAACCTATCAACTATAACCAATATTGATATCCATCAAATCCATAAATATACAAATCTGGCAGGGCAAAGAATACAAAAAATGATTTAAAAACATGACATTTCACAAAAAATGGATTTGTTCAATCATTTGTCTCTTACCAGATTCTAAAACAAGGTATCCACTAATAGTTCCTAAAAAACTAAAGAGAAAAAAAATAGGAAACACAATTTAAAACTTAAAAGAGAAATCTCCTATAAGAAGTCAACACATTAAATACTTGGAGAAATGTTTAAACATAAAAGATAGGGCTTGTTAGCACTAATTTTAGTCCTAAAAATCACTATGGAGAAATATCTCATGTACTATGGTACTTATATCTCATATCTCTGGGCTTGAGCCTTTCTCACTTGGGACATACAAATAGCTAGGGAAATATGGTGGTTAGAGATAAACAGTTGTATACTCTAGCAACTATGACTGATATTCAGATCCATCAAATCCATGAATTTATAATTTGGCAGAGAAAAAAATATTTGAAAACATACCTAGGGGTCAATAGCACTAATATTAGACTTGTAAATAGAAAGGGAGATATGTATCAAGGTACTTAATATATCATATCTATGCACTTGAGGAACTCCTTCCTCATGTGGGACTTGCAAATAGCGAGGAAAGTATGGCAGTTAGAGAGAAACAGTTGGTTACACCTAGAAACTATAACCAATATTGATATGCATCAAATCCATAAATATACAAATATGGCAGGGCAAAGAATACAAAAAATTATTTGAAAACATGACATTTCACAAAAAATGGATTTGTTCAATCATTTGTCTATTACCAGATTCTAAAACAAGGTATCCACTGATAGTTCCTAAAAAAGGAAAGAGAAAAAAAACAGGAAACACAATTTAAAACTTAAGAGATAAATCTCCTGTAAGAAGCCAAGACATTAAATACTTGGAGAAATGTTTAAACAGAAAAGCTAGGGCTTGTTAGCACTAATTTTAGTCCTGAAAATTGCTACGGAGAAATATCTCATGTACTATGGTACTTATATCTCATATCTCTGGGCTTGATCCTTTCTCACTTGGGACATAAAAATAGCTAGGGAAATATGGTGGTTAGAGATGAATAGTTGTATACATCTATGAACTATGACCGATATTCAGATCCATCAAATCCATGAATTTAGAATTTGGCAGAGAAAAAAATATTTCAAAACATACCTAGGGGTCAATAGCACTAATATTAGACCTGTAAATAGAAAGGGAGATATGTATCAAGGTACTTAGATATCATATCTATGCACTTGCGGAACTCCTTCCTCATGTGGGACTTGCAAATAGCGAGGAAAGTATGGCAGTTAGAGAGAAACAGTTGTTTACACCTAGAAACTATAACCAGTATTGATATCCATCAAATCCATAAATATACAAATCTGGCAGGGAAAAGAATACAAAAAATGATTTGAAAACATGACATTTCACAAAAAATGGATTTGTTCAATCATTTGTCTATTACCATATTCTAAAACAAGGTATGCACTGATAGTTCCCCTGAAAAAGGAAAGAGAAAAAAACAGGAAACATAATTTAAAACTTAAAAGAGATGCCAAGTATAGAAACATTAGTATCTTTGTAGGAGTTGTCAACAGATGAATTTGTCAATAAGGTGGGTACATACTATAGACATATTGCATAATTATTGGTTGTGTCAGTGTAAATGAACAAAGGGAGGAATTTTAATATCCATTCTATCTCTTTACTTCCAAAACAGACAGTATTTCTGAGGTTAGTGGAAATTTCTATTGGTACCATGGTAATTATTCTTATTCTATTATGCAATTATTGATGCCAAACTCTCTACAACCGATGTCAATCTGCACAGGAATGGTTCTTCTCCTCGACATTTGTATATCTATCAAAAATTAAGACGGGCCTTTATATTAGGCTTTATAATTCCCTAGAGTTTCAGGAGGTGATTGTTTTGATTGGACGTGGCAATTGGTAATTGCCAAAACAGTGGACCTAGTCAACATGGTCAACTATGATGAGTAGATTCTATGGAGGTTTTGAGCCTATATAAATAAATAAAATATCTATTAAAACACAACTTGGAGTAACTCAATAGTTGAGAGCTTGGAGTAGCTCAAGGACATCTCAGAATTTTAGCTCGCGAGCTTTGATAGCTCCATATCATGGGAGCACTGGTGGCTCTAGAAAGAAGATCACAGATCTGAGATAGCATATCCAGGAACAGGTTTATCTGAAATTGCTTTTGAAATCTGAAATTTGTAATGGATATTATGTTTGTGTGTGTTTCCAATTGTGTTGTTCTAATCTCTTGGAAAGCATACCTACAGGTTGTTGAGTTTACTTATTGGACTCTTGACTTCCTGCACCAACTAGCTTCTCTTGGTCCAATGCGGCTCAACTTTAAAACTTTGAACACTTGAGACATTAGACTCTGATTATCTATTTGAAAAGTAAAATTGTGAAACTGTGCACTTATTTCCAAACAAATCAAAATCAATCAAAGACACTAAATCTTGCGATTTAATTCCAAAAAAAGACAATAAACGAGAGATCTAACTATTCAGTTCTTTCTCTAATGCAACTGTTAAAATGCAATTGCCACTTAGCCTTGCTAAAATACAAGTATACGACATACAACTGAGGATTTGATGATTTAAATTCAAAAGATATTGTCCAAACCACCCAACTGATATATGGCAATACTCTGACATCTAAATAACTATATTCCTTATGTCTTCTATTCATATTCTCACAAAAATTTTGATTATTGTTGTCTATATCTATATAGGAATGTAGATATGTCACATGTGTAGTGTTCCCAAGTAAAAATGCACTAAAATTTTCAACTTATTGTTGAATAGAATGGGCTTATTACCTTGTCAAACGTTCCACTATCATCGTGTTAGACAGTTGTAAGTCATATTCTTAACACCAAACATACCAGGGTAAAGAACTTGACCCAAATAAATGGTTTTTGTCTATCTGATGTACTGATTTTAATTCACTAATTTTGACAAATACTTTGCAAACCTTTCTGTGACTACTGTAGGTAACAATAGGCACCAACTAAATTTCTATGGAGACTTTTTTCAAACACTTAATATGTAGACTGTTGTAGCTGACTATAATGTCCCTATCTTAACTTTACCCAAAATTTTCACCCAACTGCCGCTAGATATTTATAACTTCATAAACACTTTGAAAGGTAATTATTGTAACAACAATGAAGAATCTTTATGGGAATTCAATCTCACTGCTATGCTTTGAAAATGACATAGTTGAACTGGGCTGAAAGTATTTTTGCAATGATATTAATTACCCTCACTTCTAGTATGGTTGTGACCCACTTTATGAATGCATTTGATAGGGAGTTTTTGACAAACAATTTGTGTGTGAGTGTTGTAACTGCCTATCAAATTTTAGAATACTATTGTACTATTTTTATTGGTTTACTATGTGGTTTTAGCAAGCAAGAATTTATGGCATTTTATGTGGTACAAATAGGTAATTAACAGCAATAACAACATCCAATAACCAATCATAACAACACTTCATATCTGCAATTTATTTGAAATAACAAGTTGCATGCCTGGAAAATGATGGATATCAGCATTAATTTTGTGAAACCACATGTGGTAAGAGATATTTGGAGAGAACCTTATATTGAGAACCATGACACTTTCTTGCATGATCTGCTATCATACAAGAAGTATTTACTACAAGTGAACACGCCTTTACACATCCATAAACAGCTACAGGATTTGGCTACCAAGCACCGTAATCATTATGGAATTCATCAAATTTCCTATTGATATTTAACTTGATTGTAACTCCCTACCAAAGGATGGCCAAAAATATTGCATGCCTAGCGACGTGATCCACCCTTTGTTTTTATGTTGGTTTGGGGAGCAATTATAGGTACTTTGCTTGCATAAAGAAAAAGGGGGTTTTGGGGATTAAATGTCCCCCTTTGCATATTCATGCAATGCCCTCGGTGGGCAGAGATTGGAACAGTCTGGGATTTCATTTTGGCTTGATACTGTTAATGTGGGAGTTTTCGAAGTCCTAGATCCACTTGCATTGGCTACCCCTGTCCTTATACCTATCCCTGTCCCTGTCCCTTGTTCATCATAATCTGAATCATTGCCACTGCTAGAGTTACTCATGCTGCTAATTTATCAATTTTTGAGTCTTATGTTCCGATTGTTCTGATCAGTGATTTGTAAAGTTTTGGAAGCCTATGGCAAGGATTTCATTTTCATTTGTAAATTTTTTTAAAATTTCGTAAAATAACATGCCTAAACAATGAAACATTGAATTTAATGGCTGGAAATGAGAGGCAAGAGCTTTAAAAAAAATTAAAAAACAACACAGAAATTTATAAACAACAATATCATGTGAACCAAAAAATCTAGGAATGAAAGAATATGTGAAAGAACCTCATATTCAGGTTTGGGCACATTAGAACAACACTGAACAACAAATAAAGTGAAACACTTGTGTTTGTTCATTATTTTGGGGACAATTTCAATTTGGCACTGTTTGTCTTCAATCTTCATAAAACAATCCAGGGAATAAAATTTATTATTTTATAACATGGATATTGAAATATGATAATGTTGAATGTATTAATTTTTAAATTAACAAATTTTAATGAGGCATGAGTCATGACCCTACCTCCAACTAGCAGATCTGGCACTCCAAGATATGAGCTAGCTACCAAATTCGAGCTAGTGGATGAAGTTGAACTAGGTATCAACTCTACTCTAGCAGTGGCTCTCCTTCAATAAGCAATGGCTCTCTTCCAAATAAAATAAGGTTCCTGCTTCAAAATTGGTGGCTCCTCCAAATTCCAATAACCAACTACTCTCCAAAAAGTGCAGCGGTTGTCCTAGATAGTAGTTATCCACGAGCTGAGACTATTCACGAGTTGGATCCTCGATTGGTTGGGATTTTCCACAGGCTATAAATATACACCGATTGGCTCTGCACTAGTTATATGGTCTCCACAAGTTCAAGAATGATTTAACTGATTTTAGAAATAGATGTGCCCACCAAAGTTCTATATTTAAGCTATGCCTCTTCTTTTATGTTTCTTTAGGGATAGACAAAAAAGTAACAGCAGCATTCTTACCTCTATCTCTGACCGGGGTGCATAATGGTTCTATTAAGCTGACTGAGGAGATCCATCTATCTCCAGAATCTTATTAGAATGAACCCATTGATGCACTGACTGAATGCATTATAATATTGTTGGAGGATATACAAACATAGGGGAGACAGGGAAATTTATCACCCATTGAAGAAGAATGGCATAGAGAAGAAGACAAATTCGGTTGATTCGGAGAAATAAAAGAAGCAGTAGTTACTCGCTGCACTTTTTTCGGTCCAAGGAGGGCAACAACTTTCAGCCTTTCACATGTTCAAGGCGGCCACACTCCACGGTTCTCCACGAGCTCAACACTGAAAACTCTTCACGCTTCAATTTAGGGCTTTCCACAGTAATGACTGCCAAGTTTATGAAATGATTTGCAATGAAATGGTGAAGTGAAATCTTAAAGGTGTTTTAGGAAGTTAGGTTAGGATTTAATAATTTTAATTTTGTTTTATGAGTTAGGATTTAGTTTAGTTATGATTGAATTGATTTTTTTTTAATTTTTAATTTAATTTTATAAATTTAATCTAATTCAATATTATAATTTATTCAATTTATAATTTAATTTAATTAAAATTTTAATCAAATTCAATTCAATTTAATTTTAATTTTAATGTAATTATTTTTATTGAAAAATAAAAAATCTAAAAATTAGGGTTTTCTAGGCGTTCCTCCATGAAGGTAGACGTGGGGGATGTGGGGGGACGCCTAGAATCCCCCCTAGAGGGGAGACATGTTCCGCACCTGGGGAAACTTGGGGAAACACATTTCTTCACGTTTCCCCCAAAAGGGGGACGTCAGGAAATGTTTCCCCAAGAGTTTCCCTATCCTGGATGCGTGGAGAAGCGAGGGGGCATGTTCTCGACCCTAGGAGATGGATCCCCATGGAACATTGTATATTTCTCAAAAAAAAGGCCCTAAGGGGAAGGGTGTCTCTCTTTTTCATATTGCCAACACCATGGTGGTTAAGCACGGGTGGTATGTCAAATCCAACACACTGAAGGGGATATTCTCCCCTACAAATGTGGACTAGTCAACTAGTGATATGAGCCTACAACAACAAATCTGGTTCATGAGCCTTTCAGTTTCCTAGTTGTTAGGGTTTTAGTTTTTGAGTGCTAATCGGTTTATCATGTACTCAAATTTTTAACAACAACCAAGTCACCTACATGTCATGTTGCATCGCAGCTTGTTACCCAAATGACTCGGTGAATGGAAGTGGACCCACATGTGGTATACAGAGAGTAGTAATCTTGTTAGTATTTGTGATTGTTGTTTGAGTCCTCCTCGACAAAAGTTTTAAGTCTTTGAAGTTTATACTTAATAAGGGAAACTATTTTCATGTTAAGGGTAGTTGTGAGAACAAATAAATGAAATAACACTTTAAAAAAAAGGTCACTAAAACACCTCCCTTAGTGTTAGTACATTGTGTTAGGGTTTTTTTAAGTTATATTTTTTTTTTATTTCATGTTTTTCCAACTGTAAGAACATGTACTTGATGTCACACGGGATTGGGAACTTACCCTTGGTAGTGATACTACCGAGGACTTCCATGTATAGTTTTACTAAGTATCATGAATTACAGATCTTCCAAGAAACAAAATGAGATAAATTTGTCATGCTTGACTAAAGCCGCCCACAATGGGGAGGGAACTAAATTCATGATCACCTCACAGCATAGTTTACACTCTGTTTTCTCAGTGTTATGAATTACGGATGACCTAGGAAATAAAAGACAAAAACCTTTCCATTGCAATAGTCCTACAAGTGCAAACACTTCAGCCAAAGCTCATAAACAAGGCTCACTTGTGGATCACAATGGTATAAGGTTAGTTTCTTTTGTAGCAAAAAAACATGTCGCATGTGGAAATGGACGGTTCTACGGAAACTCAAAACATTAAGGGTGCCCTTCATGGAAAGGATAGATATCTCATTAGTAAAGAAACCTACCATCTGGGGACAGGCCCTGGATTCAATTCCTAGCATGTTCAGATTCCAACAAATTTTACCCATTAGTTGATCACTCAATTGACATTAGTTCAATTTCCTCTGGATCAAACAAAAATATTGAAAATGAACTGGTATTGGAACCAAGATTATATATTGCATTGATTAATAAACCCATTTGTTTATTTCTAGCCCTTGCTAACCCCCCTAACCCCTAAATCCGCTAACCGCTAAATCTCATAATGTGACCATAGTGACAATCTATGCATTTTATGCACATATATACTAAGCAACTAGCATAAACAATTAACAACTAACATCTAACGTAACTAACATAAACAATGAAGTCTTATACTAATATATGTATTCAATGCACCTACCAAACTTGCATGGACAATTCATGATGCACCATAACGCATCATTTAATGAAAAAGATGAAACTTGTAGTCAACATAAAAATGAAAATGAATAGGAAAATAACAAGGACAATTTCATTCCAACAAGACAAAAAAAATTTCTTCAGGAAGCATAATGGGCATTTCCTCACATAGAATTTCCCCCTCTATTATAGTGCATGGATTTCATTTTATAGGCATTATGCATCTATTAGTTTCAATTGAAGAACATTTACATTTGCATTGAAAATTTATTTAGTGTGTCAAACTCAACATTGCATGTCATCGAAGCACTTACGAATCTTGACAGGATTACCTTTTGAGTTGAGAAAAAGAACTCCATGTTATTGATGAATCTTCGACATCACTCAACAATGATGAAGGGTTTTATTTTTCTCCTCCTTTAGCCAAACCTATAGAGAATCAATGGCTTTGGTTTTATAAATTAGGATTAATATAAAATTTTATTAATTTGTGTTTTATATAAATATAATAATTTGTGTTTTATATAAATATAATATTTGTTTTAAAGGTATTTTTTGTTTTAGTAGTATATATAATAAACTTGGATCGAGGACATTGGATGAGAAAAGTTGTGCACATCGTGAATCATGTTGGTGGTGATGTCAGATGAAAAATTTACCTGGCCACTAATGCATAAAGGAGGTTTAACTTGATAATGATAAGGAGAGGTCATCACTACATTAGACGTATCAAATTCTATGAGGTCAGGCCTGTAAGAGGTTGAGGAATCAAAATATTTACCTGAAACTCTGAGATCGGGTCGGGCCTCTACCTTTACTACATATGGATCTGAGACTAGTTCTGGGTCAGCGGACCAGTTTAATAATAATTGACTCTTTGATTGGTTAAAATATTGTTCTTGGCACTTCCACCGGTTCAATTATTATTGGATGAACTGCTATGAGGTTTAAATGAAATGATCCTGGTAAAGCTACGTCGACTGGTGCAGCTAGTTCGACAGTCACAGATCATGATATTTTTATTGAAGTGAGAAAAACACCTCAGTATGGGACTAATTGGGACTCTTACATTGAAGGATCGAAAAATATCTATGATGCTTATAGGTATCGATATCGTACTGGTTCTCGTACCTAATCCATAATTGTAGGAACCTAATTTCCCTTTGGGACGCGCTTAACGGTTTGCTTCAATGATGCAACAGGGATAAAGATGGTCAATAGCAAATTTGTGCAATTGTTTTTTTGGATCTCTGAAGATCGAGGTGCATGGCACCAATATTACTAATAGAATGTAGACAAATTACAAAATTTACTAAATTGTAACACTTCATTGTCACAATTGCAATGTTCATGACACAACTAAAAATGACTAACATAAATGACTAATTCGTATTCTTCTAGCTAGTCATTTTTTATGTCATGACTAAATTAGTCATTTATGTTAGTCATTTTTAACTTTGTCACTTATTATTTAGTCATATTTGTTAACTGGTGACTAAATTAGTCATTAATTTTAGTCGTTTATAGTTGGGTTAATCGAAATTGCTCATATTTAGTAGTAAATCACTTAAAAAAACCTATGGTGACTAGAATTTCTAGTCACCTAGTAGCTAATTCCTCATTTTGTACTAGTGGAGTATACTAACAAGTGGCAGCATCCTCAAACTACTTATAACTGTTGCGAGTGGCAACTTCCCTATAATTGTGGTCATGATTCCCCAAGAAAGGGGAATAGGAGCAGGTGGCTCATTAAGTAAAAACTGACCCAGAAGACCTAGGCATTGATATAAAACTTCAAATTGAATACAGCTGGGCTGCTCATTTCTAGAATTGTGTTTATTCTGAGTAAATGAAGTGCACATGAGAAATTCGATGGAGGGGACTTGTTGAAGTGAGTTTGAGGAGTTAAGTGTTGAATATTGAACTTGAGCAGCTACTCTAAGCTGAAGTTCTTACTACAGTGAGAAGGACTGAATTATTGTTGTATATCCACTAAAGGGACAGAGAATCTAAAGGTTACATTTCTCACCCGGTACTCTACCAGGAGGACGAGGAGACAGGCTCAAGGGTCCTGAGAAATTGCAGACTATGCTTTCTCCGGGAGTTGGTTGGGAGGAACAGCCTCCTTAAGTTGTTATCACCTCATCCATTTGACAGGTTCTACTTGTTTAGGTTAATTTATAGTTTATCT
Organism: Pseudotsuga menziesii; assembly: GCA_001517045.1. Lineage (NCBI taxonomy): Eukaryota > Viridiplantae > Streptophyta > Pinopsida > Pinales > Pinaceae > Pseudotsuga > Pseudotsuga menziesii. The sequence goes on from LPNX010185658.1 coordinate 293,945, forward strand.
ACTGTTTCAAAAAAAGATTAAGAGTTTTTCAAGATATGCATATTATTATTTTATTAGGGTTAGTGAAGAAGAAAGAGCATTGTTTATTGATAAAATTAGTAATTAGCAGATTATAATTGAAATAGTAGAGATTTTGCTAAGTGAAAGGTGAATAGAAAAATTACCAAACTGTATTTTTTCACGCCTTTTACAAGGCATTACTTTAGTACAATGGGTCTGCTTAGTTTAGATAAGTATATTTGTTTATTAATTCTGAATGTAAATGCAAACAATTACTTCTATAGTTTTATGTAATTTATTTGCAGAAATCTAGCTTTACTTGCTCTGTCTATGGAAAGTAACTACACTATCTAATTACAGGAAGGATTAGATTATATAATAAACACTAGTAATTATAATATTTATAGAATTAAGACTAGTATTAACACTTATTATAAATTCAATCAATAAATTTTAATAAACAAATATAGGAATAGTAAAAGTTTTACTTAAGGTTTAACCTAGCTACTATTTCATAGGTCATTATAATTATTTATTCAAGCTTACAACTATACTCTGTTTTCTGTAAGCACGGGTGTTTTTAATGCAAACCTTAAGAACCATCTAAGGTTTACAAGAGATAGGATTTATGTTTGAAACAGACTTTTACATCCTTATTCTTAATACAAAACCTAACAGCAGTAAATAACTATTACTAAAAATAAAATGAATATAGAGATAAAATTTATTGTTGAAAAACCATTTAATTACAGTATTGTAGGTTATCCAATGATAATACCCTTTTTTAAGAGAAACATGATATTTTATTTACTCAATAACACTCTGCAAATTAAATACTAAAAATTACTATAAACCATTCATACCTAAATGTAAATTAAAATTAAAATAATACTGTAAATAAACTAAACAGAGACAAAATGAATTAAGCATAATGGCCTATGGCCTTTTATAACATCTTTCAAGGCTTAAGCCTAATCAAAACGAATTATACAAGTATAAATAGAAGTCGTAAACCAAAAATATTAGCATTACATTTCATAGTAAGAAAAAACCCTTCATCTGTTTACAAGAATTACTAAATGGATAGTATTTTCTTTTCCTACAAAAAAACCACTTAAAACTTCAAGTAACCACTTAGTAGTTGAAAAGTAATATCATGGCTTAAAGCCAATTTTGTAAATCAAAAAGCTGTTACATCTTCCCAAGCCATAAAGTCTCAACCAAAAATATTAATTCATGGCTGCAACAACCTTAAGCATTTCCACATAACAACCTCTAGGGTTTTAAAATTAGTATAAAATAAACAAGGAGCAATAAAATAACAGTAAATCATGGTCGAGCCCACAACCAGCACAACGAAGCTTCCATTTTACCAGCACAACATGATGTGCAGGAAAAACCCTCAGTGATCACCGGGGCTTACCAGGGTTTGCGTGGATGAAGTTTGAAGAGATGTGCTAACATCCAACATCCAAAGCCGAGATAGAAACCTGCATAGTATAATAATAACAATTATACTCTTAAAATTTTAATGGAGAATACTAACTCTTCCTAAAATGCAAACAATGTCGAGAAATTACCTGGTAAAGAAGTCGTTTGGGAGAAGGTGTGGAAACGAAGCCACTGGAGCCAACTCAATGGCACCTCGGAGAGTAATGCTGAAAACTATGAAGGTTCCAAGTGAAACATAAAAACCTAAATCACGCTCTGAAGAAATTTAAACACCATGAAGGAAGCAAACCAACCAGAGGCAGAAGCTCGTGTCACCATGCACTTAAACCACACCTCAGTTTCTCAAGTCGACGGCCAAAAACCAGCCTCAATACACCAGTGCTTACAAAGCAGTCAACAAGATTCGAAAAAACACAGTATGTTCTCACCTACACAAGCTTGCAGTGATTTTTGGAGGACATATTTACACCTCGGAGGTCATCACAGAGCCATGGTGGCCATGAGCTCTCAGCTCGGCTGCACCACTGTTGAAGAAACCCTCTCAATTACGAAATGAAGGATTAGGATAATCCTTTAAGTCAACCTTAACCTAATGGATAAAACACCTCCACGTATCCTCATTATTTTTTCACCTTCATGGTTTGCAAATCAATAGACGAATATGTAGTTCCCAATCTACAAATAAATGATTGGATTCAAAATCATAAACCATTATAACAACATAAAATTGATTTCCAATAATGAAAATATGCATGGTCGGGTCGATACTTAGTTGAAAACCATAGGATTGATAAAATGATGGTTCCTTTTTACTAGACAAGTTAGGATATTTTATTATCTAACTAGGTTATAGTATACATAAAAGACTCTACTTCTAAGTAGTAAAACATTTTGAGAAGGGTAATTTAATCATCCTTTGAAGTAATCATTGAAACATGGAAATTGAGAGTGATGGTGTAACTATGGCCCAAGAAATATAAGACCTTCCATAATATATAAAGTGGCAATAATACTTCAACGTAATTTCAAATTTTAACAACTGTTTTTTGAAAGTTTAATTTTTAGTTAGAGGTTACACTAAGAAACAACGTTAAAAGACACAACTTTAAAGTTACTAAGTAAAGTTGAAGTGTAAAGATGAACTCTTTTAATTACAAGTGGAACCTTGGACCAATTTCTACAATTTAATGCGCAGTAGGGAAATCAAATAAGTACCACATATCTACTCTTGATATGAGTCTCGATTGTAAACCAAATACTGAATGTTGAGAAAAATAGTTTAAGAGTCAAGTAGTTTTCTATATTTTAAGAAATCATCTAATAATAGAACACTAGGGTAAGGATAAGCTTCCTAATATTTCTATGATGACTTAAGAGCTCTTAGAAACAAAACTCTATGGACAAGACGGACTAGGTTTATAGTTCAATAGCGTATAGTATTTCTTTCATATTTACAAAAGGATTCAAATGATTTTGATCAAAAACCAAACTCCAAATGCCTTTGAATGATCTAAGCATAATTCTGCAAACCATATCTCTTTCTATTTAAACTTTAGATCACAATTACTATAAACAAAAGTATGAGTATTCTTTAGAAATAATCTTAATCATCCAGTTGAATTTGATTTCATTTTGATAGTAATTTGGTCATGCAATTTAATCCATGCATATGCAATTATTATTAAACATATTTAAGAAGTTTTGACGACTTTAATAAGGTCAACGTTACCTCTTATGGAGACAAGATGCAATTAAACATTATAATACTAGCATCATATTTATGATAGTGAAGTATCTTTATTGACCTAGATATATCTTTTACTGGAACAAAACATTTACCTGTTAGAACCTCTAAAAAGAACAATCATTTCCTCTGCGTTAGCTATAAGCTAGGTAAACCCTGATCACACCTAAGAGATTCTCCCTACTTGACAAAAGAAAATAATAACATACTTAGCATTAGTAAGAGTCCGATTTCTTTTCTACTTTCTGGAAATTGCAACTACTATGTTAAAACAGTACTAACACAGTATTTAAGATAAGCCTTTAAGTTATACAGAACCATATAAAGGAAGTAATATTCGTTTCTCTTTCAAACTGTTTAAATATCCGCTAACAGTTAATTGTTCATTAGCATTGACATTTGACATTTTATGTCAAATGAAAAAATTTTATTTTTACGAATTTTTGAGTTATTACATGTGCTATCAGAACACAAGGTTCAGACACTAGGCCTCAAAGTGGCTCAACTTGCATAAATGGAACAAAAAATTTAAACAAGTATACTAATGTTATTTTCGTTTGAATGATATTTCCGTAGAATTTTGTTTTCTGAGTTAACTATAGGTATGGATAGATTGGAGGAATATGCAGATGAGGAGTCTACCTACACTAAACGAAATAATTTCCAAAAATAACCTATACAAGAACAAATAACTAATAATTCTTCTGAACTACTACAAACAGTTAAGGAACTAAGAACATATATGGAATCAGTCAAAAAAGAAAATGAGAGGTTTTTAAGAGCTCAGGAGGAGCTAAATCATATTTTGATGGAAATATTTCATAATGAGGAAAAAGATAAAAGAACTAAGTCTAAAGATATGGGTTATCAGCATAAAGATAAAAAGACTAAAAATTTAAAATCGAAAGTAGCTCATCTTCTGAAGTGTATGGTGACTCACATAAACAAAATTTTCAATATACTAGTGATAGTAGTGATGATAATCATCATACCAAGAAGAGAAAGTTTAAAACTTACGAAGAAATATCTGCTGAATTTAAGAAAATCAAGCCACCAACCTTTAATGGTGAAACTGAGAAGGGAGAAGAGGCAGAATCCTAACTGTCCGGGATGAAGAAATACTTTCAAATTTATAACTGATCTAATCAACTGAAGGCCAGGATGGCTATTTATAATCTTACAAGGAAAGAAGATATTTGGTGGAAGGACCTAAAAACAGTAAAAGGTATAAGGGAGAAAAATATTAATTGGAGTACATTTAAGAAATTTTTCAAGAAGAAATTTTTATATGAACAGTATTATGAGGAGAAGGCTAAGGATTTTACGAGCTAAAACTAGGAACAATGAATATGAAAGAACTAAATAGTAAATTTCTAAGTCTGCTGAGGTATGTGTCGTATATTGTAGATGAGAAACCTAAGGTACAATGGTTTCTCAGTTGTTTACCTTATCATATAAAAGACAGAATTGAGTATGACAATCCGAAAACTTTAGAAGAAGCAATGAGAAAAGCGAATTTCTGTTATGAACAAAATCGTAAAAGGAAAGTATGGCCAACTAGAAGGCCAAAAGAAGTAATAACTTTGAATAGAAAATAAAAGGTTTTGTACCTAACCAAAATTTTAGGAATAGTAACACGAGAAATTTTCCTAGTAAAAATTTCCAAGGGAGCAAAAGTAATTCACATACCAATCCAAATAATCGAAGAAATAAAGAATCTGCAAACAACCATAGTAACTATACTAAGAATTTTGAATGAAAGGAACCAATAAAGTGTTGGGAATGTAATGGTCTGCATTATGCATCAGTTTTCCCCAATGAGAAGAAGATTGTTAGCAACATACACACAATATAGGAGGAGATAAATGTTCGTGAACCAGCGAGGACAATGACCAGGATCAACGTAGCATTGGAGAATAGGCAAGTAAATCATCAAACTTCCATGGTGGGAGTGGAAGGTAAGCTAAATCAAATACCTATATGTATTTTAATCGATCCAGGAGCTAGTTTAAGTTATATTTCTCCTAATTTAGTAGAAAGGTGTAATCTCTCAGTTGAAAAGTTTGCAATATCTTGGTTAGTTTAGCTAGCTACTGGTTCAAAGAGAAAAGTAATTAGCTTTGTTCAGAGTTGTGCAGTAACCAGGGATCAGTTTGAAACTTGTGTTAAGCTTATTATGTTACCTTTAGGTTTGTATGATATGTTAATTGGTATGGATTGGTTAGAACAGCATAGGGTAGTCCTGAACTGTTTTGATAAAACCTTTACTTGCATAGATAATGATGGAGAGTTAATAAATGTAAAAGGAATCCCTAGGCAAACAACCATAAGGCAGATTTCTACTTTGCAACTTAAGCGAGTTGTTCGGAAGGGCTATAAATCTTTTTTCGTAATAGTAATTAATGAAGAAAATACTAATAATGGCGATAAATTAAAACTAGAAGATATTCCGATCCTAAGGGAATATTCAGATGTATTTCCGGAAGAAATTCTGAGACTTCCTCCGAAACGGGAATTAGATTTTACTATTGAGCTGGTACCTGGTGGAGTTCCCAGCTCAAAAGCCCCTTATAGGATCAATATACTGGAATTAAATGAACTTAAGTTTCAGTTAAGAGAACTCATTGACAAGAATTACATTAGACCCAGTGTGTCTCTGTGGGGGGAAGCTGTCATTTTTGTTAAGAAGAAGGATGGAACTCTACGACTATGTATAGATTACTGTTAACTAAATAAAATGACTATCAAGAGCAAATACCTGTTACCCTGCATAGATGATCTGTTTGATCAGCTACGTGGATCAACGCTATTCTCAAAGATTGATTTACGATCTAGTTACCACCAAGTCCAAATCAAAGATGAAGACATATTTAAAACAACTTTTAGGACCCGGTATGGTCATTATGAGTTTGTCATTATGCCATTTGGGCTTACTACTGCCCCAGCTATTTTTATGTGTTTGATGAATAATGTAATGCATAAATATCTGGATAAATTTGTGGTCATATTCATTGATGACATCTTAATTTACTCAAAGTGTGAAGAGGAACATAAAGAACACTTAAAAATTGTCATACAAGAGTTACGAGAACATCAACTATATGAAAAATTTAGTAAATGTGACTTCTTTAAGGATAAAATTTAGTATGTGGGTCATGTAGTGACTAAAGAAGGAATTTTCGTTGACCCTGAAAAGATAAAGGAAATCGAGGATTGGCCAGTCCCAAAAGACGTAACTAACGTCTGATCATTTATGGGGATTACTGGTTATTATCGAAGATTCATCGAAGGGTTTTCAAGAATTGCAAATCCTATAACCTCTTTGCAGAAGAAAGGGAAAACAGTTGATTGGAATCAGAAGTGTGAAGACAGTTTTAAAAAGTTAAAAATGTTATTAACCACTGCACCAATTCTAAGAATTGCCGACCCTAATAAAGATTTTATAGTATGTGCTGATGCATGCAATGACGGTTTGGATGGTGTTTTCACTCAGAAATGACATGTCATTGCTTATGAGTCTAGGAAGCTGAAGGTTCATGAGAAAAATTATGTGACCTATGACTTAGATTTAGTTGCTATCATACATGCCTTAAAAATGTGGCATCGTCATTTAATCGGAAGGAATTTTATATTAATGATAGATGATAAATGATTGAAATATCTATTGGATCAACCTAACTTGAATGATATGCAAGCTAGGTGGCTAGCTTTTCTTAGTGAATACGATTTTGAAATTCAACACATTAAAGGAAAAGAGAATAAGGTTGTTGATGCATTAAGTAGAAATGTAAAACTGAATTTTACAGCAGCCATCAGCACTTATAAGATAGAATTGGAAGAACAGTTGGAATATGGAATAGAACAAAATGAAAATTATCAGAAATTACAAGCAAAGGTAAGAGAAAATTTAATAGAAAGTTTAAGTACAGGGTACAACTTGAACGAAAAAGGATTATTATTGTATAAGGATAAACTATATATACCTAATGTACCTAATATTAAGCTATTAATTTTAAACAAAGTTCATAAAACTCCTTATTCATGGCATATGGGTCATCAGAAAACCATAACCATGCTAAGAAAGGATTATTTTTGGCCAAACATGAAAAATGAATTGGAAGAATACATTTCTAAGTGCTTCGAATGTCAGCAAGTAAAGACTGAACATCAACATCCAGCTCAACTACTTCATCCATTGCCTATTCCTAGCTGGAAATGGGAGATAATTAGCCTTGATTTTATCATGGGACTCCCTAGAAATTAAAACTTAAATGACTCAATAATGGTAGTTCTTGATAAATTGAGTAAAGAAACCCATTTTATACCTATAAAAACTACTTATAAGGTTACAAATATTGCTGATATTTTCTTAAAACAAATGTTTCAGTTGCATGGAATACCGAAGGTGATAATTTTAGACCGAGACCCTGAGTTTACAGGTAACTTTTGGAAATATTTGTTTAAAGGGTTGAATACTACATTAAACTTCAGTACCTCTTTCCATCCTCAAACGAATGGGCAGACTGAAAGAGTAAATCAGGTATTGGAGGATCTACTCAAAAAGTATGTAAAGGAGCTTCGATGGATGATGGGAAGATTACTTACACCTGGTAGAATTTTCTTACAATAATCATTATCAAGCTTCATCTAGATATAGTCCTTTTGAAATTCGGTATGGAAGGAAATGCAATACCCCCATCTCTTAGAGTAATCTAGTTGAGAGGCTAGTATTAGGACTTGAATTATTAAAGGATATGGAGTTAATTGTAAAACAAGTACAAGGTAACTCGAAAGTTGCACAAGATTGACAGAAAATCCAAGCAGATCTTAAACGAACTCCAAAGGAGTTCCAAGTAGGTGAACATGTTTTTATTAAGGTGAGACCTAAAAATAGTTCTGTGAGGTTAGGTATTTGTGCTAAGTTAGCACCCCGATATTGTGGTCCTTTTGAAATACTATCTAAGATAGGACAGGTAGTGTATCAGTTGGCTCTACCACCAAATTTAAGAGCTCACAATGTTTTTCATATTTTCGTATTAAAAAAATTTGTACATGATGCTACTCATGGTATTAACTGGAATGGTGTGCCGGTGGAACTCGAAGGAGATTTTCTCATGGAACCAGATTGTATCCTCGAAAGGAGGGAGATATCGCTTCAAAATCACAACATTGATCAGGTGAAGGTGCAATGGAAGCACCTTAGTCCAAAAGAAGCCACCTCGGAATTGAAAAGTCATATGCGATATGCATATCCAATTCTATTTTAGGGAGATTATGAGGATGAGGAATAAATAACATGAAGGACGATGTTATAAATTAAGGGGCTGTGTATGTCACAACCCCCAATTTGAAAAACAATTTAATGTCATTGAGGAACATTATGTTATTTTTTATCATAAAGTTTGTAATTGATGACCAAGTGGGGTCAAGGATAATTAATGTATTGCAGAATATTCTATTAATAAATAATAAATGATGAGACAACAACTTAGTGAAGCTGTTAAATGAGTGTTAACTATTAACTTGGTGGAGGAGACTGGGTGGAGAGTTTACTAACAAATGGCAGCATCCTCAAACTACTTCTAACTGTTGCAGGTGGAAACTTCCCTATAATTGTGGTCATGATTCCCCAAGAAAGGGGAATAGGAGAAGGTGGCTCATTAAGTAAAAACTAACCCAAAAGACCTAGGCATTGATATAAAAATTCCCATTGAAGACAATTGGGGCTCCTCATTTCTGGAATTGCGATCATTTTAATTGAATGAAGTGCGCATGAGAAATTCGATGGAGGGGACTTGTTGAAGTGATTTTGAGGAGTTAAGCGCTGAAGATTGAACTTGTGCAACTACTCTAAGTTAAACTTCTTACTATTGTGAGCAGGGTGAATTACTGCTGTATATCCAGTAAAGGGATAGAGGATCTTAAATTTACATCTCTCACCCAGTACTCTACCAAAAGGACCAGGAGACAGGATTGGGGTTCCTGAGAAATTGCACACTAAGCTTTCTCTAAGAGTTGGTTGGGAGGAAAAGCCTCCTTAAGCTTTTTCACCTCATCCATTTGACAGTTCTACTTGTTTAGGTTAATTTATAGTTTATCTATTGTTTCAGAAAAAGATTAAGAGTTTTTCAAGATATGCATATTATTATTTTATTAGGGTTAGTGAAGAAGAAACAACATTGTTTATTGATAAAAATAGTAATTAGCACATTATAATTAAAACAATAGATATTTTGCTTAGTGAAAGGTGAATAGAAAAATTACCAAACTGTATTTTTCCATTCCTTTTAGAAGGCAGTACTCTAGTATAGCAGGTTTTCCTAGTTTAGATAAGTAGATTTGATTATTAATTGTGAATGTAAATGCAAACAATTACTTCTATAGTTTTATGTAATTTATTTAAAGAAATCTAGCTGTACATGCTCTGTCTATTGTAAGTAACTACATTATCTAATTACAGGAAGGAGTAGATGATATAATAAACACTAGTAATTATAATATTTATAGAATTAACACTACTATTAACACTTATTATAAATACAATCAATAAATTTTAATAAACAAATATAGGAACAATAAAAGTTTTACTTAGGGTTTAATCTAGCTAGTATTTCATAGCTCATTATAATTATTTATTCAAGCTTACAACTACACCCTATTTCTGTAAGCACAGGTGTTTTTAATGCAACATTTAAGAACCATCTAGGGTTTACAAGAGATAGGATTTATCTCTAAAAGAGACTTTTACATTCTTATTCTTAATACAAATCCTAACAACAGCACTGTAAAATACCTCTCATATAAAGCATTTAAGAAATCTGCAAAATTAAAATTTTAGTAATCTTTTCACCAACTAAAGCATTCATACTGCATTCATAACCATCATGTAAACAAAGAAATAAACCAGCACAACAAAATAACACAATGAGACAACCATCTTCACGTGGTTCACCTCATCCACGAGGCTACATCCACCAACCTATTTGCTCTTTTATTTCATTATCAAAATGGAGTGCTTTACAAAATCACGGCTCACCCATGGCCGATTTTATCTTTCCTCAAGGCCCTACGCAGAGGGACTCTTGTAACTCATCGGCCCTAATTATGACCCTTATTGTCTCTGATATAAGTAAACATCATCAGGGTTTATAAACATTATGTATCAGCATTCTATTCTTTTAAAAATATTATACATATAGCCGTACATGCAATATTTCACCAATATTTCTTAAAGACATTTTTATATTTATCCAGGTCTTTATCTCTTTGAGATACATTACACTTTATTTGCATCCTTTGAGGTATATTAGACCTTATATATAACTTTATTTGCAACCTTGAGGTATATTTAGACATTATACATAATTTTTATAGGTCAAAAATCTCTATTTACCTTTTAAATCATCACTCTTCCCTTACCACATAATTCACAACTTAAGTATACTGTGAATTGCTTTGCTTTCAGCCTGGTTGGAAGGAGGAAAAAGGGGCAAAACACTCTTATGAGAAGTATTCTAGCTTCCAGCTCTGCGTCGAGCATGATTACGGAGGTCGTAGGTTTATTATTTTTGATCTGCCTTCGAAATGGCAGACAGTAAAGTTGTATACATATATAAATAAAAACGAACTGAAACAAATCACGTGAAGGGATTTTGGGTCGCTTCGCAAAGGAAGTTAGCGATCAGAACCGATCTGCTTGATCGATGACAAAGGCTTCTCTATAGCTTTTGAATAAAGATGCTCGAAGCACTTAACAGCATAAAAAAAATCCAGAACCATACGTTGAGCTATGCAAACCCTAATCAAGGCAGTGCTTAAAAGTGCAAGAACTCCTTCTGGGTATACGATCCTATACCCTTAGATCGAGTTTCATAATTCCATAAAAAAAAATATGATAGGGTTATTGATATTGCTTACCAAGGGATCCTTTTGAAAAAATTTAAAGGGCCAGCGTGAATCAGCCAGTCGCCCAAGTTTCACCTCCATGTACTGAGTCACAGGTTTTTTGGTGGATGAGCTCCAAAAAGGGTTGCCCCCTCTCCATTGACATTCGAAACAAAAGAAAATAAACAGAACCCTTTGGATTTCTCTAGAGTTCGTTCCTTCGCTCAGCCAATGGCTCGTTCCACCTCAATACATAGAGATCCTCTCCTATCAAAATGCAGGGGGGATTTTCCCTCTTCTAATCCGCATAGATATTTCCTCTACAAAGCATGGATGTCATTCCTCTCAATCCATGAGATCGTTCTCTCCAAACCCTCATAACATATCGCCTTCCTCCAGTATAGATACTGGGATTAATCCCAAAAAAAAAGGAGAGCCTCCCCTTTCAAAACGCAGAGAACCTCCCTTTTTCCAATGGAACTCGCGGTCCCCCCCCACCCCCATACAATGGAAAAACGTTTAATAACCTAGCAAATCGATGCCATAGAGGGCACACAGATTTTTTTCTTCCTCCATCAGTGCTGAAGCACGCCCCGAATAACCTCCTCCCCTCGTGCTGGCTTGCTCAGGACAATTAAAACTTGCTAGTTCCTCGTCCCTTAACACAAATCGTGGGTAGTAATTAAGGGCTTTCATAATTCTAAAAACCATTTCCACCATTATTTCCATAATCACAGGAAGTTAATGATGAGTATGTGATATCTGTCCGTGACTAAATATGTTGTAACGGCTCATAAACTCATGGCTGATTCAGTGGACAGAATCATAATCCATCAATATGGGTATTCATTTTTATAACTGATGTCCATATGCAATAAGGCACATATATATAAGCTATTTCCTCCCTTATATATATATTTTAAATTTATTTCTTCACTATGCGTTGTTCCAAGTTTCTCGCTTATTTAATTCATTTCATATATGTATATTCTCTTCAATAAATCATACCTTTGTTTATCCTATCCGTATATGTGTCTTTAATTCTTTTGATTGC